>PVHT020000175.1:29119208-29516983 GCA_004024745.2 Catagonus wagneri | reverse complement strand
CCGGGGGCCTGGGCCGGGGGCCTGGGCTGGCGTGTGCGCACTGGGGTGTCCGCAGCGACTGGCCGACGGGCGCCTGCTCAAGGGCGCGGGGGCCTCACCCAATATTCCCTGACGGCGGCCGTGTCTAAATGGGCAGCAGAGCCGCTGCGTCGTGCAGCAGAAATCATCACCACATCGCAGATCAGCCCCACTTCAATAAAACTTTTAAAAATGAAAAAAAGAAAAAAAAAGAAAAAGAAAGAAAGGTGCCTTTCCCTCCTCAAGGCCAGGGTGCCTGCTGGCATTACCAGCCACGTTCTCTTTGGCTCCTGAAAGCTTGCAGACCAAGCTCCCGCGCGCTCCTCACCGTGGCGTCGAGGGCCCTCCACCGACCGCCCCATCCGGGCCTCCCGGCCCCCCAGGGACCCACCCTCCGGCCAAGCCGGTCCGCCCGGCCCAGCGCCCAGCGTCTGCACTCGCCGGCCTCCTCTCCCGAGTCCACGCATATCTGCTCTCACTGTTTAGTTCAAGGCGTCATAAAACTGAAAATTCTCTTTATTCTTTGGTGAAGACAGGTCTTTTTTATTCATTGCGGTCTGTTAGACCTGTCTATACACAATTATACGGAATTAGCTTCTACGATGTACGGCACACTTTTCTGTAAAAATCTCACCTCTCCTACTGAGCCACGAGGCCCTTAAGGGCAGGGCCAGTTCGGCGTTCTTTGATTCTCTGATACCTGTCGCAGCCCAGGCCACCTTAGGCAGACATTAGGGGTCTATTGAGCGAACCGACTGGGGTTCAAGGGGTTAAATCTCAGGCCGTGCACCTGCTGAGGGTGTTGGAGAGTGTGCAGGACCCAAGAGGGCTCCTGGGCCTGTGGAAGAAGGGCTTTTCCCACCACGCTGGGCGAGCTCACCCGAAAGGAAATTATTTCTTAATACCATGGTTTTGTGTCTAAATGCAGTCCAGTCACAGCTGCCGGGAAACACACTGAAATAAAAAAGCCTGGGGAAGAATGAATCTCGGCAGTGGCTCAGGACTACCAGCAGCGGTGCTGGACAGGACCGGTTTTCTGTGCCGAGGTGATCCGTGCTTGTTTTTGTCCCTGAAGAGTGTGCACTGAGTGGGGAGGCAGATTGTCACAGGCCTTTCGGCGCTTTCCTGCTTAGGCGGTACACAGAGGTTTTATTGCTCACCATCGGCAAATACAGTTTCAGTGAAAGCTCCCACCACAGCCTGTCGGGTCCCTAAGTCATGTGATTTCGGCCCCCATCTAACGGAAACGCAAATAAGTTCTGAGTGATATATGTCAGAGCCCTCCGGATATTCAGTCAACCAAGACTGGCCGCTGAAGAGGAAAGAAAATGAACTCGAGCTAATGAGGAATGCAGTCCAGGAATGGGGAGCGTCCAGTCCCATCGCAAGGAGAAACAATCACGGGTCATTCAGCAACAGTTTCTGATTTATCACAATCAGATGCTTATGCTTCTTCTCTTTTAGTTATTCATTTTTGGGGTGAATATTTTACAATTTTTATTCCCTTACCTTTTCCTCCCTTCAAAATCTCTTTATTACCAAATGTTCCGCTCAGCTAAAAAGTGACTGGTATTTTCTTTTCTTCTGCAGAAGCCTGATGCTATTATTTGAGAGGTTGTTTTTCTTTTTTCCTTTTTTTTCCTTTTTGTCCAATTTTGCCTCTATATTTGGCACCCAAAGGGACTGGGAGTGGCGCGGTTTACCCAAAAGACCGTAAGTTTGTCAAACCCAGTCTTGAAAATCAGTTTTCTTTGACACTTTCTGGCTGCGTTTACTGAGGTCTCAGCAAACCCAGGGTGACAGGGACGTTTCTGATGCCAGGGCCTTCCTTTGTGACATCACTAACGTCTGTAAACGTATGCGAGCAACGATTTCTGGGAAACTGTTAAAATACTGTCTGTTAAAATACCATCTTCCACTCAACATCGTCGTGCAGATGAAGCGGACGGGTGAAAGAACAGCGAAATCAAGACCGTTCTGAACCTCCAGGATAAGTTTGAGAGCCAGTGGCTTACGGGAACAGCGTGAGCTCAAGGCGACAAGCCCTTAGTTCGGCTCCTTCCTCCGTCACTTACTCCTTAGGAGTCAGTAAAGTTATACATTAAATCAGATAAACTCATTCGTCTTGAAAATGCCGCTATCAACACCGCTGTCAGCGAGCTGGCTCTAAAGCTCTGCACGTGAAAGTTTGCGCACAGTATTTCTTCGCCGAACACGAGTTTTATCTCCATTTACTCAAGACCATTGACACTTAAAGTTAATATGCTAACAGCGCATTTGTCAAAATTTTCAGAACAATTCAAATTTTAATTTTGTCTTGTCAATAGCATTACTGTTCACATAAAAAGCCCTTTGCATCCTTATAAATGCGTCTTTATATCAACATACGAGATATAACGTTTTGGAGTTCCCGCTGTGGTGCAGTGGATTAAGGACCCAGCCTTGCAGAAGGTTGCAGCTGTGGCTCAGATTCCATTACTGGCCTGGGAACTTCCATATCCTACAGGTGTGGCAAAAAAAAATACATATATGTGTGTGTGTGTGTGTGTGTGTATGTATACATAAAATGCTCAAGGGTAAGAATAATAACTTTGAATAAATAAATGAGATTTTGAGGCTGAATTTGTTGATAATAGTGGAATACTTCTCTCAATAAGTGCTCCATAAAAGATTGCTAAATAGATGGGTAACAAATGATCACATGTATTCAAATTTTACGTTTACAGTTGCTTGGGAGAAAGTGCCAGAAGACTGGTGAGCAATCACTGGACTCCTCGGATCCCTGGGTGTCCTGAGCTGACACTGCTCCCCACCCGCACCCAGCTCCTAAGGTCGGAAAGAAAACAAAATAAAGGGAAGAGAACAAATTCGTGCTGACGAGAGCAGTTCCTACACTGGCACTAATGCAGCGTGGTTTTGTGGTTACTTGGTTATCAGTCTCGTCACTAGTTTCTGAATTCTACAAGAACAGGAAAAATGTTGATATTCATGACTGGGTGCGATTTTTGGAACATACGCAAAAGTAGCTGTTACATCAGGAGATGAAATATTTCATCCATAAATAAACGCACTGGCTCTTACGAGCCTCTGCATATCAGTTACTTGAGCAAACACAGAAAAGCTCTCCGCGTTTGTTTCTGGAACAGAGTCTTGTGCCCAGAGTGAAGCTCATGTACAACCACTTTCATTATAAAGCCATTTTCAACAGATACTCCACTTTTACTTTCAAGCACAAGGAAGGCAGACTTCTGTGCTGGCCCTTTAAGAAAAGTAAGTGAACGGATGCTCATAATTATATCATCTTTTTCCTAGAGGGCAGATTTTTTGCTAGTATTTCACCTGATTGCAAACTTCTAAACTTTACTGAAGAGAGATCTTTCAAAAGTGTTTTTAAGTACCTAACCAACTTGTTAAGTCAAAAAAATTAAATTTCACTATTCCTTGGTCCTTTTCTTCATGCTTGCGTTCAGTTCACTGCAGTGAAAGACCTAGGTAGAGCATACATATTGACAATAAATACATCAGGTAATTGGGAAAGATTGTGTTTTCATGTGAACAAAACGCATAACTAATTGATATCATGCAATTACCAAAAACTATAGTCAGAACAGTGTTGCTTCTTTTAATGGACTTTATTTTATTAATTTTACTGTGGTAGACATATTCATGATAACCTGGGGCACCAGTTGACCAAATTTAGTGTTTCTAATGAGAGTTGTGGCATAGATTTCTATGTTCTTCTTGAATAAAACCCCGATATTTATGCCCATATGAAAGTACATATTCCTAGACTCTTGAGTAGTTAAGGATGCCTCTGGATACCATTGCTTACTAGGGAGACAAAACAGAAGGCTGGGGAGGTTCCCCTGCAGCTCAGCAGGTTAAGGGTTCCATGCTGTCTGTCACTGCAGCGGGTCACTAGCACGATGTGGGTTTTATCCCTGGCCCTGGGAAATTCCGCACGCCATGGGTGGAGCCTAAATAAATAAATAAATAAATGACCAGGGCATGTCACAAGCTAATTAAGTCTTGACCCAAAAGGCCTTTACTCCTTCGGAGGATTTCATGATGGATGTCAATAAAACCCTTGATTAAATTCCTAATACAATATTTATTTTTTAAAGTATTGCAGTGATGATAGATCCACCTGCAGTTATGAGAATGAACAGTCTCCATGCACTTTGCCTCGGTTTGCCCCAGTGGCAACATCCTGCATCACTCTAGTGAAATATCACAGGCGAAGTGAACGTTGATAAGGGCCCATCTACCTTCGGACTTCGCCGGCTTTGCCTGCACTCCCCTGTGCGCATGTGTGTGAGCTTATTTTATCCAACTTTATTACACATGTAGGTTTGTGAACTGCCACCCCCACCCCTCCTTAGACAAAATGCAGAACGGCTCCGTTTCAAAGATCTTTTCTGCTACTATTTCGTAGTCATAGTTGCCCTATTTCCAACTCACTAGTCTTTGATCATCACTATCCTCTCGTCTTATAATTTCATCAGTTCAAAAATGCAACATAATGAAAACTAATAGTAGGTGAACTTTTGATACTGGCTCTTTTCACCAAAGCAGTCCCCTGAAGATCCATGCAGGTTGTCATGAGCGCCAAGAGCCCGGGCCGCGTCACTGAGGAAGCACACGCCACGGTCTGGGAGGACGAGTTTGTTCAGTTCATCACTTGAAGGACATTTGTGCTGCTTCCAGTTGATGGCTGTTAAAAATAGGAGTTCCCATTGTGGCTCAGCAGTAACTAACCTGACTAGTACCCACGAGGACGTTGGTTCTATCCCTGGCCTCGCTCAGTGGGTTGAGGACCTGTCATTGCCCTGAGCTGCAGTGTAGGTCACAGACACCGCTCAGATCCTTCATTGCTGTGGCTGTGGTGTAGGCCTGCATCTGCAGTTCCAATTCGACCCCTAGCCTGGGAACTTCCATATGCCAAGGGTGAGGCCCTTAAATTGAAAAATAAAGATGCTGGGAATTTTTTGTTGTTGTTGTTAATGGTCGCACCTGTGGCGTTTGGAACTTGCCGGGCTAGGGGTTGAATCAGAGCTGCAGCTGCAGGGCTACGCCACAGCCACAGCGGCACTGGATCTGAGTGGCATCTGTGACCTACACTGTTGCCTCTGGCAATGCTGCATCCTTAACTCACTGAGCAAGGCCAGTGATCAAACCCACATCCTCACAGAGACTGTGTCAGGTTCTTAACCTGCTGAGACACTTTAGAAACTCCAGGAATATTCTGTTCCCTTGTGTGAAAAGGTTTTCTACTGTTCCCTTGTGTGAAAAGGTTTTCCACCTTTCTGGAGTCAGTGCCCAAGGGCACAATAACTAGATTGTACAGGAAGCTCGTGTTTAGGTTTGCGAGAGATGGCTGCGCTTGTTTGCAGAGTGTCTGTGATGTGTTACATCGCATGAGCACGTGGAAGGGTCCAGTCCCTTCACGTGCTCAGCAGCGTGTTACTACTTTTAGTGACTCTGGCAGGTGTGTAACGATACCTCGGTGATATCTAAACCTCCATTGCTCTGTGGCAAATGATTATAAACATGTTTGCATGTGCTTGTTTGCCCCCTGTGTGTCCTCTTCAATGAAATGTCTCCGTATCTTTTGCTCATTTTCGAATAGAGTTGTTTTTGCCGTTTGATTTTGAGAGTTCTTTAGGTATTACAACTTTGAGCTCTCTGTCAGGTAGATGATTGGCAAATACCCTCTGCCAACTGGCACCCTGCTCTTTTCATCCTCTTCCCATTTGCGCTCACAGAACAAACATCTTGTTTAGATTACCTCTTCCTCTGGATTATGCCTTGAGGTCAAGTATAAAAACTTCACCCGGGCCTTTATCGCAGTGATTTCTTCTGACCTTTTTTTTTTTTTTCCTCAAAGCTTTATAGCTTTACTCTCTACATTGAAGATCATGATCCATTTTGAGGTTTTTTGAAGTTAATTTGTGTTAATGGTATTATGTTTAAGTTAAAGTCCGCTGCTCTGCCCGTGAAAATCCAATAACTTTAGAATTAGTTGAAGGGCTGCCGTCTTTCCCGTCAGACAGCTTTGCCACCGCTGTCAGAATCAACTTGCCACATCCACGTGTGTCTACCTGGGTTCTCTATTTTTGTCACTGATATATGTGTTAATTTCTCTGCTACTGACATATTGTCTTGATTATGACAGCTCTCTGTTAGCCTAATTTAGGCGCAGTGGAGTGATTCTGTCCACTTTTTCTTGTTCATCTAATTGCTTTTATCTGTTTTATCATGTGTGTTTAACTTGGAATGAGTATGTCAACCGTAACCTTGTCGGAGTTTTTAGAGCAGTTGCATCAAATCTATAGAGCAAGTTGGAGAGATCTGGCGCATTTGCTCTGTGGAGTCTTCCAATCCAAGAAAATTATATGTCTTTCCATTTATTTGTGTCTCTTCTGACTTGTTTCATTGGATTTTTATAACTCAATATATAGATCTTGCACATTATATGAGTTTTACGCCTCTGTATTTCATTTTCTTTCAAGCAGTTATAAACAGTGTTGTCTTTTCAGTTGCCATGTGTTTGGTGTTTATAAATAGAACTATGATTGCTTTGCATGTGTTGATTTTATTTATCCTGTAAACTTGCTAAGCAAATTATTCCTAGGAATTTTTTGATAGACTTCTTGGAATTTTTTAATGGCTATTTTGGTAAATGTTCCATGAGATTTTGAAAAAGAAAAATGTGTCTTCCATGGCTGGGTGTCCTATGTGTGTGTTTCTATCCTACTGGTTGACTGTTCTGTCAAGTGTCCTATATTCTTACCTATTTTCTGTCTCATAGTCCCTTCAAATGCTTAGAGTGGAAAGCTGCTGAAGCCTTGAACTGTGAATGTATTTCTCCATTCACCTTTTAGTTCACGTTCATCCTTCTCAGGGTCCTGCACACACCACTGTGTGTGAGAGAATCAAAGCATTGCCTGCCAACTCTTTCATGGGTCTGGGCTTTGGGGTGAAGAGTCAGCTCTTCATTTGGCCCCTCGAGAACTGCAGAAAAGACAGGGTTCTTTTTTCCCCTTCATTGTTTGGTTTGGGTTGGTTAGATATTGCCAAAATTATTTCTGTCCTTCTGGTCCGCCCTGCGCCCAGTCCCTTGGCCCGAGTGGTGGGCTTCCACGGAAGCTGTTTTTGGTGTGTTCGCGTTGGTGGTTCCAGCGTGCAGGCAGCCGCAGTGTCCTCTGTGACATACCGGGGGGCAATAAGGAAACCCGGGAACTCACTGCCGTCTCAGTCCTCTCCCCCGGGACACCCCTTCTCCTACCTGCCTTCCCTTCTCCGCACATCGGAGTCTTTCCAGAGTGGGTTTTGCTTTGCATCCGGGGTTTTTATTCATAAGGGGGAGGGCCTGCGGGAAGTGGAGCTCCTCCAGCTCCGACAGAGAAAGGCAGAGGCTGTACGGTGTCTGCGATGTGAAACCTAAAACAGGACGCAGATGAACTTATCTGTGAAAAAGGAACAGCCTCGCAAATGTAGAGAAGGGAACTGTGATTGCCAAAAAGAAGGGGTGAGGGAGGAAGGGACCGGGGGCTTAGGCTTAGAGATACAAGCTGCAATATACAAGCAGGTGAACAGCCAGGATCCGCTCCGCAGCAGGGAGCTGCATTCAGCACCGTGAGAAACCATCGTGGAGAAAAGCATGTAAAGGGACGTACATGTCTGTAGAGTCGACTCGCTTTGCTGTACGGCAGAAATTAGCACAGCACTGTAAGTCAGACTTCAGTAAAACAAAATTCAAATCATTTTCTCAGCCTTTGCCCAAAGTTCTCCTTAGTGTTGTTTTTCACAGGTTAAGTGTTAAAAATATATTTGACATATGCAAAAATTCTGCGCATTTTTGACTTGTTCTGGTCTCTCTCGTTCTTTCCTACAGACTCACTGCCTCTCTTCTGAGTGCATATTCGTTATGGCTTCTCCTCAGCTGCAGTTTACAGTTCTTTTTGTTCAGTTTCTTCTTTTAAAGTTACAAGTCCATTGAGAACACCATTTGCCTTCCAAGATATTTCAGGCAAGTGTTTTAGCAAATATTTCTCATTGCACGAAAGGATTACCGTCTTGCCAACCTCCAATAGAGCTTTCTTTTTCTCCTGCCAACGGAGCACAAAGCCAGAGCCTCGCATTTTAGGTCCCTGTTGCAGAAACAGAGGTCTTTACGGCCCCACTTCCCAATTAATCAGGTAGCAACATATTCACAAAATGCTGCACTTAAAATAAGAAAGCGCTTCTCTTTCTTTTGTTACACACGTAATCGGCATGTGAACGTGGGGACCCTGGTTCCCTCCTTCTAGATCCAGGCTGAGGCAGAAACCCCCCTGGAAAGTTCCCTCTCTGTGCAGAGGAAAAATGAGTGCACGGTGACGCTTTTGCTGCCTCTTGGAGCTTTAACCCAGAAGTGACACACGTTCCACTTACTCGCATGTCTTTGGTCAGAGCTAAGGTTGAGCGGGGAGTTTAAATCTACTCCATGTTTAACAGGAGAAGAGATAAACTCAGCCTTCTTGATCTCCGCAATAATGAAAAGAAAGGGCTCCCATCGTCCAGTCCAGAGACACTATTTCAGGCAATGGGCAGCATCTAGATGATACTTGGGGGTTGTTATCATTGGGGTTAGAATGATGCTGTTCTCATGGGAAGAAGGGTGGGCGTAGGAATTTGTCGCCCAAAACAAGGGGTGTGTTTACCGTGCCAGCTGTTGGAAAATAAGCATCCTCTTCTTCTTCCTTAGTAAACAATTTAGCTGAGCAAAGTGACGCCCTAGTTAAAACAAGAGTGGCGATAATTATGTGTCCTAGCAGTTGCTTTCAAGACCCACTATGGTTATTTTGAGGAAAACAGTCTGTCTAATAAGGTAGCAAGCAACCAATGGCTTTTTCCCTGGTTGCTTCTTTTTGCCTAGAGATGAAGCAATTATTGTGTCACCATAAAAATAAAAATAACCTACTATACATAGCTCAACAGAAATATAGAAGAGTTTGAGTGCATGGTAGCATTGCAAAATCATACATTTATTCCTGGACTGCCAACATTGAGACTTCCAATGCTATGCAATAAATAAGTAAACAAATAAATAAAACTCTAAATGATTAAGGCACCTTTATCTGAATTTCAGTTGCGTGCAGCTCAGTATAATCTAAACTTAACTGATACAGGAGTTCCCCTGGTGGCCTAGCACTTAAGCTGATACAGGAGTTCCCTGGAGTCTGCACTGTCACTTCTGTGGCTCAGGTTCAGTCCCTGGCCCTGGAAACTTTCACACGCCCCTAGTGTGGCCAAAAATAAAGCTCATGAACACAAATATTCAGCCTAATGAAATCTCACAAAGTGGATATGAAGCAGAAGCAAAAAACTGAGAAACAAAGCAAATGCCATTTCCCCCACTTGTGCCCCCTCCTAAGAACAACACTCACCTTCTTGTCCAAAGGCAGTCGTTATCCTAAATGTTTAGAAAGTTTAGCTCAGATGCCTTGGGTTTTTTATTTTATAAAAGTGGAAAACTATGCATTTTTTATTTACTTCTTTTTTTCAATGTTATGTTTGTGAGATTTGTTCTTGTCTTTGTATATAACTGATTCGTTTATTTTTTATAACTATATGTTGTATTTTTTACCATTATCACAAAAATGATGTCCCCACTCAACTTGTGGTATACTGACTTCGGGGCTAAAATAATCCTTCTATGCTTCCAGTCTTTGGGTACACTTGTGACTGCATACCTTTCTACTGAATACTTATCTAGAAGTGGAATTAGTGACTCATTGGTTATGTGTATTTCAACTCCACGGTTAGTGCCAAATAATTTTTCCAAAATAATGGAGACATAAATTGTCCCCAGTACGTAACTGTGATGTACTTCTCTATTTGCTAAGCATGTATGATCTCCTCAGCGATGTTTATTACCTTTGTGTAAAGAAATATTAAACTCTGGTGGATTTATTTCTGGATATGGATATGTTCTGCATTTTTGCAAACTAACCATCTTGAGAAATTTATTTTCAAGAGTGTTTTCTATTATACAGAAATTACACAGTCGTGCCAGATGTATATTTTTTCCCCAATCTGTGGCCTGTCTTCTTGTTTTTGTGACATTGTTTTACTCAGAGCAGAAGTTTAAGTTGAATGAAGTCCAACTTTTCAGCTATCTCCTTGATGGACTCTGCCTTCACTGTTACATCTAAAAAAGTCATCACTGAACTCGAGGCCAGCTCAGTTCAGTTATCTTATACTATCTTTCAACAGCTTTATAATTTTCATTTATATTTGGATATATGATCCATTTGGAGTAATTTTTGTGAAAGATGTGATTTTTGTGTCTAGATTCTTTCTTTTTTTTTTTTTTTGCATGTGGATATCCAGTTGTTCTAGCACTGTTCCATAAACTGTTCCATAATAAAACAGTCTTTGTTCTGTAATATCACATTTGCTTCTTTGACAATATTTGTGGGGTGGGACATATTCCATACTTTCTATTCTGTTATATTAATCTATTTGCCTATTCTTCCGCCAACGCCACACTTCTTTGATTACTGTAGGTTTGCAGTAAGTTTTTGAGGTCAGGTAGTGTCAATCCTCTGACTTTTGTCTTCTCTTTCAGTACCGTGTTTGCTATTCTGGTCTTTCACATTTCTGTACAAATTTCAGAAACAGTTCGTTGAATTTTTACTGGGAATTTTTACTTTGTGGAATTTTTACTGGGATTGCATTGAATCTTGCAGATCAGGTTGGGAAGAACTGATATCTTGACAATATTGAGTCTTCCTATCCATGAACATGGGATATGTCTCCATTTATGTAGTTCTTTGATTTCTTTCATCAGAATTTGTACTTTTTCCCATACAAGTCTTGCACATACTTTGTCAGTTGTATACCTAAGTATTTCATTCTTTGCTACTAATGTAAGTGATAATGTCTTTCAAACTGCAAATTCCACATTTTCATTGCTGGTTATACTGGAAAGAGATTGACTTTTTTATTCTTGTGTACTACATCTTTGCTATAATTACTAATTAGTTACAGGATTTTTTCTCCTCCCCTTCCCACCTTAGCTGGGGTGGGATAACTGGAAGGAAGTAGAGTTGAGCATTTCCCTTCTCCCAGGTGAGTCAGGCTCTGATAAAACCCCAGGCTCTTGTAAAACAGTTTCGCTTGAGAGCAAGTCTTATTGAAGACAGAATGTTCTGGAGTATTTTTAAATACAACTTTTCCCCTCTGTCTCTGCTGTGTAAGTGATTTTTTAATTATATTCTGGGCATTCTGGATTTCATATTATTGCAAAATATAGATCCTATGTAATTGTCATACTTTAGCAATCAGTGTCCTGTTCAGGCAAAACATTAGGGACAGGTGCTTGCCTAGGTTCAGCTTTCTGCTACATCTGTCAAAACTGCCCCAGCAAAAATGTGGCCCTGTCTCACTGCAGACGAGTGGGGTGGATGTGACACCAAGGAAAGGGCTGTGGAGGGGATTCAGACTTCTGATGGCTGCAGGGTGGGGGCAAAAACTCAGGCCTGGGGCCCAACTGATAGCAGAGGGGAGAAGAAGTGGGGGTGGGTTGCCAGCCAGCCCCACCTCCCATGACCTCTTCCATCTTCTTTTTTTTTTTAATTTTTAAAGTTTTATTACAGTATAGTTGCTTTACAAGGTTGTGAAAATTTTTGCTGTACAACAAAATGATTCAGTTATACATGTACACACATCCACTCTTCCAGATTCTTTGCCCACATAGATCATCACAGAATATTGGGTAGAGTTCTTAGTGCTGCACAGCAGGTCCCCACTGGCGTCTTCTTGACTGGGGGGTGGGGCCAGGGGCTGGCTTTCCAGAGCCCTCTGACCCAAGGAGCAGAAATGAGACAGTACTGTTATCCCTGCCTCATGCTGTTATTCAGCCTTATTACCACTGGGAAGAGTGGGGAGTCAGCCCCCACCCATCCCCGCCCACACTTGGGTGGCAGTGAGCCTGGCACGGACTAGCAGCGCGTCACATCGTGACCTCTTGTGGCTGCCAGGTGCCAGTGGAAGTTCAAGTTGCCACTGGGCTCTGCTGATCTTATCACCTCTTGTTTCTGCCACATGTTGCAGGAACACCAGCTCCCTACTCTGCCCCAATGACACGACCTCAGCAGGTGAAAACGTGCCTGCTTCCACGGGCAGTCAAGGGAGAGCAGCAGCTCCTGCCTGGTTCTGCTCTTGCGGCTCTTTGAGGGGGCAGTTTGGAGTGCAGCTGGCTCCCACTGATCCAGGATCTGGGACGGACGTACGGCTGCCTGCTCACTCCTGCTGGACACCTGGAGAGGGGACCCAGGGGACCACTGCCTGCCTCCCAGGTCAGGCTGCCAGGGGTGGGGTGGGGTGTCAAAAATCAGCTCTCAGCTCCATTCTGCTGAAACCAGGGCAGTGACAGAGGACACTTCACCGCTGGTGCCAAAAAAAAGATTATCTATCTCTCCTTTTAGACTACTTTTTTCTGAGTTCTTCTTCCGGGGAAGTGGACTTTCATTGTCCCTTTTTAAATTTTTTTTTTCTGTGCTTTTGGCATTTCCAATTAGGAGGCTTCTGAGGTGCTGCTCTGGTACATGTGGGAGGAAAAATAACCCAGTGGACACAGTCCCGTACTTGACCTCAAGTCCTAAGGGCCCTAAGCAGCCATCTTCTCCATTCCGCCTTCCAGAGTCTTCCTACGTCTGGTGATGGCATTATGTTCAGGGGTGTTTTACTTACAAGAAGGAGGATCTAGGAGAAATAGGGCTACTTCATTCTTACTGGAAACACAAGTTTTATCTCTTCTTGATAATCGTAATAATAATAAGGGTCTTCTGTGATTGTAGTCCTTGTCCCATTAATCTGGGGCCAGCAAGATACTGGTAAGCTTTTTGAACCCCTGCGTAATAATTTTTGCATTTTCCATATGGCTTTCCACATTGTGGGACTTTAAGAGTTCTTGAATGATTTATAGTAAATCCTCCCCGTGATATCTCTATTTTAGAGAATTTACATACATTTTTAAATGGCAATTTTAATATTATTACAGCTAATGCACTTGTGCAATAGCTGTAAAACTCCTATATTTTTGTCAAAAATTACATTCCTGTAAAGAATCCTAAGATAATTAACTTGTAACATGACTTCATAGTTAATAATATTAATAACTAGAATAAAAATTTCCATTCTTATAAGGAGGGTGTTAGGGAGCCAGGTGGCAGGGAGAGTCAGGGACACCTACAGAAACAGAAAACTGGTGCATGTGAAACAATGCCAAAAGCAGGGCCTTCAGATCAGATGGATCTGAACTTGAATCCAGCCTACTACTGGGCGAAGACACTGGGCAACAACACTGCTTGGAAACCATCAGCACAGAAGCTGGGAGAAGATAAATATGTAAAGCTTCTTCCTAAAACATACAAATTGCACCAAACATAAATCCTTTTCCAAGACCCTCCTCTCAATCAGTTTGGGAATGAAAAACATCTTGTGTTTTATTACTGCATTTGTTATTGCAAAAATATGCAACTCTATAAAAAATGAGTGCTACAAAACCGTCTCTTTAACAGTTCTCTCATGCTGTCCAAGAGGCTTTATCACAGAACTGATAATAAAAGCAAAGCTACACTCATTTCCAGTAACTTAATGAGTTTCCCCAGCTGTTATGAAGAGCAAAGTATCCTTAAATAGGAAGATAGAGTTACTTTGAAAACGTAGGCTGATTTTTATCTTCTGACTAGTGGTCTGTAGTTGCTACTAACACATTTTCTCAGACGCTGCCTTCATAGCATGCAAATGATGACCATTGAAAAGATGCATTCGTTCACAGTGCTATTGGCTTTCCCATATTTAAACAAGCCATCCTGCATCTAGTGTTGTGATGGTTTTGAATAATCACCTGCAGGTCACCTCACCAAGCTACACTTGCTACGTTATTGCCAGTCACAAGGGGAATTTTTCAAATGCTTTTCTAGTGTAACACTCTTTATCCTTCCCTTAAAAATGCCCAAACGTAAAAAGGAACAATAAATACTCCAGGCTATAATAAAAACTTAATTTGCTCATTCTAAATGTAAATTTACATAGATTACTGAGATAAAATTGGCATTTTAATCATAGATTGCAAAGGGAAAAGACCATATTTCACTGAATATTTCCAAGTTATTGCATTTAAATGGCATTGCACATGGAGTAGCCCAATCAGTCATTCCTGGAGGCTTGATGATCTCGGATAAATGTGGAAATTTGCACTTCTAAATAATTAGTTTAAGTGTCATTAAGCCTTTTAAAACCCATTTCTGCTTATTATAGTTTACATATTAAAATGTATTTACTGAGCTTTTGGATTATTTCAAGTGTGAGAGAAAAGGCCAGGCAATCGATTACAAGAATATTAAGCTACAAGCAGCTCAGCTGATGCAAACTTCAAACTGCCTGCCTCTCTGATTTTGTTTCTTTCCCCGTGTCCTTGCGCTACTCTTCTATTGTGTATAAAGCATACAGCATGGGGTCTCCTTTGCTTCAGGACACGTGGCCATGTTCCTATTCAACATCTGAAACATGAAATAAGAAATAAATCTGTGAAGAGATGTGTCTATCAAAATGTGTTCAAGAGTACTGACTATAGTGAAGCTGTGTTCCAGTTGATCAAGGTTTGTGTACATATCAGAATCCATGTTCCTATTGGCTGTAGAGCAAAACCAGTGTTGTCCCCCTAAATTTCCTCACTCCTGGCTCTCACCAACACCTGGATAAACATGTCAATTACATTGCTTTATTTTTTTTCCCAAAAACATCCAGGAAAATATCTTTACCATAATGTATGAGCTAACAAACTTGGATATTTGAACTGAAGGTAGGAATTTTTAGAATAATTATGTCTTCTGAAGGGAGCAAGGATTCATGGTCATGGTAAAACACAAGAAAAATAGGATCTAATAAACTCAAAATGAGATAAAAGAAAGAAAATGACCATAAAAAATACAAAATGAAAACAAGAAAAAGATTTAAATGGATAAAATATCAAGAGGAGAGAAAAAAGGATGAAGGCAGAATTTTAATCCATAATATTTTTAAGCATAAAAGCAAAGTATAGAAATAATGCTGAAGATAACATACAAAATGTGGAGAATCTGTATGTGAAAATAGACCAGAATGCAAAGGAAAAGAAAACTGAAAATCGAGATGATTAGATAGATGACGATGATGGTGATGATGATAAAGACAGGTAAATAATACATGAGAAAACACATAAATAATTTGTCACACAAATAAAAGTAGAAGATAAAAATCTTAAATATATAATAGAACATAATTTCCAAATTGAGAAAGCAGGCATAATAACCCTAACTGTATTTCATATAATATTAATGATTGATGATGTCATATTCAGAAATACATAGGCTATATTTTTAATGATATACTTATATTTTGCTAAAAAGATAGCACTTAACGTTAAGCATTTAGGAATGGAGGAAATCTTGAGAGCTGATGGATAGCTTTACGGCCTTCATGGGGGTGATAATTCCATGGGTGTATACTGAAACCCAAGCTCATAATATTGATACATTAAATAAGTAACATGTCATTTTTAAGTGTTAACCAGATCTCAAGTAGGTGGTTTTCTTCAAAAAGATAATAGAGGTTAAATCCTAGATACAAAATATAATTTTGAAAGATCCTTCCAGAAGTTCCTATTGTGGCTCAGTGGGTTAAGAACCTGACTAGCATCTGTGAGAATGCGAGTTCAGTCCCTGGCCTCCAGATCAGTGTGACTGCAAGCTGTGGTAGGCTGCAGATGTGGCTCGGATCTGGCATTGCTGTGGCTGTAGCATAGGCCTGCAGCTCTAGTTCCAAATCAACGGCAAACCTGAGAATTTCCACATGCTCTGGATACAGCCCTAAAAAGAAAAAAAAAAGGAAAGAAGAAACAACTAAAGGGATTGAGAATATTTGCTCTGAAATGGAAACAGATGAGGTCATGGGGAGATTGCTCCTTGTCTAATTGGAGTCTTTGATTCTAAACTGTCTACATGTATAGCTTAAAGTAAAATTATAAATGGTATTGAGATAAAGAGGAAAGAAAACTGAAATTCTTTTATTTCAATAGAAAAAAGGCACAAGATATTGATAATCAGAAAAAATAAATTGCCATTAAAGGATTATTTTGAAAAAATACATACAACTAATGGTATCTTTAAAAAAGTCTTTATATCATCTCCAGCTGTGAGAAAAAAGAAAACAAAGTAATAATGTCTGAAAAATGGAAAGTAAAAAACTACTGGTTATTAAATTGTACCAGCCATAAAAATACATTTTAATGAAAAAAACCTAGAAAAATAATCTTTAGACTTTGAAAGACATTGACAGAATTCAAATATGATATTTATAAGATTCTCACCTAAAGCAAGGTTATATAAAACTATTTCTCAAATATATGATAGTCAAAATTTTATCACATAGTTTAAGAAAAATAAAGTAGTATGATTATAATAATACTCTTCAGACCAAGTAGAATTTCAATAATAGACCAAAAGGAGTTTTATTTTTTCTATGTTGGTGGGAAAATTTCAAAGTGAAATCAAAGGCAAAAACAAAAAACGTTATGATACTTCACAAGTATTTCAAAATTGTTAAAAAGGAAATATGTAATAGAAGACTTTAATATAGCATGCATAATTTAAGCATATATTAGCAAGTCTGTAACAGATCTGAGTAATACAGAAAAAGGTATCAATCTCTGCAAACATTTATGTGTTTTACTATGTGTAATTTAAGCAAGTAGTGTATTTTGGCATGCTTCTTTTATACAAAACTATTGCACATTTACAAACTGATAACATGAAGAGGAAGAAAAGTAGATGAGCAATGAGAATTTTTCTCCTTTCTTTTTCCTCCACAATATACAGTAACCAAGCTTCATTTTCTTTCTTTCTTTTTTTTGCATGTAAAAATTAGCACCTTGTATCAGTGTAGTATATTTGTTAACAGGCTGTTCTGTACAATGACATGTACCCACCCTAACAGTGTTATACAGAATAGATTCATCGCCTATTAGTTCTTTCTTTCTCCTCCTAAGCTGGAGGAAAGCATTGATCTTTTGACTCTTTCCATATTTTTGCCTTTTCAAAGAGTATCATGTGGTTGGACTCATACATAGGTAGAAATTTCAGCTTTTCAATTGGCTTCTTTCACTTAGCAATGTACATTTAAGTTCCTACATATCTTTTCTGCGGCTTTATACATTTTTTTGGAAGTGCCTATGGCATGTGGAAGTCCCGGTACCAGGGACTGAATCCGAGCCACAGCAGTGACAATGCCGGATTCTTAACTTGCTGAACCACCAGGGAACGAACTCCAATACTTTTTAAACTACTGAATAATATACCATTTTTCTGAATAAACCACGATTGGTTTAAACAATCACATATTGAGGGACAATTTGGTTGTTTCCAAGTTTTGGCAGTTATGAATAAAGCAGCTATAAACATCCGTGTGCAAATTTTTATATGGACATAAGTTTTCAGCTCACTTGGGTAAATACCAAAAAGCGTGTCCGTAGAATCATATTGTGAGAGTATATTTAGTTTTGGAAGAAACTGCCAAACAGTATTATAAGTGGCAGTATCAATATGCATTCCTAACAGCAATGAAAGAGACTTCCTGTTGCTTTATATCCTAGCAAGCATTTGGTGTTGTCACTGTTTTGGTTTTAAGTCATTCTAATAGACATGTAATGGTATGTCTTTATCCAGTCTGCAACTCCCTAATGACAGAGCTTTGAGCATCTTTTCATGTGCTTACTTACCTTTTGTTCTTCTTCTCTGATGAGAGCTCTACTCAGATCACTTGTCAGCTTTTGATTAAGAATTGTTTCCTAGTTGTTGAGATCGAAGTGCTCTTTGCATATTTTTGATATCAGCTCTTTGACAGATGTATGTTTTGCAAAGATGTTCTCCCCGTCTGTGGCCTGGCATATCATTCTCTTCAGGAGCGCTTTTGCAAAGCAGAGCTGTTCGCTGAGATCACCTCCCACTATGCTCAAGAAGTTTTATGGTTTTACACTTAGGGTTATGACCAATTTGGAGTTAATTTTTGTGAAGGGCATAAAGTCTCCATCTAGATTCCTTGCTTTTCTTCCTTTTTTAAGAGGATAATTTTATTTTTTTTCACTGTTTTGAAGTTTCATCCAAGTTAATTGGTTAACAATGTTGTGATCATTTCTGCTGTGCAACAAAATGTTTCAGTAAACATGTACACAACCCATTCTGTCTCAGAATGTTTTCCCATAGAGAGCCTCACAGGATACCAGGTAGGCCCCCTGTGCTTTGTAGCAGGTCCTAGCTGGGCAGTCATTTCATACACCACAGTGTGACGCCAGTGCCAAAGCCCTAGTCCACCCCCCGCACACCTGTCTGCTGTGGTCACCGTAAGTTTGTCTTCAAAGTGTGTGAGTCTGTTTCTGTTCTGCAAGTCAGTTCATTGGTATCATCCTTTTTTATGTTTTTTAAGATTCCACATATAATTCATATCATATGCTGTTCGTCTTTCTCTAATTTGACTAGTTGTTCCAGCACCGTTTGTTAAAAGGGTAATTCTCAGTTGACTTTCCTTTGCCTCTTTGTCAAGTATTAATTGACTGTATTTCTTTGGATTTATTATGTTTCATTGACTTTTTTTATCTTTTTGGATTGGTTTGTTTTTAAGTAATGCTGCGCTCTCCTTGTCACTATAACTTTATGGTAAGTTGACATCAGCCCTCTGACCCTTTTGTCCCTTAATACTGTGCCAGTTTTTCTCGTCTTTTGCCTTTTGCTTTAAATTTTAGAATCAGTTTGTCAACGTCTACAGAGGAACTTGCTTGGGATTTTGATTAGAACTGCACTGAAGCTACAGATCAGATTGGGGAGAACACGTAGCCTTCCTTTCCATGTACAAAAGACTGTCCTTCCACTTATTTAGATTTTCAAATACTTTTTTCACCAGAGTTTTATAGCTTTTCTCATATACGTCTTATACATGTTCATTAGATTAACAATAAACACATTTAGATAATAACTGAAAGACAACACATATTTAAACTGTAATAATTACAAGTACTGAGAGCTACATGAAGAATAGGAGTGCTAAACAGTATGCACGGATGTTATCCAAATAAATATATATTTTTTTTTTATTATAGATGATTTACAGCATTGTGTTCGTTTCGGCTGCACAGCAAAGTGAATCGGCCATGCATATGCATACACACCCACTCTTTTTCAGATCCTTTCCCCATGTAGGCTATCACAGGGTATTAAGCAGATTTCCCAGAGCTATAGCAGGTCCTTGCTACCGACTGATTTTGGAGATAGCAGTGCGCGCGTGGCAATCCCACCCTCTCAATCTATCCCTTGCCCCGCGTAACCCTAAGTTTGGTTTCAGAACATTTGAATCGTTTTCTGTTTTGTGAATGTGTTCTTTTGTATCCTTTCTTGTTAGATTCCACATACGAGTGATCACATGTGGTATCTGTCTTTCTTCGTCTTACTTCGCTTAGTGTGATCATCTCTAGGTCCACAAATCACTTGTGAGAATTTGCTGCACCGTCTGGTCAGTATTTGAGGGTTTCATAAACTTCCGTCACTTACGTTTTTTCTTTCTTCTGCTCAGCTTCAGGGATCTCAATACTCTGTTTTCCATTTCGCCGAGCTTTTCCTCTGTGTCGTCTAATTTGCTGTTGATTCCTTCTTGAGTATATTTGCTATCACTTAGTATATTTGCTACCAGTTACTATACGTTTAGCTCTCTCTCTTTACATTTTCTGACTCTTTGTGTATACTTGTCACCATGTTCATCCACTGTCCTGAGTACATTAAGCATACGTACTTATCTTTATTGGGTATACAGCTTATTTCCATTTAACGTAAGTCTCTTCTGAGGATTGCTCCTTCATTTAAACATATTCTTCTGCTCCTTCATTCTCCCAGTCCTCTGTGTTTACATCTACAGATGAGGTGGGTCAGTCATGTTTCCTGATTTGGGGGATGTAGCCATCGCTTGGGGTCTATCAGCGCACTCACCTCCGACCACCAGCCTAGATGCTCCAGGGGTGCCTCCTACGAGTGTTTCCTGGGGCCTTCTGTCACGAGGGGCTTGTCTTCCATGCAGGACCCTTGGGAACCCTCATGTGAGGCTTGGACCTTCACTCCTTGGGAAGAAACTCTGCAGTTATGGTCACCTTTTCAAGGGTCTCCTCCCCTGGGGGGTCAGCCTTGACTATGCCATGTCTCCGTCTTTTCTGCTCAAAGCTTTATGGTTCCTTTTTCATACCTTTCGTTGTAGGAAGTCTTTACTGCTAGTCTTCAGATCATCCTCAAGGATAGTGATTCTTTGAACAGTCGTAGTTTTGGTCTGCCCATGGGAAAAACTGAGCTCAGTGTTTCCTTATATTCCATTTAATTGTTGCATTTATATTTGAGTAACCTTTAAAGATGAAATTGTTTTTTAATAGATTGTTTCTCTAAATAGAAGTTTTCGGAATAATTCTCTAAATAGGAGATTTAACCTTATTATAAATGTATCAGATGTATCTGTATCAGTCTTAAATTTCAGAAAAATATATGTCAATGTCTGTATTCTGACCATATGTATCATACTGGTCTCTCACTGTTAATGTACGTATTTGCTTTGTAGTCATTCCACTGTTTAATAGGTGAAAGTAAAGGAAAATCCCTCAAAATTTAACATCTATGTTACTAACATATTATATTGCGTATTATAAAGAATAATTGCATATAATATAATATAATACTGAAATAAAAACCTTTCTAAGGGTTTAAATTTTTCCCAATACTTTTTGCCTTTGGAACACTGATTCCTGAACTAATTAGACTTAACAATTTTTGTTTGTTGGTTTCACTGAATTCTTGAGGATTTTCTATATGCAAGAAGTCACTCATAATTTTGGGGAGTTCATTTTACTAATATGTTCCTGAAGATGCTGAGTCTTAGCCGTCAAGATGCTGCAGTGTGTGGGCTGCTAGCTGCGGTTCAGGATCTGAGGATCCTGCCTCACTCTGGAGGTGCCGGTTCAACCCCTGCCCTGGCACAGTGGGTTAAGTGGGTTAAGTGTCTCACATTCCCATGGCTGTGGCTCACGACTTAGCAGCAGGCTCAGTCCCTGGCCCAGGAACTTCTATGTGCCACGGGTGCAAGCAAAAAAAAAAGAGTGGGATTTCCGCATTGTCAGCAGTGAGCGGCAGTACACACTGAGGGAGATCAGGCCCCTCCCCAAATTCCAAACTGCACTACAGCACGTGACCACACCTGCATTTGGCAGGGCTGGCACTGGTTTTGCTTTCCTCCTATTAGCAAAATTAAATTGTTAGATTTTGCATTGAAATTGCTAGACAGATGGATAAACCGCATATTAAATGGAAAAGCATGCTCATTTATAGGAAAGGGATATAAATGCTTGACATGCCAGACATAAGACATGAAGTTTCCTAATCTAAGCCTTATAAAGCCATTTGCAATCCTTAATGATTTTTATAACAAAATGTATATTAGGCAATATAAGCCATTTTGTCTTTCCATTTATTAATTTTCACTTGCTAAATCTCTCCATTCCCCTACTTTATCATTGTCTTCTGAAACCAAACTGTATATATATCATGAAGAGAAAGAAAAGCGCTCTAATGAATTCCTTGGTGGATTGTGTTATGAACTGTGGTTTCTTAATATATTCTGAACATATTCTTTTCTGCTGAAGGACTTGTCAAGTTAAAAATAACTGAGTCCTGTATTATGTTCTTATCATCTATTCATATAAACCCAGTGAATAAGTTCTATCATTTTACATTCAAACTAAAGAAAAAAAATGAGTTTGCAATCAACTATGTGGATACAATAATGAGTTTCTAAACGATAATATTTATGTTCCAAAAAGCAGCCAAATGTACTTGAAATATAATATCAAATTACTTGAGGAAAACTTTTAGGCAATGAGAAAATAAATATAGAAACTACATAAAAGTAACTGGAGGTAAATATTTAATATTTTTGATTACCACTGCAAAATAGACTCTATTTGATATATAAGCCTGACAACATAAAACATTAAACTTTTGCTTCTAATACCAAAATATAGCCCTTCAAGCTAATTATAATACAATAATTGTGTGCATTTATATGAAGGCATATCTGAGGTGTATTAACCACTGAGGTACAGCAATTCAAAATAAGCATTCGACCAAAAAAAAAAAAAAAAGCAGATTCAAAATATCTAAACTGGGAGCTCCCTTCATGGCTCAGCAGTTAACAAACCCAACTAGGATCCATGAAGATGCGGGTACAATCCCTGGCCTTGCCCAGTAGGTTAAGGATCTGGCATTGCTATGAGCTGTGGTGTAGGTCGCAAATGCGGCTTGAATATGGCACTGCTGTGGCTGTGGCGTAGGCCGGCAGGTGTAGCTTCAGCTCAACCCCTAGCCTGGGAATTTCCATATGCTGTGGGTATGGCCCTAAAAAGCAAAATAAATAAATAAATAAACAAACAAATAAATAAATTATCTAAACCAACCCGCAGAATTTCCCAAAAATGTTTGAAAGTCACATATATAGTGAGGGATTAATATAAAAAAATACACAAAAAAAATCCACCCGCCAAGAAAAAATTGAAAAGGACTTGAAAGAACATTTCTCCAGAGATGATGGACAAAGGGCCAATAAGCACACGCCAAGATGTTCAGCATTGCTAATCATCAGTGAGACACGAACTAAAACTGCAATGAGAAACCACTTCATAGGGTTGAGATGCGTACTGATTATTTAGGAAGTAGGAGACAAATAAGGGAAGGAAGGAAGCAAGGGAGAGACAGAGGAAGGAAGGGAGAGAGAAAGGAAGGAAAGAAGGGAGGAAAGAAGGAACAAGTGTTGCGGAGTGTGTGGAGAAACCGGTATCCTTGTGCATTGTTTGTGGGAATGTAAAATAGTGCAGCCACTGCTGAAAACATAGCGGTTATTCCAAAAATTTACAAAAATGATTACCATATAATTCAGCAATTCCAATTTTGAGTATATAACCAAAATTACTACCGACACGGTCTGTAGGAAATATCTGTACCCCACGTCTACAGCAGCGTTATTCACAGTAGACAAAGGAGGGGACAACCCAAGGGACCCCTGGCAGGCACAGAGGTAAGTAAAACAGCAGATTATTCAGCCTTAAAAAGGAAAGAACTTCTAACTCTTGCTACAACACGGTCGATCTTCGAAAGCATTATGCCACGTGAAATATGCCAATGAAAACGGACATGTGCTGGAAGATTCCACTCCTATAAGTACTCAGAGACAGGTTGGAGGCAATGGGGAGTTCTTGATTTATTGTATATAGAGTTTCTATTTTGAGAGATGAAAAAAGTTATGTGGATGGATGGTGGTACTGATGGTTGCAATTTAATGTACTTAATGCTACTGAATCGTACTCTAAAAATTGTCTACAAAGGTATGTCTTTGTGTTGCATATTTTACTTATGAAAAATCAAGGAAAATAGACAAATTTATAGACATAGTGGAGATTTTAGCACATGTATATTAATAAATGACAAAAAAGAAAATATTAAGATGTAAACAATCTAATTTAAAAAATTCAGTCTACTTGGAAGAATATATATACCATACCCAAGAATGACAGAATATACATTCTTCTGAAGCGCATACACATATAAAAATGTTACATAATCTGATCATAGTCTCAACGCACTTAAAAATTGAAATGACGCACATTTTCTCTATCACAGTTGTATTCAGATAAAAATCAACAGCATAGGAGTTCCCACTGTGGCGCAGCAGTAACGAACCCGACTAGTATCCGTGAGGACACGGGTTTGATCATCCACCTCGCTCAGCGGGTTAAGGATCTGGTGTTGCCATGAGCTGTGGTGCACGATGCAGATGCAGCCCGGATCCTCATTGCTGTGGCTGTGGTGTAGGTCGCAGATGCAGCTTGGATCTGGTGTTGCTGTGGCTGTGGTGTAGGCCGGCAGCTAGAGCTCTGATTCTACCCCTGGCCTGCGAACGTCTATATATTGCGGGTGCAGCCATAAAAAGACAAAGAAAAAAATCGGTAGTATAAACCTAGAAAATATCCAACAATTTTATTTGTAAGTTAAGTAATGTGTTTCAAAATAACCCATGGATCACATAGGAAATTAGAAAATATTCAAAAATAAATCATAGTGAAACAATGTCATGCCAGTTCCATAGACTATTAGCTAAGCATTTTCTCAGGATAAATGCTATTTGTTCAAAAATGTATCCTAAATATCTAATTAAAGAAATTAGAACAATAATGTAAAATGTACTCAAAGAATGAGTGATGAAGGAAACGGAGTAGACACATGAAATGTTGTAATAAAACAAACACACCGTAGAAAAGATCAAAGTAACCAAAATTTATCCTTTAATAAGGCTGTTAAAATGTATAGACCTCTAGCAAGACTAATCAAAAAGAAAGTACAAATTACTAAAGTTGGAGACAAAACCCAAGTATCATTACAGATCCCACAGGTATTAAAATATTAAAACATACAACAAAGTATTATGAAAAAAACCATTATATTTTAAAACTCAAGTGTAATGTAAAAATTCCAAGAAAACATGCATTTTCTTAAGCATCAAGAAATTATGAGGAGTTCCTGTCATGACTCAATGGTTAACGAACCCGACTAGTATCCATGAGGACACAGGTTCAATCCCTGGCCCTGCTTGGTGGGCTAAGGGTCTGGCATTGCCGTGAGCTGTGGTGTAGGTCGTAGATGTGCCGCGGATCCCGAGTTGCTGTGGCTGTGGTGTAGGCCCACCAATCACATGGGTCTGGATATTCGTAAGTGCAGGTGTGTCAGGATGCTTAGGGTTTTTCTGTGCTAAAGACACGTATGTTTTCTTTTGAGTTGATGAAAAATTAAAATTCAAACAAGAAGTCAAGTAGTAGGTATTAAATCTGGATGCCAGCCTTTTGGTTTCAGTTACTGAGCAATAACACACCTTGGGACTGTTGATTCTCCTGGCTCTTAATTTCCCCTGCTGAAAAAGAGACTGCAGTAAGGAGCCAGGTTCGCACGACCTGTGTGTAAGAGGCATGACTGTTCCTGCGCCCAGCGGGTCTGCCTAGAGGTCAGTGACGGTAGCCAAGCAACGCTGCTGGTAAGAGTGCAATCGTGACTCTCACGGGGCACAGCTGACCACCGTGGACCCTGCCCTGCACCCACGCGCATCAGCTGCAGCCGAAGGCCAGACTGTGGATCCTGGAACAACAGAAGATTTACATTAGATACTTGGCTAGATGCAGACGCAGCCGGCTTGAGCAATGTTGTATAGAAACTGCTGTCAGACGGTTCCGCATTCCTTAAAATTTGCCCCTGTCTTATAAGATGCTGTCCAAGTCTGCAACAATAGCCCGCTTACTCCAGCAACCTGCTCTTTTCCCCACAACATTATCAAAGCGTCAGCTCTGGGAGACCCGGGGCTTGAGTTCCAAGTCACAAAAGGCAAGATCAATGAGCCACTTCTCTTCAGAGAATCCTCTGCCTGGTGTCCAGCCACACTGAGGTCAGTCCCACCCGGCATTTTGGCACTTGCAAGCTCAGCAGCCTTTCCATTTTCTGCTTGGCTAGTTTTCTATTGCAAGTAAAGAGAACTCTATGACAGAGGAGCTTACCCAGAATGAGGATTTTTGGCTCAAACAGCGGAAAAGATCGGAGACCTCCTAGCTTCCCGTCTTGGTGGATCTGAATGCTCACAGCCAGTCCCGAGCTCTGCCCGCTGCTGTGTCGCCTGTACGTGGTGGCTGATACTCCCCGTGGAACAACGGTGCTGAGCTGACTCAGGCGACGTGGCCCTCGCAGCTGATGAGACATTCCATTCTCTCTACGAAGCTGTCATGCCCCTGTCCCAGCTGGAGTCAGATGAGCAAGCACGCTTTGGGGGGTGTCGGACCCCATCCTTTGCACCCCCACCTGAGCCTAGCTCTCGAGGGCTCACCGCGAGGGTGGGCAAGCAGGTCCTAAGGCTGAGGCGAGGGAGATGGTGAAGCAAGTCTTCCAGTACAGCAGTAAAGGGTAATGACCTTGATCTATAAGGAGACCTGTGTTAGGCCTAAGAAAAAAGTAATTTAAAGTGATGCCTCTGGAGCGTGTGAAAACCCTTGGGAGAGACAGAACAGGAGCTCTGCTCTTCGTGGCAGGTTCATCTGCTGATAGCTGATGTTGTGACCTTAATTACCTTTTCAAATAAAAGCAGGAGCTCCTGCTGCGGTGCGACTGGATCCAGGATCGGCAGCGACTTGGGAGCGTTGGACTGCGGGTTTTGAGTCCCGGCCTGGCACAGCGGATCTGCGCCTGCGGGTTCGAGCCCCGGCCCTGGCCCAGCAGCTCCATATGCCGCGGAGTGGCCAATAAATAAATACAATAAAAATAATGGGGAGTTTCCCGGCGGCTCAGTGGGCTGAAGATCTATCTGCACTGTCACTGCGTTGTGGCCCAGATTCAGTCGCTGGCCTGGGAATTTCTGCTGTGGGCGGAACCAAAGAACAACAACAGTAATAATGAAAGAAAGATGTGCTTGATGGACATATTGCGGAATATAGCAAGTGTTCATGTTGCCCAGACTCAAACAGGGGACATGCTCTCATACTTCCTAACACTAAATTTGCTGCATATTAGGGGACTCTGAGGCCTATGTAATTTGAAGCAAATGTAAGGCAGCTTTGATTTTGGCTTTTAATTTTACTAGGAGCAGTATATTAATAATACAATAATGCTCAATTTTAAAACCTGATCAAGAAAGTATAAAAAAAACAACCTAAATTAAAATAGAAGAAAATTAAATTTGATGGTATATTAAAAAATAATCTACCAAGATTAAGTAGGATTTAGGCCAAGAATGCAAGTCTAACATTATATTTGGGGATCTATTTCTATAATACATCAAATTCAAAGATATATTTCACTATCTCAGAAGTAACTCATTTCAATTAAATACACTCCCCTGATAAAACAAATAATAGGTATTATCTTGCAAGCATGGAACATAAGGGTATTTCCGTTTCAGAACAAGGAATATATGTGTTTCCAATCATTATTATTTTCTTTGGCAAGAATTTGGAGATAATACTTTTAAGTTTTAGTACCACTAGTGATTATTAACATCATTATTATTTTAAATTATTCTGAAATATATAGACAATAAGATATGAAGTGAACATAAAATGTATAACTATTACAGAAATAATGGAAAGTGATGGATTTAAATATGCCATTGTTTACCCGGAAAAGCAAGAAAATTAATAATTACTAGAATTGAAATGGAAAAAATGTACTGAACATAAAAATTATTTTAAATCAGCTAAGTGTCTGTAAGTGGTCATTTGTTAGACTTAATCTCCCAATTTAGTGTTTTACTATTACAGTTCTCGAATTTCAGTATTTTATTATTACAGTTCTAATCATGTTTGTTTTCAAGTTAGCATCGGAAAAATCCATTCAAAGACTGCAATCCTTTACGTTCTTAATGAAGTTACCTGGGGTTACTTGTTAATAGGATTTTTTTTTTTTTTAATCCTGAAGTAGCTGTGTTTGTTTGCATCGTCTAAGCTGTTCTTTTAGAATGAGTTATACAGTTCTTTGATTCTGTAGCCCCAAATTTGGCATCATTTCTAAAAATGTGATGAATACATCTAGAACTGCAAAATCAAATGCCCTTGTTCCTTCGTATTCCTCTCCTTCATCCAGCATGAAAGATGCTGAGCTTTTGCCAAAACAGCGTTTCATGACCACTCATTAATAAACAGTCTAACCTGGAAATTTAGATGCTCTTCTTTGCTAGTCTGGTACGAGCGCACAGGTAACTAAAATCATGGCATGCCTGTGTAAAACGCCACATTTGAACATGTTGAGTTAAAAACAAAACAGCCTTCCTTTCCCATGACCTGAGCCCTGTATGTGGAATGTTCCAGCCTAGAGTGTAGAGCTTGGTCTTTAAACCGTTACATAAGAGTGGAGCGATAGTAGATATTTTAAAACTGATAGAAAAGCCCTAAGGAGTAACATTCTGGAAGTCTCAAGTGTGATAAAGAAAAACATCCACTGAGACAAACTGCCTCCTGGAAACACAGCAGTTGCCTCCAGCAAAGGTTCTCGTCCACTCCTGCAGACACGCCCGCTGGGCTCCAATGTCTCTGCTAAGTCGAGGGTCAATTCCAAGAGCACCTTAAGGTTCTATTTAGAGCTCAGTGTTTCATCGGGAAGAAAGAGGAACGGTCTTTCCAACAGTTCATATCGACAGGTGGTGCGTCCTAGTGGGTGTCACTGATTCCAAGTTTATGGATAAACTTGAAGGTCGTTCTGAGGACAAGGAGAGCTCTCAGGCCTGTTCACACCTGGCTTCGTGATGCAGAACCTGTGCCCTCACGGAGCACCTGTGATCGCCTTCTGAACAAACACCTGAAGAAGATACTTGCAGAGAAAAAACAAACAAGCACCCAACAAGCAAGATCCTTTTTATCAGCCAGAGGAATTTATGTGCATGCACTAGATGTCCTGCTGACCCCAGGCCCTGAATGCACGGGGCAGTGGGGCCACAGAAGACCCTGCAGGCTCAGGGCACACTGTCACTGGGGAACACAAGTCAGGCAGGAGGCAGTGAGGTAAACACACAGGGTGAATGATTGGGACAGTGATTGAAGCCAGAGTGGGAGCCTGTAGGTGTCCTCTCTGAAAGAGCACTGCTGCCAGAATATTTACGTGCAAAGCCGTTGATGGGTTTACTCCACTGTTCTGGGAAATGTGTTTCGATACTTAATTTTTTTTTTAAGTAAAATGATCCATCTGTACATATCTACAAGCACATATAGCGATAACATACTTTAAAGTAAAATAATATAATGTATTTTATATATTGTGATTTTTTAAAAAATTTAAGTACTTTGATTTATGCTAAATTTAAAAAGATAGGACAAAGAGTTCTCATTAGAGCCTACCTCCAGTTTTCTGTATTAACATCTCACTTCAGTGAACTGATTACCTTATTATTAAAATCTGTACTTTAATCATTTCTTAGTCTTATTTTTTTATTTTATTTTATTTATTTATTTATTTATTTATTTATTTATTTATTTTGTGCTCCAGGATCCCACCGAATTATATTTCTCCATCAGGTCTCTTTAGGCTCCTCTTGACTGTTATAGTCCTCAGATTTGTTGTTTTGATGACCTGGACAGTTTTGAGATGGCTGGTCAGGTGTTTTGTAAGACACCACACTACTGGGAATTGTCTGACATGTTTCTCATGATTAGACTGAGCTGATGGATTTTGACCAAGGAGAACGCTGAGATAAAGTGCCGTCTGATGACACCACATCGAGTTATACTATCGACTTGGTTTATGACTATTGATTTCAACCTTGATCACCCGGCGGAGGTGAGTTTGTTAGGTTTCTCCACTGTAAAGTGTTCCTTTCCCTCTCTATCCATTATTCATTCTTTGGAAAGTAGTCCCTGTGTACCCCACACTTCAGGAGGTGGGGGTTATGCTCCATCTGACTGAGGGTTAGCATTTCTTCTGTTTGGCAGTAGAAATCATTTTGTACCTTCAAGATTCCACTGCCACAGCTCAATCCTTTGACACGCTCATGGGGACAAACACACCACTCAGTTATTGTGTCAGAAGCATAACAGACCAGCAGAGACCCCGAGTCACCTCTCACAAGCTACTTGAACAGGAGCCTCCATCTTCAGATGCGTTTCTCTCCACTACACCTGTGTTTGCTGGGGTGGCCTGGAATGAACTGGAACTCTGCTCCCTTCTCTCGGCATCTCTGTTGCCGAGAGAGATGTGTTGGCTTGTCCTGTGCGTAAAAGCTTATCTGTTTATAATTATCCAAAACTTTGAGCTACTGATGACAACACTGTGTGTTTTCCATCTCTCTTAGGGTTTATATATATTTGGGTTATCCATCTGTCTATTCACCTATCTATCTCTCCATCTGTTTATCTATCTATTATCACCTGTGGGTTTTACTTATATATATATATGCAAATATATATATATTTGGGTAATTTTTATGGAACTGTTGAAGGGAGGAAGGTAAACCTGTGAACTGGAACAGCTTTTTATTAAAATAAAAAAAGAAATTTAAGCAATTGTGCATCATAATAGTATAATTTTAATTACATAATTGAGAAAGTCATCATATTAGTTCTAAAACATTCATTCATGAGTGACTTGAAATTGTGGTATGAAAGTAAAGCAATTGTTATGATTTAAATTAAAGTTGTCATCTTGTTTTCAGAATTAAATCTCTGCATGGAATAAACTGTAACTGTATAGCTATATCACATGAAAATTCAAACAAGAAATGTTTTCTAAGATCTGCTGTTACACTTGCTATGGAAATCGTAATTCAGAGAAGCTGTTACCAGATAATATTCATAAATAGGTAATTAACATAAGGTTCCAGGATAGCCAACCCCGGCCAAAGACTCTCTTTAAATATCTCAATCCAATATTAACCTCCACCAGAGAAAAGGACCTGTGTCCAGCTATTCAGACACTGTCAGCTTTCTGTGCTTGTTTATCCTGCACAGTCACTGAACCTCGGATGTTCCCCAGGACTAAGCAGTCTGTGAGCTAAACCCCATCTATCTCTATTGCTCTGTGACTCAGAGATAGAATATGTAGCGAATTTTTGTAAATATTTTCATATGTATTATGCTATTAGATTTGAGATGCAAAAAAAAAAAGCCGGCGCAAGTCTAAACTCTTTTCAGGAAGGCATATTTAAAACCTAAATCTCTGTATAATCTTACATTTGACAGAAGGGCTAGAGTTTGCAAATATAAACGTAAGGCATGACTCAATACAAGTAAAATGCTGCATGGAAAACACTTGCCCAACCACAGTGCAGTGTAAGTGATCCACTTGGGAGGGGGGCTAGATTTTGCCACAACAAACATTAAAAATTACGTAATGGTACAACAGACCAAAGCATGGTGTCCCCAGTTAGTGAGCTTTATAAGTGTCCATTTGTTTTACACCTGAAGTCACTGTGACCAGAATGACTATGGGTCACGTAGCAACAGGCATGGGTGGTACTCTCTTGTCATTTAGGCTCCCACGCTGGAGCCAGGCTTCTGGGTGTGCATCCTGATCAATGGCGGCTTCTAACCTTGAGCAAGCCTCCTCGCATCCTCCCCTGTGTATGGGGAGTAATAATCTCAACACTGGAGGCTGGATGACGATTGTATAATATGCTGTATACAAAATAATTGGCAGGGTACCTGGCCACTGATAGTGAATGAGCAATAAAACTACCATTACTACTATAGTGGAAATGTAATGTTTTGTACTTGCAATTGATATAAAAGTACTTCAAGCAAATAAGACACAGAAATTTAAAAAGATTGAAAACAAATGAGACCTAATCAAACTTAAAAGATTTTGCACAGCAAACAAAACCTTCAACAAAACTAAAAGACAATCTACAAAATGAAAGAAAATATTTGCAAACAAAGAGACCAACCAGGGGTTACTATCCACAATACACCAACAGCTCAAACATTTCAATGTCAAAAAAATAAAGTAAAAAAATATGAATAGTGCTGCAGTGAATGTGATTAGTTCTGAGCTCCTGATTTCAGTTTCTTTGGTTCCATATCCAGAGACAGGACTGCTGAAACTGCCTACCGTTTTCCTTAGTGGCTGCACCAGTTTATATTCCCAAGATGGCAGAGATTTCCCGTGGAAGGGGGCTGTGAGCTTGTCAGCAGGTACTGTATGTTGGGAATGTAATAGCTGACAGCAATAGTGTCAGGCAGCAGATACAACACAATTCCCTTTTTTATACATTTTAAGTAAAGCTATATTTGAAATTCTATTATAAATGAAGTCCAAGAAGAATATCTGCTTTGTTAACTAGTATATGTGTGGGCAATGTTCAGAAACAACTTTAAATTCATTTAGATGAAACAAAAAGCTATTTTATATAATTTTACTTAATTTTATATAATTTAAATTATATAAAAATACACATATAATTTAATGTATTCTGTTATTATATCTTTGAATATATATCAATATTAATGTATAAATATTCTCATTCTTCTGATATGACTTTTTCATATCATGTAAATAAAGTTCTTATTTTTAGTAACACTAGAAAAATAGGAAGTTGTCCAGTGGTGACTTATAATAATTTATGTCTTTACGAATGAAGAGAGTTAAATGGGATAGAAAACTAAACAAAGGTAGTCTTGCATTGAATTTCTTTCCAATATTCATTTCATGACAAACCATGATACCACCATGACGTTTGAAAATTTCCTATTTTAGGGAAGTTCCCTTTGTGGTTCCGATAGACTAGTATCCATGAGGATGTGTGCTTGATCCCTGGCCATGCTCTGTGGGTCTGGGATCCAGCATTGCCATGAGCTGTGGTATAGGTTGCAGACACCACTTGGATCCCACTTTGCTGTGGCTGTGGTGTCAGCCAGCAGCTGTAGCTCCAATTTGACCTCTAGCCAGGGAGCTTCCATATGCCGCAGGTGCAGGCCTAAAAAAGAAAGAAAAGAAAAGAAAAGAAAGAAAGAAAGAAAGAAAGAAAGAAAGAAAGATTTTAAAAAGAAAATTTCCCATTTTAATTTTATTAACACAGTGTTCAATAAATTAAGATTTTTTTATAGAAATGCAACCGTGTTTTACATTCATTTGATCTACTATACAGAATTAAAGTTTTGGAGTTATTTTACTAACTACATTTTTTTTAAAGGTGCTACAGCTACTGTATTTGTGTTCTGTCAGTTAGATTACACCTCTTTTGGTTATTTGTGAAAGATTATTTTTATTTTCATTTAAAATATAACGATTTGATAAGTCTTGCTTTTATAGTGAAATATTTAGTGCAGGTGTATCACTGACAGCATTTTTTTTTTTTATCACTGACAGCATTTTAATTAACTATACATGAGGCCTGACATGATACAAGCTATAAAATTTGTAGAACCCAAAATAAACTCAGACTATTTTCAGTACTTGAAAACATCAAAAATTCAGAACATCAGTAAAAGCGTTTACTTTATCATGACAAATAGGTGTGTCACATCATGTCATAACCTTAAAGGGCTGATGGCTACAAAGAAATATGTCATTATATCCTGTTCTATTAGACTTGACATTTGGGAAGTGACAAATATATCTTTCATGTGAAAACTATGATGGCAAAGATTTTCCATCATAAAACAAGTGTGAGGTTGATGCTGTTATTTCTTTTGAGAGGGCCAAAGCCATTTATTCATCCGGACCCAGCAAATGTTAAGATACAAAGACAAAAGGCACAAAGGCTGCTGACAAATTGCCGGGCTGTGAGCTCCCACCCGATTACGGAGAATGCAGCGGGGATCAGTGTCACGGCAGCTGAGGAAGCCTAAGTATGAAAAAGGTGCCATTAACACGCAGGCGAGACAGTCACTTCTCAGGACGATTCCAGGAGAAAACCAAGCACACTTTGAACCAGCTGTTAAGAGTCCACCCCGGCATCCGAGAGGCAGGTTCTGTCTGGACCTCGGCTCTCTTCCCTTTCCTGACACTTTCGGCTTCCTGGCTCCTCGCCACGCATTTGTTTGCAGTCCAGCACCTGCCATCCAGATCCTTTGTCCCGGAGACATTCTGTCAGACCTTTTCTTTTTTTCTCTTTTCTTTTCTTTTTAAGTTTGGAAGTATAGTTGATTTACAAGGCTGTGAGCACTTCTGCTGTACAGCAAAGAGATTCAGTCATACAGGTGCACGCATCCGCTCTCGTTCAGATTCCTTTCCCTCATGGATTCTCACAGTCTCTTGGGTGGAGTTCTGCATGCTGTGCAGCAGGTCCCTCTTGGCCAGTCGTTCCGTGTACTTCACTGTGCATAAACGCCAGTGCCAAACCCCTGGCCGTCCCTCCCAGGCAAGCCCCGCAACGTGTTCCCTTAGGTAACCATAAGTTTTTCAAAGTCTGTGAGTCCGTTTCTGTTCTGCAAATAAGTTCATTTGTATCCTTTCTTTTTTTTTTTTTTTTTTTTGATTCCACCTGTAAGTGATATCATGTGATGTTTGTCTTTTCTAAAGGACTTTCGGTCAAATCAGTCACCAAGCTGGAAGGACAAACAAGAGAAGAGAAGCCAGGACAAAAGGGTCAAAGACAGAAAGCCAGCCAGACAGATCACATCACAACCTGGTGACTCTGAACTGAGGACACGTCTCAAACTGCAGTAAAAGGACCGTGTGCGGTATTTCCAGTGAGTCTGATACACTACACTGGGCCACAGCTTTTAGTGAATTCTTATTTTTAAAAGTAAAATTTGCTTTTTGGGGAGCTCCAAATTTCACAGTTGTACATTGTAGATAAATGGTATACAGCAAATCTGTCAAATCCTAAATAATTATTAAGTTACCTGATGTCCTGCCACTGTGAAAACAAATCTTAATAAAATGTTGATCTATTTACACAGAACCTCAACGTGCAGGAATGTAGAATATGACATTGCAGCTAAGTTCAGCTTTCTCATGAGCTCCTTTAACTCCTCAATAGAAAAAATTGCTAATTGTCTTCAAATGAAGTTAATTACTTCCAGATTTAATCTTAGTCTTGTCCAGGTAAGCATGGCCTCCTTTGAATAATCAATTGGTTTTTCAGGATCCCTTTCTTTTTTAAAAAGTTTTATTCTTTTTTTTAAACTGAAGTATAGTTGATTTAAAAGACTGTGTTAGTTTCAGGTATACAGCACAGTGAGTAAGTTATAAGTGTGTGTGTGTGTGTGTGTGTACTTTATATATATATATATAAGTATATATCTGTGTGTTTAGTTATACTTATGTATATACATATGCTTAGTTTAACTCACATATGTTTTTTCAGATTTCTTTTCCATTCTAGCTTATTACAAAGTATTGAGTAGAGTTCCCTGTGCTGCAGTGCAGGTCCTTGTCGTTCACCTGTTTTCTGTATAGCGATGTGTATGTTCATTCCAAACTCCTAATTTATGCCTCCTCTACTTTCCCTTTAGTAACTCTAAGTTTTTTCTATGTCTGTGGGTCTATGTCTGTTCTGTAAATAAGTTCACCTGCATCATCGTTTTCAGATTCCACAGGTAAGCGCTATCGCCCGGTCTGTGTCTTTTCCTCTTTCCCCCTCCACTTGCCTCCAGTCCCGGTCCTCGAGGAGGCTCACATACAGTCCCGCCCTAAGAGAAGTAGCGGGTGGAAGGGCCACACTCCTACACCCCGGGGCACGGGTGGGCGGTCCCAGGCGCTGCCACTCTTGCAGCCTCCCCGCGATGGCAGGAACTACAAACATGAGACTTGAGGATGAGTAATAGCTCAGCAGACAGAGGAGTGAGCATGAGTAAGCCTGGCCACAGGTAACTCCCTGCTTAACCTGAGCAGCAGGTATGGGTTTTGTCTGTGTGTCTCAGACAGAAAACACTGTGGCCCAGAGGGGAGTCACCGGTGACTAAGCTGCCTATGCTCCCGTGCACACTTGGATCCTCACAACGTTCCAGGTCCGGTGCAGGTGCCTCTGCTTGGCTCCCCCGCCCTTAACTTGCCGAAACCCATCAGCACGTCTCACTGATGGATGCCCCCCTGAGTAGCTCCGTTTACCCCGAAAGTCTACATGGAACACGCCTCCCGTGCCTCACCGCAGCCTTGCTCGGCTTGTCTTCGGCATCAGCTGAACTTTCAGACGAGTTCAGCAAACATTCCTGAAGCTCAGCTCCTAATGCTCGCTCACAGATATCTTTCTGGCAACCGTAATGTTTAAAATATGTTCTCAATGTCTTTAATCTATTTTCAGAAAAGTATCCACAATCCTCTTCAGAGTCAAAATTTATGGTAAATAAATTTGAAGATGTTGACAGTTTCATCGACTCTTCTCTGTAGACCTCAGGAAAAAATGCTCTTTTTACAGATGCTGAGACAACCGATGAGCGCAGGGAAAAGAAATCTGCCAAAAGGGAAAGATTCGCAATTCAAATGTTTTTCATATTGAGATGTGCAAATATTTCAGCCCAGATGCTTTTAGTATGTTTTCAATGTTTTCTTCTCAGAGAGCTTATCTTCACAAATATTCTTAGACTACAAAATTTATCAACTATATTATCAATTTGTCTTTCTTTGGAAAGTTTCTCAAAATTTAGGTTTTAAAAAATCGTAGACCCTCTAATTCTGTTCTAATTGGCGACAGAATGCAAATTGCTGAATTAAATATTGACAAATCATTGGAAGATCCTCCTTGCTGGTTAGGGCATCCCAAAGTAAATCTTGTTTAGCATCTACATAATGTTATTTTCTTTGTTCAGTTCCTCCCTTTTTTTTTTTTTTTGAAGCAAATTGTTCTGTGTTCCTCTTTGCAAAGTTTGCTTTTACTGTTCATCATTTTCTAAAGCTGAAAATGCATGAGGTTTCCGCCATTACATAGTTTTATCACCATTTTCCAACAAAACTTACGTGATATGTAACTAAATTTTAGAAGACTCCTTTATTCAATATAGCTTAATACAACTCTAGACTCTTAGGTTGTGTTTAAGAAAATTCTACAAAAGCCATCTGTCTTTCTAACGGATTTGTTAATAGGCTGTAAAGACAGTGCATTCTGACAGGCTGACATGCACAATACATTTATAGAAATAGATATTATATTATCAGCCTCTCTGATTTAACGTCTTAATTAAATGCAGTAGGTAGTTGGATAGTCAAGTACAATATGCATGTGTGTGTACATGTGTATGTGTGTATATAATATTCATAATAACCATATAAAATCCAAGTTTTTTCCTTTTATCTGTAGAATAGAGTAGCTGTTTGGAACACAATACAAATTCTATTTTTATAAAGAGCAAGTCAAGTGTGTTTCTGCTCCAGAGATTTCTTAATATAATAAAAATACTGTTCTTTCCATGAGGTTATGAATCACCCAGATTTTTATGTGGATTCATATGCCACTGAAAAAAATTAATATTGAGTCTTTTCCTCATTTTACAATGCTACTCACAATAAGATTTCACTTTTCAGAGAATAAACTTCCAGAAGCTTCCTTTGGATTCCATAAATTGTCTGAAAAAGTCAAGCCATTAGTAGAATTAATTGATTCCCTATTTGAAGCAACGGATAGCACTGACATAAAGATTATAATTGAAGTCTCATTTTTTCTAATAATGAAAGCTACATAATAACAGACTATTTTTCTCCTCTTACGTACAGAAGAAAAATTAAAATGAAAACCAGCAAAATGAATCTGGAAGAAGATTTGCACAAGTGAGGGTGCAACTGGCCATCTAGCAGCTGGCTGGTGGAGGCGGCTATGTCACAGTAGATGGTGACTCTTGCCACTGCTTCTGCCTAACACACTTTGTTTTATCAGCAAGGCCTTTGTGTGATGTTCTCAGGAGAGATATGTTAGCTCTGCTGGGTCTGGAAAGGACCGGCGAAGGCAGAAGGGCCACCCCTGCTCATTTTTCACAAAAAATGAAACTGGTGTTAAAAGGACCACTCTGCTGATCACAAGTGTCATATCACACTCTACGCAACCAGACCATGGCAGAAGCTTAACGTGACAGATACCAATATTGTTATATTTTCTTCATAAAAATTTACAAAATCGGAACCAAGGCTATCCTGTTGGAATCTGAAACAACAAAGGTGAGCCATGATTTATGGTCACTCTAGTTTTAGTGGACATGAGTGGCCACTGCATCTTGGATCCCACATGAAGCTGCTGTCTTGGAGTGAGCCATACCCTCAGTGAGCGTGGAGGCACAGCTCCTAGCAATACTGACAGTAATAGTAGTGGTAGCAGTCCCACGAGGAGACCTGAGGGGAGCTTGCCCGTCGTGGAGGGGGCTGTGTGTGGATGGAGGACACACGGTCTGCTCAAAGCTGCACCGCAGAGGGCCTCACATGTGCCTTTGAGCCCAAGTCACGACGCTGACACATTCCCATATAAGCAAAAAGGAAACAGGCACAAAAAGAAAAACGAATTAAGTCATTTAATGGAAACTCATTCCAAACACACCTGGCAGAAGGAATTTTTCAAACTCTTCTCACATAAGAAGCATCTAGCACAGGAACTCGCATTTCAGTCCCAGGATCAGGAGGAAGATGGTAAACATAGGCACAGTCAGAAAAATTGGGCTTCTTCGTGACCACAGGTTCTGGAAATGTTAGCTATAGAACAGAAAATAGACGCTTAATGTGTTTCTGGAAATCAAAGACAAAATGAAAACTCTAAGTAAGAGATGAGAATAAATGCCCAGAAATTCGAAAATCACCAAATAAAATACATGGAAAATATGAAAATCAATAAGATATTCCAAATGAACTTGTTTAAGGGCAGGATACATACATATAAAGGAAATCAATGAGCCAAAAGGTGGATTTCCTAGGAAACAGTACCCAGAGTGTAGCACAGCCACACAAGGAGATGAAACCAAGGATCAGGAAGAAAAGGTGTGTTCCCAGAACACAAACCAGTCTCAGGGAGGATGGAGTCACCAAACTAGAAAAAACAAATCAGCTTGAAATGCCAGGGCCACATGTGAGGGTCAGAGGGACATTCAGAACTCGAACAAGGCAATATATGGTGAATTTGTTGGAATGTTAGTTTTACCAATGTTTTAGCCATTGCTGTCTTCCTATTACTCTGGACATGCGTGTTTCAGTGACACAGGGGTATTATGTAAAAGGAGATACTCTGTTGGATGCTCAGAGTTGAATTCCGCTGTTGATCTGCCCTTGTTTCCTCTGCGGTGGCAGTGGTTCCAGGCACACCTGCTCCTGGGCATGACTAAAAATGTCCTACGTGTGGGGCAGGCCATGCACCGTGGTTAGCGGTCAGAAGGCAGCACCCGTGTATCCCTCTGATGGAACTTGACTTCTCCTGCAGAAAAGAAGATTCGCAATATTCATAAATTATAGCAATTTAGTATGTGAGGGATTAAATCAGTAATACCAATGTATCATGCATTTTTTAGGAAAGACTAAATCAAGTATGAGATTATGTATGTTCACAAAATGTGTGTGTGTGTGTGTGTGTGTGTGTGTGTGTGTAGAGACCAGACAGATAGTCATATTTAAAATAAATACGTGTAGCAAACAGGAGCAGAGGTTATTCCTGCAGTCGCCTGCATGACCCACTTCCTCCCTGCCTCCCTGTGGTCCCGTTTCATCAGCTTCATATTATTGACAATCTGGCTCATCGGTGTCCTGGTACATGCATAAGAACTGACTGTCTAAACGCATTTCTGACTAGACTTTTGGCTGATGTTTTCATTTTATAACAGTGGATGGCAAACTTTTTCTATAAAGGAGCAGACAGTAAATATTTTAGACTTTGCAGGACACACAATCCCTGTCACAGCTATTCAGCTCTGCCACTGGAACACACCAGCAGACACAGACAATATGCAGATGTTCCAATAAAACTTCCAGTAAGGCTACTTTGAATTTCCTGCAATTTTTTTTTTTTTGGTCTTTTTGCCTTTATATAGAGCCACACCCACAGCATATGGAGGTTCCCAGCCTAGGGGTCTAACAGGAGCTGTAGCTGCTGGCCTTCGCCACAGCCACAGCAACGCGGGATCCGAGCCGCGTCTGCAACCTACACCACAGCTCACGGCAACGCCGGATCCTTAACCCACTGAGCAAGGCCAGGGATCGAACCTGCAACCTCATGGTTCTTAGTCGGATTCGTTAACCACTGAGCCACGACAGGAACTCCATGAATTTCCTTGGAATATATCTTTCCTTTTTCTTTATGTGTTTTCAACCGCTTAACACTATAAAAAGCATTAATCCTCTCAGACTGTATAAGAAAAGAGAGCAGTCTGGATTTGGCCTGGAGGCTGTAGTGTGCCACTCTTCTTTTACAGAAACAATCAAGTTAAGACAATAGTGAAACAAAGAAGACGTATGCTGGACCTTCTTGTATTTGTTAATGAGCTGTACATGACTTCTTCGCTCAATCAGATACTTGTTTTAAAATATGAAATAAGTGAATAAATAAAATACATGAATGTCACATACAATGTTCCAGCCAACAAGGGAATTTAGACTAGAAAGTGGAGCCTTACCCCTGGATGTAGCGTAGGCAAACCCAGTTACACTGTATTTATACAGGAGTTCACCGACACTATTCTATTGTTGATAAGCCACCCGGCATATGGTATTTTATGGGAACAGCCTGGATGGACTAAGACACCATTCAAAATGTGCAGAATGGATCATAAAAGGGAAATTTGACTCATACTCTTCAAAATTTCTAATCTGTACTACTACACATAAATATTTTAAAAATGCCTATAAAAGCTGCAAATGGATGTGACTAGAAAGTCTTATACTAAGAGAAATAAGTCAGAAAGAGAAAGACAAACATCATATGAGATCACTTATATGTGGAATCTAAAATATGTCACAAATGAGCCTATCTACAAAACAGAAAGACTCACAGACACAGACAACAGATTTGTATTTGCCTGGGGGCGGGGGGACAGATGGACTGGAAGTTTGGGGTTAATGGATGTAAACTATTGCGTTTAGAACTGATAGGCAATGAGGTCTTGCTCGGCACAGGGAACTGCATACAATCTATTGGAATAGACTGTGATGGAAGAAAATATGTGAAAAAGAAAGCTGTATGCATGACTGGGTCATTATGCTGTACATCAGAATTGACACAACACTGTAAATCAACTATAATAAAAGTAAAAAAAGTTATTAATAAGCTCATCTAAAAAAGAAAATTTAATCAGTAGTCAGTCTAAGAAAGAAATGGAAGACTATTTGAGCCAGCCTGAGGACTATCCCAGAAGACAGTTCTGGACAAAGCTCTGAGGACTGCTTACTCTTTAGAGGTCAAAGACAGTTCCATACATGTTTGGACAAAGGGTTACACATCAAACTAGGCAGTACACTGGTCTAGATCTGCATGTACCAACTGAGTCCTGGGTCACCGTGACCCCTTACGGGATTAAAGAGGAAGGCTTTCTCCAAGGGCTGTGACCCTTAATGAAATTAAAGAGAAACCTGATTTTATAAAGAGGTCTTTCTAACGCAGATGCACAATCCACACCAAAGCAGAGAGAGGAGGCCCAAATGGGCAGAGAAGAATTTTATGTTTAAACTTTTCATGTTTTTCCATAAAAATATAAATTTTCTTTAATCAAAGATTATGTTTCTACTTTAATGGATTTACGGCTTTTTAGACTGACCTGAATCATCGTTTGCTGGTCTGTGTTGTCATCCGCAGGTACCTGTTGAGTAACCTGACACTTCACTTCTACCAGTTCCAAAAATACTCCAACCGCAGCGTTAAGGGGAGCATGAGTGTTTATTGTCTATCATGTGATTTTTGGAAAAAAAAAAAAATCTTGGTACAGCTGTTGTTACTCCTACCCCCAGAAGAACTGAGAAATCAGGATTTCTGAAGGACATAAAGCCATGCGTTCCGGAAGGTCACTCAGCTAGCACATTTTCTGATTCTGGATCCCACGCTAAATTTGCTTGTTAATAATTCAGTCTCTTTCAAAACGCTTGGGCAAACGTCAAGTTCCAGGACTGGTTCTCCGTCACACGTTCACACCACCTGCCCTTGACTGCTGGGTAAAAAGAGCTGGGGGGCTGGAGGAACGCAAAGATTTCAGAAACGGAACTTAGTGAACTAATTTAGTACCGTTATGTGAATAATTCGATTTCCTGCCTAGCACAGTATTGGTGGGTGAGCAAAGGTGGGCCGGTCAGTTCCAGGGTGAATCCACAAAAACTCTTTTCGAGGAAGCAGTACAAAGGCACAGGACAAACAAATCAGTAGCGTGGTTCTAGGAGGAGCTCAAAGCTCGTCACCGGCAGAAGAATCAGCGAAGACAGCCGCTGCCCCCTCAGGTACCGGACTCGCCCTTCAGGCTTCGCTCGTTCTGCACCCGGAGGACCCGACCACCCTGCTGCCCTGTCTAGACACGTGCTGGAGTAGGGTCTGCACGATCTGCTCCACGGGTACCGCTGATCTCGGGCGTGGAAGCACAATGATGGCTGGAAGTACTGACGCCGCGGGGACGTGCTGTTCCGAGGCTCTGGACCCACTGGAGTTCCCGACCGCCCGCTTAGCAGTGCAGTTCCCTTCACGGGAATACTACGCCCCTGGACTGCGGCCCGCTGATGTGCTCATTTTAAAAATTCCCTTTGGTTGGTGTTTATGGCTTCTATAACATTGCCTCTGTAAGTGGCTGCACACAAACAAGTCTTACCTCATTTCCCGGTTAATTGACTAGAAGATTCATCAATTAAGACAGTAAGCCATTTCTTGTTCATAAGTTCAGATTGTACCTAGAAACGCTTGGGAGAACTGAGGTCTGCCAGTCAGTTTTCTAATGGGAACTTGTAAATCATGCATTTTGTCACACTCTGAAAACCCTATTTGCAGACTCAGCAGGACTTCTCAAAATCATATTCCAAAGCCACAGTTTGCCACATGAATCCAAGTTAGTTTATCTCACCTGCTATTGGCAATAATCTGACACTGATTACAAACCACAGCAGCCCAGATGCCAATCCCCAAACCTACTTTCCTTTCTGCCTTCACTTTCTCTGTGTAGATACCTCAGCTTCATAGAATTATGCTATTCTTTTAAACTATTGAGTACTGTACCCGATCATTGCTACCTAAAAGCATTTCTTGTAAAACAAGTGCGCTGAGACTAAGAAATGACACACATAATTTACGATTTTGTATCCTAAGAAAAATGCACATGACCTAGGTGCTTATTGAACATAGCACCTCATCAGATATTTCAGGATGCTTGTATGGATTATTTTAAACACCCAAATATATTTTCAAGGTAGCCAGAATCAACTTCCAACATTTGATTGCATGTTAAATGTGGAAATCCTGAATAGAAATTGTTCTAATACACTGTGCAAATGATTAAAAAGTGGGACTAATAAGTGTCTTGTACAACCACCCCTTTTTCTAAATTATAGGAGAATGTTTTCCTTTCATACGCAGTGCAACTTTACTGACATTTTTAAATAAGTAAATTAATTTCAGAGATACCTTCCTAATAGCACGTAAAAGAGTGCTTGTTGTATTTAGGTTTAAGTGCCACTGCTTTCTCTGTTCGCAGACCAGAAACCACCCCACGTCTCAGTGGGATGAACCTGCAGCCACGGTGAGTTATCAGCTGGTGGCTTGTAGCAGTGATCCGTAGGAGACAGCGGGGTGCTTAGCACAATGCCTAGAGCATCAGCTGCAAAGCGGTTAGCAACGCCGTAGCTTTGCACAGAGAGGATTTATCCTCAGGTATCTGATGAAATAAACCTGGCCCAGAAAAATAACAAAATAGTAAGGAAGCGCCTACGTCAAGAAAATGGCTCTTGCAAGTATCCAAGGTCACTACGTAAAAGTGTTATCAGCCAAGTTGATACACAGCCCTCATTCTCCTCCCCAATTACTGGGGACATTAGGGCGGGAATACAATCCGAACTCCCTTTTGAACACACTTGGTAAAAGAAGAGTTCTCAAAGTTTAACAGAAAACATATAGTCCATATGAGCCGTGCATTCAAAGGGAAGCTAGTGTAAGTCTCAGGAAAAACCGGACTGGGGGAGCATTTGCTCTTTGCCTTATTCACCAACAAGCGAAGATTAGCAATGGGCTGTCCCTGCTGTCCTAGATTCAAGAGTTTCTGTCGCACCCGCTGCCGGACATCTGTGCCTGCTGTAGAATCACAGTGAGCTCCCTGGCGACCGCCTCCCCAAGAACCCGGGGCTTGCTCAGATTACAGCCGGCATCGCAGGGGAGAACACTGCTCGCCCTTCCTGGGAACACCGGTATTGCTCCTTTGACATCTTTTCCTGGTCACTTCCACTTTTTAAGATTTTGGCGGGGTGTTGGCAGAATCTTGTTTGTTTTTGCCTTCAGAAAACAAACTTCTACATGCAACAACCCTGTCCCTGCCAGCATCATTATTTTCTAGCTTTTCTGTTAAAATGCAGAGCGTTCTCCTCTTTCCAAGGGAAATATTCATGCTCCGTGTGAATTTGAATGATGTGCTTTTCATTTTTAAATGTTACTGTATTGAATTGTTACTGAATTCTTTTTTTATTTGTACTTGGAAAATAATGTAATAAAAGCATGTTTAATGAACGCTGGGTTTTTTAAAAGAGGACTGTGTTGATGATGATATTCAACCCCGTAAGTTTGTGAAGGCGAAGTTCACAAATACTGCGTAGCTAAACCCTAAAACTGTTTGGAACAAAGTTTTGCGCATGTGACAATGTCAGGCTCTGTAAACAATAAAACTAGGCGTGTCCTTTTCATTCATCTGCTCACTCATTATGTATGTATGTGTGTATTGAACATCTAATACAAGACAGGTTCTCTGCTCTAGAGAAACAGCAGTGGATAGAGAGTAAAAACCCCGTTTCCTGGGGTTTCACAGTCACAGGAGACACAGGTTCATAGCAGTTAATATTTATTGGGTACAGACTGTGTGCCAAGCACAATTTTCAATATTTTATGAGTCACTAACGCATCTAATTCTCTCAATGGCAGTAGGGGGGGAATATCACTTTATCACGGGTTTGCAGTCAGGCAAACAAATATATGGAACAGATCTGTAACCAGCCCAAACTAATGAGGGATGGAGCACAGCTTTCCACCTAGGCAGTCTGGCTTCTCAGGCTACCTGCCAGCCCACTGCTCTCTAGTGCCTATTTTTTGGGAAAACCACTACTCACCTACCTGTAGGGTCTCCCTTGGTGCTTGGTAACGGGAGCTTCACCTGCTGCGGTGTAGGAATAGATGGGCTTTCATTCTGTCTGTTGCAGGTTTTAATGGCACATGAGGGGTGACAGATATGCACAGAGGGAAGTACTGAAAACTAAAATATATAAGCTTTACGAACAAAGCTTTGTGTCTGCTCTGTTGATTGCAAAGCTAGGGAAAACTTTGTGGCAGGAAGTTTGCAAGATCTGGGATGCTGCTAATAAGGTTACAGCCTCAGGGTACGGTCCAGCCTTGTGTTCAGAATGGCTGGAAGGTACTGGCTGGAGAATGTGATCTGGACACGCACCGTCAAGGAGCAGCTGATATGAAAGACAAGAGGACGTGACATTTTCTTTGGGGAGAGGATTACCTCAGCCAACGTGAGGGTCTTTGAACAGAGATACTAGTCATATATTTTCTTTCCCTTACTGACATTTGATGGGTGCGGATTGCTTCTGAATTATAACATAGTTAAAGCTTTACTCTCAACTCAATTTTCTTTTATGCGGTGCATTTTCATAATTCGGGGAGGCATCTGAGAATTGAAGAAACATAAGCTTCTCTTTCCTGTCTTTATGCCCTGGAGCAATATATTTGCCTTCACATCCCGTAGTCATCTAAAACCTTTTGGGGACCACAACACTACTACTGCATCGATATACTCTTTTATGATACTTTGGAAGCAATTCTAAGGCGAGGGTAATAAAAGCCCCACCAAGAAATTAGTGTTGCGTAGGCATAGCTTTTAAATCATGATCTCTCAAAGCGAGGACACCGTCTCTGGTGGGTGACAGAGGACATCCTGGGGGGCTTGTGGAGCAGTGAGCTGAGAGCTCATAAAGTCAACCTGGAACTTAGTTCTCCAGGGTCTTGATATCCTGCCTCCAATGTCCTTGGCAAACACAGCTCCTGCCTTCTCCAAAATGTCCACGTCATTACCTGACTCCTGCAGACTTCGCGACTTCCTGTCTGTCACATTCAGCTAGCTGGACCACAAGCTGAGTAAGAATATGATTTGTTAAATATTTATTTTTTTAAGGCAAGGTTTAATTCTTTTTCTATGTTTTTACCTGGGCTCTTCTGCACAAGAAATCACAGATACTTCCCGCAGGGGTGGGCGGATCCGTTTGCACGTGTGCCCCGAGGCACCTGATCATCTCATCAGACTGCAGAGCAAGCAGCTGGTTCACCCCGACGACTTACAGCTGCCAAGGGAACTGGACGCTGAGAGCATCGTCACTAAACAATTTTACTTCCGTGAACTCTGAAGTCTCTAAATAGATGGTCATGCTCTGGAGCTTCTAAATCCGTATCAGAATTGATTAACACTCATTTGGGGGCATCAGATTATACTCTGCACAGCCTGCTTCCTTCAGCGTCTGACTTTCTATTGGCCAGACGGCCATGGGACTCCAAGTTTCAGAAACTCATTGCATGGGAACGTTTAATATATCAATTACCTTGAGCTGATTGATCTGAATATATCACATGCTGAAAGGAACTGTGAACAGGAAACTATTTCTCAAACTTTGAAAGTGTGTGAAAATTCTCCAGTATTTGCCAGTGACAAAATAGTGGGCTGTGTATTCAAAATGGTATCTGTCAACAGCGCGGACACAGTAACTCTAAAAACGGTGAAAGGGAAAAAGGTTTGAACTCAAAACATCTTGGGAAAGCAGCATTAACTGCTGAGTGGGTGACGCAAAGGCTTGTGGGATGATCAGCGTTTTCAATATTCGCGCATACCCAGCAGAAATAACTGCCTCTCTCACTGACCAAAGCGTGATACTGTTTGTTTTCAAATCAGTGTGTCATTAGCACACTATCTTAATGGAATCTGTGCAGAAAAGAGCTAAGACAACAGGCTTGAGCCCGCTATCCTCAGAAAGTCTTCACTGCCCAGGAGGGCCCTGGGTTAAAGTACAGGAATGTGAGCGCTCTGCATGCTTCACTGTGCCCGCGCTGTTTGCGCACACAATGTAATTTGTGCTGAAAACTGCCTTTCTTCTGGAGTCTGAAGTTTGGTGCATACGAGGCAGAGGGACTGGCCTCAGCAGCCCCTGGTAAATATTGCAGGCACTGAATCTCTGGTGAACCTCTCTGGCAGATGACACTTGACACACGCTGAAGGAATCGCGTGCGTTCCGTGTGACTCCTGGTAGAGACTCTTGGTGACTGGCTCTGAGTTTCCCCTGGGCTTCACCGCACGGACATTGTCCCTTTGCTTACTTTCCCTTTTGCTGTCGAAAATCCTAGCTGTGAGTGCACCTAAGAAGAAGAGAGGGGGCTGTGTGAAAACATCTTTGGCAAACTGTTTTGGTTGACACTGTTTTGGGTGATATTCCAACTTTCATATGAAGGGCCCTATGTGCTTTTCTGCGAATTTCATACAGGAAGAAAAAGTTTTTCTCTCCAGGGAGTTGGCATGCTTTTCCTTATTTCGTCAAAGACAGAGATTTACCCATTTGTGTTTCCCATTGTCTCTTTTTTTTTTTTAAGTCAAGATACAGTTTTAGGATGTACCAGAGAATGATGTGCTATGCTTACGTATCGCAAGGTGATCACGAAATAAGTTCAGTCGACAGGCAGCACTGCACGCAGGAACGAATTTTTTTCCTGTGATGAGAGCTTATCAGATCTACTTTCTAAGCAGCATCTCTAGACGACAGAGTACTGTTAGCTAAGTCACCTGGCCGGCCACTACCGCCCATGGCTTCTTCATCTCCTAACTGGAAGTTTGTACCTTTTGCCCACTTTCACTTATTTTGTTCACTCCTCAATCCCCGCCTCCAGCAACAACCAATCTGTTGTCCATATTAATGAGTTTGTGGGGCCTTTGTTATTGTTTTGTAGATTCTGCAGATAAATGGAACCGTACAGCAGTTGTCTTTGACTTATTCTACTGAGCGCAGTGCTCTAAGGCCCATTCCCCTTGTTTCAAAAAGGCAAGATCTTCTTTCTTTGGCTGAATAATGTTCCATTATTCCACAGAGGTCATTCAAATCGGCTCTTTTCTTCATATCTTCTTATGGGACTGTTTGAAGCCACAATGCAATGTCTGTGGGGGTGGAGATATCTTTGTTTAAGATCATGATTTCACTTCCTTTGGCTAAATATCCAGAATTGAAATTGTTGGATCATATAGGGTTCTACTCACAATTTTTTGAGGGCTGTCCGCACTGTTTCCCACGTTGTCTGCACCAGTTTTACATTCCAGGTCACCTTTTCTCCAGGTCCTCAATAACACTTATTATTTTTTGTTTCTTTTTTTATAAGAGCATTTTAACAAATGTGAGGTGATATTTCATTGTGGTTCTGATGTGCATTTCCCTAACGATTTGTGAGGCTAGCACATTTCCATGTACGTATTGTCCATTTACATGTCTTCTTTGGTTAAACATCTATTTAATTCCTCTGCTTATTTATTTATTTATTTATTTTGCCTTTTTAGGGCCATACCTGCAGCATATGGAGGTTCCCAGGCTAGCAGTCTAATCGGAGCTGTAGCTCCCGGCCTACACCACAGCCACAGCAGCACAGGATCCGAGCCACATCTGCAACCTATACCATAGCTTACAGCAATGCCAGATCCCTGACCCACCAAGCAAGGCCAGGGATTGAACCTGCATCCTTATGGCTATTAGATTATTTCTGCTGGGCTGCAACGGGAACTCCCCTTCTGCCTATTTTTTAATCAGATTATTTTTGTTGTCATTGTTTCTGTTGAGTTGTATGAGTATTTATTTACTTTGGATATTAGTGCCTCATTAGATATATTATTTACAAATATTTTCTTCCATTCCACATGCTGCCTTTTAATTTTGTTGATGATTTGGTGATTTTCTTTGCTGTACAGAAGCTGGGTTTTATTTTTACTTCTTCTTTTGTTTTAATTTCATGTACTCCCACTCGCTTACCTTTGCCTTTATAGTTTTAGCTTTATGGGCCCCATAGAGACCACAGAAGCTGGACCAAATGAGCTCTTGAGTTCATTTCGTTAGTTGGCATTGGTTTCAACTTGCTCAGCAAACAAAACCCCAACACTTCTCAGCTTGGAGCCCAAGAAGCCTGTGACCTTGTCTGGCGTTTCACGAGGGTCTTATCTAAAACAGCCCAAGAAAAGCCAAAACAATCATTTGAAAAGCATATAGAATAATGCTGACAATTTTTTTTTAAGTTTTTACTCTGTGCCAGAGTTTATTCTAAGTGCTCTGTGGCTCTTCTGTTTCCACGCCAATAATGAGACACTGATTTCTTAGGTCACCTTCTTAATATCTTGGTACTAATGGAAGTTCTCAAGATGGATTTCAACTTCTTCACCAATTACCAGCACAATTCTACTCGCAGAACTTGCCAAAAGATATCAACTATTTACATGTTTAGATAGTATATCAGAAAAATTGGTAACCACAAAATTGAGTCCCATAGAGTAATGTAATGACCTTTTTTCTCACCCAGAAGCTTAATCTTTACTCTTCCACATTTCCAGAATCCTTGAGTAAAGAGTTACAGAAAGTTTCTTTTTTTTTAATTGGAAACCGTTGTAAGCCACCTGGTGATTAAGCATTATCGCCACATTAACTCATTTCTAGAGCATCTTCGGGGTAAAGCAGCTTAAAAATTGGAATATACTCTGTGGCTGCATTAACAAAATTTGTTCCCAGAAGAGAAAATGTTAGGAAATACAACTAAATATACAAAACAGAGCACACACCTTCATCAGTAAAAGAAAAAAAACCTGTATAAATTTTCCTATGATCTGAGGCAGGTTATGAAACAGGTTTGAGAAAGACTGAACTTTATCCTGCCAAGGTTTGATGTCTTTAAGAGTCTCTTCTCATGGGAGTGTCACCAACATGAAACGTTTCAGATAAAGATGGCTGCTCCCTGCTGGAATCCTACTCACAAAGTCAGGATAAGGAATCTTTAAGAGAGATGTGTCTGGCTTCTAACACAACCCAAGATACCTGCCCTTTCACTGCCAAGCTCTGCTTCAGTCTGGTGCCAAGCTTCCAAACTCCTCCAGTGACCTTTGCCTACAGGGGTCATGAAGTCCTACTGCTTACTCATTCCGTCCATTGCAGTTCACCTCACCCACTAAGGCTACTCCATTTAAAAGATCTGAGTTTATTCATTGCAGAACGTAGGCACCAAGGATCATTCAAGTTTTTTCCGGATTCTTGAACTTTGGACATTCAAGAATGGCAATTTAAAAATCAATATGGGTTTAGGGATGTTAACCAAATTAACATTGCTCTCCTGTTCACACCCTGCCTTTAATGAGTCTTTTTTATTTTCTACAAGACTGAGCGTTATAATTATTTATGCCTCAATTAGTCAGATAAAGCAAATTGCCTTTGTTCTATCAGGCTCTGTGCTCGATTCAACTTGCATCTCTAATATATCCTGCACCTGGTGTCGAGTTGTGTTAAGTTACAAAATAAAAGGCAACCACCTTTCCTATTCCACGGTTTCCTGAAATCCTATTTTCTTCTAAGCGTTTCTGTTCACTGTTTTCTCAGGGTGGCCCCCAACACGGGCATCCTGTGGAAAGCCACCGACTTCATTTTCTTTGAGTCTTTTACTAACTTTCTGAAATTATCACGATAAACGGTAAAGCATGAGAAAGTTCTGCTAAGTAATGAGTATATGCACACGCTTGTGTAATGTTATGTATATCCAGGTGTATTTCCTAACATTCTCTCTTCTGGGAACAAATTTCATTAATGCAGTCACACTCTGCAGTGTCCCACTCTGCTGTGGGACAGTTTAACGGTCAAGGACTTTCAAATGTTTATAATATTTAAAGATCGTTTTTTTTCACTATAGGAATAAAGCTGTGACTATTTAATTTCATCCAGAATTGATAGAGCCAAGGGTTTAATCAATTGGTATTGACCTGATCTCCAACACAATCCAGTAATAACTTCCATTTAACTATTAATTAAAAATAAAAATGTAACACGTTATTGATTCTTTTTTATTTTATTTTTATTAGAGTGTAGCTGATTTACTGTGTTGTGTAAGTTTCTACTGCACAGCAGACTGACAGTCAAATATGTATCTATATTCTTTTTCTCATACCATCTCCCCTCATGTTCTATCTGAAAGGACTGGATACGGTTCCCCGGGCTGTACAGTAGGACCTCATTGCTTGCTGATTCTGAATGTAATAGTTGGCATCTATTCTTCACTACCCAAATCTTCTTTAGACACTAGTTCAGGGAAAACAGACACACCTCTTCCTCCAGCGAGGATACACCGATGGTCAACAGGCACGTGGAAAGACTGTCAACCTCCCTAATCATCAGAGAGATGAAAAACAAGTCGTTCCAGTCAGAATGGTCATCATTAAAAAGTTTACAAAGAACAGTGCTGGAGAGGATATGGGGAAAAGCGTACCTTCCTACATTGTTGGTGGGGATGTAAGTTGGCACAACCACTATAGAAAATGGTATAAAGGTTCCTCGAAAAACTAAGACTAGAATTACTGTAAGATCCAGAAATCCCACTCCTGGGCACATACTCTGACAAAACTCTCATTCAAAAATTACATGCACCCCTAGGTTCATAGCAGCACTGCTCACAGCAGCCGAGACATGGAAGGAACCTAGATGTTCATTGACAGTTGAATGGGTAGAGAACCCGTGCTACACGTGCACAACGCAACACTACTCAGCGATAAAAAGAATGAAATAACGCCACTTGCAGCAACATGAATGGACCTAGAGATCATCTTAATAAGTGAAATAAATCAGAAAGAGATATATAAATACAATATGATGTCACTTACATGTGGAATCTAAAATATGACACAAATGACAAGCCATGGATTCCAACACTTGCTATTTCTGTCTGTGGTCTTCCATTTTGCAGGAAACTTTCTTTGTTTTTATTTAACCTATCTGGGCTTTTTCTTTTATTATCACTGGGGAGTTTTGACAACAGAGTTAAGCACTTGAGAAGATTTTCTCTTATTTTGGTTTGAAAATGGAGATCTTATTCTCTGAAGCTGTCATATTTGAATTAGAGTGTTAAAACTCAGACGTTTTACAATTCATCCACATATTCGAATCATTGGAGGGTTTTTTTTTATATTATTTTCTTAGATCATCTTCCATCATAGTCTACATACCAAGACATTGGACATGTGGGGGAGCTTTAAGAAAACCTAGTTGAGAGGTATTCTGAGAGATGTTGGTTGGATAGGCGTCGGGTGGTTTTCTCGGGAGGAACAGAGCCAATAGGATGAGGGTACAGAGAGAAAGATAGTTATGACAAGGAACTGGATTGCACAAAAATGAATGGATGGCAAGGTCAAAATCATAGTGCAGGTGGCAGCCGGGATCCAGGAAGGACCAGGGTGAAGCTGAAGTCTGAAGGCCAGCTTCTGTAGAATTCCTTCTTGCTTTTAACTCTATTCAGACCTTCAGCTGATCGGATGAGACACACACACACTATGGGGAGGAATCTGTTTATTCGAAATTCACCAATTTCCATGTCAGCCTCCTCCAAAACCACTCTCCAAATTGGCACGTAAAACGAACCATCACAAGCGCACTCCTTTTCAACTCGGCATCTCTACGAACCTCCTTACACTGCACCTAATTTCCAAATGGAGGCAATAAAAAGGTCATGATGCCGTGCAACTATTCTACATACAAGCAAAAACACAATAACCTTTTCCCCATGAAAGGATTCAGAGTCCTTGGTTGACATTTATTTTTCCTGATATTCATAACCTGAAATGATACTTAAATAGTATGAGAATATGATACAAAGTCAATATGTCTTACGTTACATAAGAGGATAAGAAGGGGAGGAAAAAAAGACTGTTTTATGTAGATATATATATGTATGTACAAGTATATACATATGAAGGAGGAAATACTCCTGACAGCTATAATCCTTGTTTCTGTAACCACTCATATGGTGTGGCTGGTGTTCACAGCTACCTTCTCAAATTCCTCTTCTGAATTTCCTTTGCTTTTGCTTCAGGAAGCAGCCCAGCCTATTGTGGGCTTTTACCTGGTGGGGTGACTATAGCTTAATTCTTGAAGAGTCTGTGCTGCGCGTAGTCCTGCTTGGATGGGGTCTTGAACGTTTCCATTGAACCGACTCGCAGAGCGCCGTAGGCACTGCTCTGAGGCTCTCGGAGACGCGGCGTATTCGGGCTGCTCCCAGCCTCCGCTCCGGAGCCGACCCCATTTCCCCCCGGAGTCAGGACCAATAGCCCAGGCTGCACAGCGACCCCGCCTCTCACCTGCTGATTTGGAGACAGGAGTTCCCACAGAGGGCCAGGTGGCAGTCTTAACCCTCGGCTCTGACAACATGACACAGCATGGTGGCTTACAAACAGCAGAAATTGATTCCTCACACTTCTAGAGGCTGGAAGTCCAAGATCAGGGTTTCAGACGGCGGCATTCCTGAATGCCCTCTCATATTGCAGGCTACCTATGCAGAAGCCGCGGCTCTCCAGGGTCTCTTTAACAGGACACTAATCCTGTTCCTGGAAGCTCTGCCCTCAGAACCTCACCACCTGCACCGTCTGCACCTCCCAGGGGCATTGCCTTGGGGGTTAAGATTTCAGCATCTGAACTCTAGAGGGGCGCAAACATTCCGACCGTAGTGTTGTGTTACAGTGATCAGAGCAAAGGTAAACTTAAAAAGGCTCTATATTAAAATTTAGAAAAAAATCACCCCCCAAGTAATTAAATTCATATATTAAGATAATGCATATTTGAAAAGATAAAAGAAAAGAAGACAAAACTAAAACCAACAAGCCCGGACTTGCTTGTTTTCCTTGGAAAGGATGTTAGATGTGAGTAGAAAGCAGAAATCTAATCACTGTCCTGCTCCCCAAGTATGAATTTTTCCCTGCGCAGCTCACAGCCTGGAGGAAGGCGGTGTCGTGGTCATTCTGCTATGACCCCCTGGTTGACCACGGCAGCTGTTACTGAAATGAGACCGGGAGGCCAGGTCACCCCCAGCACGGAGTTTGGACACGACTTGGTCATGGAATCAGTGAGGCTAACAATTGCTAATTGTGCTTCAGCTTTTAAAGATGCATGCAATTATGTACGGAAAGGAGATGTGTTTAATAAAATGAAAATGCACTGCAAGAAATGGTGTTTATGAAAAAGAAAGCTCCCCAGTGGGGTTCCCCTGGAATCAAAGAGTTTCTCGAGCAGGTAGATAAACGCCTGGACCTCCTGAGATCAAAGGGCACGTGGTTCTCCTGCAGCTGGAATTTTAGAAGCTACCTCGAAGAAAAAATAAAAAGCAGGCTTTGTTATTTTTCTCTCCCTGATACCGGAAAGACGATGCCGGAATCGGGGTTCTCGTTCACAGTGGTCAAAGAAAGAACTCCGCGAACACACAGGCAGCAAGCCCGCAAAGTTTTTATTAGAGGAAAGCAGAAAGCTCCCAGGGCTGTTGGGAGAAGAGCCCCCTTCTCTAATGTCCCATTGGGATTTTTCTCTTAAAGGTGGGGAGGGGCACAACGTGGGGTCCAGAAAGAGGTGGTTTTTTTCTGCTGGCCTTGCTCAAGTACCTGTCAGTCCTTGTCCAGTAGGGGGTTTAGCCTTGGAAATGTCTGGTAAATTTTATGGCTTCTCTGTGCTTTATTTTCCTTAGATGAAGTCACCATTCCTCTCATTCCTTTGCTATCAGTTGAGGGGCGGGCTGGAGACGTGAATTTCCTGTGTCAGCAAGGTCTGTGGGGAACCTGTGTTTCCTGTAGTAAAACAGGGCCTGTGCGGGTGTTACCCCCTGGGGCCCTTAAACCAGAAATGGTAAGGAAAGGCCATAACAAAAGAATGCACGGAAGCCCCTGCTCCTTCAACTGCCTGAGTTGATAGCCTGCCTCACCCCCACTGCCTTACACAGAACTTAAAACCCACGTATTCCTTGGAGATGAAAAGAAAGGTTGTTCTCAGATTCAACGCCTCCCAGGGAAAAGATATACCTTTATTAAAGGGAACAAAAAATTCTTAAAACCTGCCTTTCTTCATCACCAGGCAGTGTGTGAAAAATGTTTAGTTACCAGAATGTGGAAGGGCAGAATATATGTCTGTGGACTGGAACTTTCAAGGGACAGGAGAGCAGTGAGATAAGTTCCTGAGAAGGTTTGCAGCTTCCACGGCACAGCCAGAGAAAATAAACTGGAATCGGGCCCGGCAGCCTCAGTCCAGATCAGGCGGCAGCCTCTCGTTTGACCTGCGGGGAAATTCTGGAGGCCCTGCGTAAGCTCAGAAAGAGCAACGCCACACTTTTCCAGCAACGAATCTCATGGAGAGCCCCATGATTTTTCTAATCCCAAATACATAAATGTTCTACCAATAGTAAAGTTAAAGGGAAAAAAAGGGGGAATTCCCGCTGTGGTTCAGCAGGTTACAAAGCTGACTCGTGTCCACGAGGATTCAGGTTCAATCCCTGGCCTCGCTCAGTGGGTTAATGATCTGATGTTGCTGTGGCTGTGGTGTAGGCTGGCAGCTGTAGCTCTGATTTGACCCCCGAGCCCTGGGAGCTTCCATAGGGCGCAGGTGCAGCCCTAAAAAAGCAAAAAGGAAAGAAGGGTTCACTGTGCCCCGGCAAGAGGGGGCAGAAGGAACGGGAATGCGGAAAGGAGCCAGAGTGGCTGAGAAGAGTATGGAAGAGGGAACGGGCAGGAGATGGAGTCGGGGGGGCAGAGACCGGTCCCGTGCCTACACCACTCCAAGGGCAAAGGGGTCCCCTCACCACTCACTGTGCCCCCCCGGGGGGAAGAAAGGCCGGAAACGGTAGGGGTGGAAAAGCCGTGTGAGGGGCTGTTCAGCAGTTCACCTGTGAATTAAGGGGGCTCGGGTGGGTCTCGGACGCATTAGGAGCAGAAACAAGACATGCGTCTTCTTGATGGAGCTGGTGAGGCAGAGGAAGTGGTTCCAACTTCAAACCTCGTTACCTCCAGCTCACGAGTATCGGGTGCGTGTTTCCTGGACTCACCCGTCTGTCATTTCACTGCCCCATGTGTTTATAAACTGTGGAAATGAAATTTTTGACATACACACTTTAAAAAAAAACTTTATTTTTCCGTTTTTACAAATTGTATTGTATTTTATTTACAATGCTTGGTAATTTTTGACATATATACATTGCCACCCATTTTTTTTTATATTCTATGCTTATTTACCCAATTCAGTGTGTCTACTGATCACTATTAGATTTAATAAATTATAATTCCATAAATAATAACCAAATTTACTTAAGTTCAGTGTATACAATCTTAAGATAATTCTCATATTTCATGCCATTATTGAGTAAACGGGGTAATTTATTAATATTATTTAGAGTCTAGGATTAGAAAACACTCATGTGTTCATCAAAGCAGTAACGGTAAACTGTTATTTAACATAAATTTATTTTGAAATCCAAAATTAGCCACTCAGATGAATTATAAATGTGAAATTAACTTGGAGAAGCTTCAAAATCGGACCAGGTGGTTCTAGTGGGTACTTCAACCATCCGGACTAGATTATCGAAACACTTCATTGTGACGTGAAGTGGAGACGACTGTTTTGCCAAAATGACGGTGTCTGCGAACATTACATTTTGATCACTGTCTGAAAAGGGAGGGAAGCAACTGGAAGAAGCCGTCGTGTGGCAGCCGCACGTGACAGTGACCTCACCGCAGCCTCAGCACTATGTTGACCTCATTTTGTTCTTCACTACACAGTGAAGTCAAGCTTACTATAAAGCACACAAAAACGCTAAACACAGCAAGAAAGGAAGAATAACCCACAATTTTACCACTAAGGGAAATATTCTGAAACATTGCTTTCCACGGTTTTACTTAGCCTAGTTTTTTTTTTTTCTCTTTCTTCTTTTTCTTGGTGCGCTGGGGGATAGCGGGGGACATTAACCCATTTTATCCTTCTTCATATAATTTTTATCTAGTTTGATTTTATTTTGTTTTACTTTGCTTAGCTGTAATAGTACAAGAATTTTCACGGTGCTAAATTTCTTTGAAAGTATTATTTGTATGCATCCTGAGATAGTTCAGTCTACATAAATATAATAAATTACTTAACACTATTTCCAGGGGTGGGAACCTGAGCTGTTTACACACACACATACACGTACACACAGAGAGACACACATGTATCTGTGTGTGTTTTCTCATTGTTTCAAATCATTTATTTAATTCATTTAAAAGAAAAATAGCATTGGTTCGTTGTCTTCAATCATTCTGAGGATGACAGGTACACGGTATTCCAGAAGCAGGTTCATCACTAGAGGAAGAGAAACACCCCCAGGTTATCATTTCCTATAATGTGGTTTCAAAGGGAAGTTATATCCCAGAGATAAAATCTAAATAATAAAATCAACGGCCTGCAGGAAACATGCAGATCTTTTACAATCCTCACGTGTGCTTCTCATAAAATTTCATATGACGGAGGGAGGGACACCTAAATTATGTTTTTAAAAAAGAAAATCACAAGGATACAGCTCTCCTCCCCATCAAATGGAAACATTATCCGACCAAGGAATATGTGGGAACACGCAGCAATATGACGCATCATATGTGAACTACGGTTATCCTTCAAGTCAAGAATTTACCCCCGACAGACAGTGGGAACGGCCAGAACCCCCTCTGCAGGTGACTTACCCCCACATAAGAGACTTTTATCTCACATTCAGTGTCACTTGGGGGTAGATTTCCAGGCTCAGTCGTCTACATTGGCTGGATTATCTAGATCCCTACATTAAGTCCTTTCCTTCCAACCAGATTCCTGGCCTGGTACTGGTGACCCATTTACCTTCCTTCAGCCTCAGTTTCACTTGACCTTGGATGGAACTTTCCTCCATCCCACAGCTCCCCTTGGGTCAGGTCTCTTCACTTCCACACCAGCCTGGACCGGTGCTGATGCCTCACTAGCCTTGAGGGAGTTTTTGGTGGGATGACAGATATAAGGCATTAAATATACAAGCTTCTAAAGAGTTTCACTTCTGGCATGGCAGCAGGAGTTGTTTCACAGACCCAGTCTCCAGTGAAAATGCTGAAAACTATAGAGGAAAAAGTCTCTGGATATGATCCTAATGTTATACATCAAAGAAACTTTTTTTTTCAAGAAAATATACTAGAATTTAATAAAATCATTCCGCAGTATTTGTTTCATGGCCAGCTCCTTCTTCACTCTTCTCAGCTCAGCATGATAAAACTTTACTCCAGATGGATACAACCCAAAACAACCATATTGGAAGGTTATGGTGTCCCCACAGGGCCAATAACAAGCCCTGAAGGGTGGCAGCGTCCAGAATTACTGCAGTATATTATCTTAAATGTCCAGTTTCCAACAAAACCTTAGAGGATATGCAAAGAAACAGAAAAGTCTGATCTATACACAGATGAAAAAGCAAGCAACAAGAACTGCCTGTGAGAGCAACCAGATAACAGGCTTAACAGAAAACTACTTCAGAGAACCACTACGGACACATTGTCAACCCAAGTTCACGTGCCTGACGCACAGTGAGACCAACAAACCGAAACTTTAGAGTTCAGAGCAGAGCAAATTTTATTGCAGGACCAACCAAGGAGAATGGGCAGCTCGTGCTCACGAGATATAAACTCCCTGATGATTTTCAGCAAAGAGCTTGTAAAGCAAAATTTAGGATGAGGGCCACAGCGTGTATGACTTCCTTCCAATGAACTGGTGGTGAGGTCACAAGGTGGAGCCCCAGGACACTTGTGCTCAGCCTGAAGTTACCATCCTCCACCTGGGTGGGGGCCTGGATTCCTGCAGAAGAGCTCACAGATACACTGTTATGCTTACCCCCCGAGGAGGAGCCAAGATGGGGTCCAGAGGCTACACTCTTGTTTCTCAGCTTCTCCTCCTTTGTTTCTGCACTCCCTCCCTTCCTGATGCCTAACAGTTTGAATCTGCTCTTAAGACCTCAGGGAAGGTCTAGGAGCCTGAAGCCCTACTTCTTCCAGAAAGAAATGGGGACTGTGGAAAGTTTTGTGTAACCAGGAGGTCCTCACAGGGTCCTGCTGAGCTTCAAATATATGCAAAGAACTAAAGAAAACTATGGTGAACAGGGTAAAGGAAGTTATGCTGAGGATCATATTTCATAAAGTATCGATGAAAAGATAAAAATTAGGGAGTTCCCATGGTAGCATAGCAGTAACAAACCCGACTAGCGTACATGAGGATGTGGGTTCAATCCGTGGCCTCGCTCAGTGGGTTAAGGATCCAGCATTGCCATGAGCTGTGGTGTAGGTCACAGATGCAGCTTGGATCCTGTGTTCCTGTGACTGTGGTGTAGGTCAGAATCTGTGGCTCTGACTCAACCCCTAGCCTGGGAACCTCCATATGCCATGAGTGCAGCAATTAAAAAAAAAAAAAAAAGGTAAAAATTATAAAAAAGAAATCAAAATTCTAGATTGAAAATTATAATTATTAAATGAAAAATTTCGTAGAGAGGCCCAGTATCATATTTGAATTGGCAGAAGAAAGAATTCGAACTTAAAGATAGAGAGAGAATGTAATCTGAAGAATGAAGAACCAAAAAAAAAAAAAAATTGAAAATGAGCAGAAGCTAAAAGAAAACAGGATGCCATGAGGGGCACCACCATATACATAATGTGACTATCAGAATAGAAGAGAGAAAGTGGCAGAAAAGCATTAGAAGAAATAGTAGCTTATTTTTTTTCCAAATTTGGTGAAAAATATGATTCTATATATGTAAGTGCTTCGGACTCCACGTGAGATAAATTCAGAGAACTGTACTACAGACACATCATATAAAAATGCTGAAAGCCAACAAGAAAGAGAAAGTCTTGAAAAACATGAGAGAGAAATGGCTCATCACTTACAGAGGAGCCCCGGGAAGATTAAAAACATTACTCATCATCAGAAACAACAAAAGATCAAAAGGCAGTGTGACAATGTATTCAAATTTTTAAAGAACAAAAAATGCCAACCCAGGATCCCAGATCCAGCAAAGCTATCTTTCAAATATAAAATCAAAGTGAAGATGCTCCCAGATAAGCAAATATCAGGACACTTCTTGTGAGTAGAAACACCTTACAAGAGGTACTGAGTGAAGTTCTTGGGATCAAAGCAAAGGACCCCCGACAGCAATTCGAATCCGCAAGCAAAACAGAGAACATCAGTAAAGTTAATTATAAAATTATAAGACAGCACAAATGCATATTTCTTCTCCATTCCTAAGTGATTTTAGAAACAATTATATAAAACAACCTTCATATACTTTTATTTTTCAGCCTATAACATTTAGAACATGACATATTTGCCAATAACAGCATAAAGGAGTCGAGTGGGAGCAAAGCTGTTTGGGCGAAGCAAATGACTCCAGATGGTAACGGGAAATCCAGAAACCAGAAAGCTTAGATAAGAATGTCAACATACCAAAAATTATAACTACATACGTGTTCTCTGCTTTCTCAGTTTCTTTAAAAGACGTACAATCATGTAAAGTAGTAATTATAACAAAAATGTTTGGGTTAGTAACATATATGCTGTAATATGTTTAATGATAATGCTAAAAAGGAGACATGAGCAGAGCTATATAAGGATAACGTCTGTCATTCACTGGAAACAAGTCAATATAAATCTAAAACGTTCAGATAAATTAAGCTATATCTGGTAAATCCTAAAGGAACTACTAAGGAAATAACCAAAACATCCATACACAGTGGGAAAAAATTATCAAGTAAATTTAAATGTCACATTAGAAAACATCCACTTAATGCAAAATCATGCAGTTAATGAAGAACAGAGAAGCAAAAAGGCATGGGATATTTAGGAAACAAAAGCAAAATGGAAGGTGTAAGTTCAATTTCCCAGGTTTATCAAACACAAAAACAAATGTGAATGAATTAGCTGAACTCAAAGGCAGAGCCTGTCAGACTTGACACAAAAACAACTAGATAAGAGCCAAATACATGTTATTTAGAGATTACTTTTTGATTCAAAGATATAAAGAGATTGGAAGTAAAAGGATGGAAAAAATAGTTTATTCAAACAACAACTGTAAGAAAGCTGGAGTGGCTTAAAACATCAGGACAAAAGAGACATTAAAACAAAAGGCAGAGGGAAACTGACAGTAATAGTTGGAGATTTTGATACCTCACTTTCATTCGCAATAATGGACAGACAAATACGCAGAATTTCAACAAGATTACACTCACTACACTATAAACAAAATAGATCTGACCTGCCTGTTGGACACTCTACCCAACAACTGCAAAATACGTAGTCTTGTCAAACGCACGTGGAACTTTCTTCAGGATAGACCATTTCTAGGCCATGAAATAGACAAAAATAAATAAATAAAAGTGAAAGAATTGTAATGAACCTTTCCACGGAAAATGAAACCACGGACTTGGAGAAGAGACTTGTGGTTGCCAAAGGGGAGGGAGTGGGGTGGACTGGGAATTTGGGTTAATAGATGCAAACTATGGCCTTTGGAGTGGATAAGCAAGGAGATCCTGCTGTACAGCACTGGGAACTATGTCTAGTCACTTATGATGGAGCAGGAAAATGTGAGAAAAAAGAATGTATGCATGTATGTGTGACTGGGTCACCTTGCTGTGTAGTAGAAAATTGACAGAACACTGTAAACCAGCTATAATGGAAAAAATAAAAATCTTTATTAAAAAAAAGGAATTGTAATAATACAAATATGTTTTCTGGTCACAAATAGATAAGACTGAAAGAATTGTAGCAATGTAAATATATTCCCTGATCACGAACAAGCAAAATTAGGAATCAGTAGTGGAAAGAAATTTGGAAAACTCACAAAAATGTAGAGGATACAGGGCACAGTCCTAAAGAACCAATGGCTCAGAGAAGAAATCACAGAGAAATTAGAAACATTGAGATGGGCGTGTGAAAATAAGGATACAATACACCAGAATTGGAGGACAGATGTAGTTACAGCAGTATTAAGAAGGACACGCATGGCTGCAAAAATCCCACAGTGACAAAAAAGCAAGATTTCAAATCGGCAACCTAAACTTCTACCTTAAGACACTGGGGGGAGAAATGAGCAGACTGAAGACCGAAGGAGAAAACAGAAAAATTAGAGTGGGAAATATTAATACAGAAAACAGAAAAACTGGAGAAATTCAATGAAATGAAAAGATGGTTCTTTGAAAAGATCTATAAACTGACAACTCTTTAGTCTGATTAAAGATTAAAGTTTCCACAAAAACAGAGAGAAAGGGTGTGGGGGGGTATTTCACTTACTAGCATCAGAAATGGAAATAACTTCTGACTTTACAAAAATAGAAAAGATTACAACGGGATGATTGTATGCTGATCTGTTAGATGATTTAGATGAAATGAGAAATTCCTAGAAAGGCACAAACTGCAACGCTAACTCAATAATAAATGAAAAATATGAACAGAACTAGAACAGATAAATATTAAATTAGTAATAAAAATTACAAAGAAAAGTGTTTCTACTCAGTTACCATAAAATTTACACTGTAATTATAAAATTAGAATACTGATATTTTCAGTTGACTTATGTATTTTAAAAGAATAGTGTATAATGATAGAAAATGTGGATATCTACTTTATAAACTAAAAACATTATTATACTTAATGTCAAAAAATAAAGGCATAGGAAAGCCGAGGCCCAGAGGGCTTCACTAGTAAATGCTACTCCACATTTTAAGAGGATTAAATATCAATTTTTAACAAACATTTCCAAAAATTGGAAGTAGAGGGAATTCTCAGTTCATTCTATGAAATCAGTATTACCCTGGTACTATAATCAAACGAAGACACCACAAGAAAAGAACTCTGCCTACCAATGTCTTATAAATACAGATACAAAAATCTTCAAAAAATTCCAACCAACCAAACTCTATAATATATAAAAAGGATTTATAGACCATGGTCAAGTGAGGATTGCGCAAGTTTGTTTCAAAACCCCAAATCAATTAATTTAATATTCCATATCAAAAAAATAAAAACCCGAAACCATATGATCCAAAACTTTCTAGCTTTAATGTGGCTGGTTTTAAAACTTGTAGTGGGGGTAAACACTCACACACACACACACACACACTCTCTCTCTCTCTCTCTCTCTAATATCACACAAAGTAATAAAAAAATAAAATTAATTGGCAGTTCCCATTGTGGCTTAGCTAGTTAAGAACCTGAGTAGTATCCATGAGGATGCAGGTACAATCCCTGCCCTCACTCAGCGGGTTAAGGATCTGGTATCCCTGCAAGATGCAGTGTAGGTTTCAGATGTGGCTCAGATCTGGTGTAACTGTGGCTGTAGTATAGACTGGCAGCTGCGGCTCAGATTCAACCCCGATCCTGGGAACTTCCACGCATGGGCGTGGCCGTAAATAATCATAATTATAACTATAACATTACTGGACTGTTTATAGTGTTTATCGGCATTGAAATGGAGTGACAGAATAAAGGTCTTCTCCCCTAGTTTAGCAGGGGGCGTTGTGTGCCAGGCCTGCCAGAACTCACACAAGTGCCCCTGCTTTAATAGAGAGAGCCGTCCTAGATTCTGCTTATATTTAAGCAACACATTTATTTACAATGTTATTGACCAGAATCCTGCCTCATAGACTAAAGCTATTCTATTTATCTTTCAGAAGTGTACTTAGTAGGGCTTTTTTTTTTAGGGCCACTCCCACAGCATGTGGAAGTTCCCAGGCTAGGTGTTGAATCAGAGCTGCAGCTGCCAGTCTACGCCACAGCCACAGCAATGCAGGATCTGAGCCCCATCTGTGATCTACACCACAGCTCACAGCAACACTGGATCCTTGACCCACTGAGTGGGGCCAGGGATCGAACCTGCGTCTCATGGATACTAGTCAGGTTCACTGGCACTGAGCCACAATAGGAACTCCCCGTAGTAGTTAGCAGGGTTTTCTGAAAAGGAACCAAACTCATGATCTGGTTGAAAACTGCTTGTACTGAAAGAAAGCGATCTTTGATAACTTTAATCACATAATTTATGCTTAACATTTTAGCAGTTGCCATGGAGACCTCAGAATCAGTTTCAGATGTTAAATATAGTGTTCTTTTGCTTGTGTCTCATTTGCATTTTAAAGACTTGCCATCTATCACTTCTCAAGTACCTTCAGTGATGGTGATTTTCAGGTGCCTTGTCTGACACTTTGTAAATGCAGTCCCCATTTGGTCTACCAGAACTGATTACACATAAATACTTTTTCTAAATTACCACTTCATATTTTTATTTCATTGTTAAAAATAGCGTATTATGGACAACAGTCCCCAAAGTGAAGCGTTATTACTGACCATGGAAGCAGTGCTTTAATTTGAATTCCAGTCCTGTTACACTAAATGTCATAACCACGCGGACACACGGAGACAGGAGAAAGAGTGCCACACTCAGGGACAGGTGACGTAGCTTCCGACTTCTTTCCGCTGTTCACACGTAGGTGTGCTTGTGGTCTCTCTGACCACAGGTTACTCACTGACAACATGAGGGTGACACTGACTGTAGCAAAACTCACAAGCATTTTGAGCATCGCAAACTGAGTGCAGGAAAGCACTCGTTTAAAGGAAAAGTGGTCCTTGTGGGAAAAGAATCTGCAAAGGAATGGCTGTGTGTACACGTACAGCTGAATCACTTTCTTAAATGATCACAACGTTATGAATCAACTCTACTTCACGAAAACTTAAAAACAAGAAACAAAGGGATTAAAAAAGGGAAAGATGCGCATAAGAGTTTTTATTATGTGCTTCCCCTAGGTTCAGGTAGGTAGAAGCTGAGTGAATTTATTTGAAAAGAAGAAAGCAACCCCAGTGGGCCTGTCAGAGTCCCGATCTGTGAGCCTTTAGGGCCTGGTTCACACTCACATGTGATGTGAAGTCAGACTCTTGGAGCTTCTGCTTCTACATAAGAAGGTTTTATTTTAACCCAGCATGCTTGTAACTTTGAGCACTAACACACAGGGATCTCTTGCTGAGTTTTAAAATGCTATATATCAATGCTGAAAAGAAATGCACAGTAAGAGGTTTGTATGCAAAGCACATACCTTCTAATTTAAAGTATGATAATAAGAAAAAGGTGGCACAGACAGTTGAAAGTTACAAATATTTGAGCTTAAGAAAAGTTGTAGCGTACTTACAAGGTCTTTTTAATTAGGATTTTACTTTCTTCTTAGAATGAAACTGGTCATCATATTCAGGATTCGAAAGAGGTGAATTATTTCTGTTTTGAAGAAGATTTTTCTGAAGAAATTATTATTTGTCTGGATGATTCCTTTTGTTATTCCCAGATGCATTGTTCCCAATTTTAAAAGAGGAAATTTACCTTATATAACTGAAACATTGTAAGCCTTGACTCATAAGTGCTAGAGATGTACTCCATTGGGTGGAGGCTGTAGTTAACCATGCTGTATCACATACTTTAAAAACTGCTGAGAGTGTAGATCTTATGGTAAATGTTCTTATCACAAAAATAATAACAACAAATGAAGAGGTCACGGGAAAGCCTTTGGGGGTGATGGATGTATTTACGGCATAGACTGTGGTGATGCTTCCTCCGCTGTATATTTATCTCCAAACTCATCAAGTTGTACATATTAAATATGTGCAGATTTTTGTATGTAATATTACCATAATCAAGCAGTTTTTAAAAATGTATAATAAAAAATTGAGAGGGCAAATTAAGTTTTTCCAAATATTAATGGATATTGGTTTAAGAGCTAGAAAGCAAAAGACAGAATTGTTGTTTTAATCAGAAGGAGGAATAAATTGTTCGTTTCTTTTTAGAGCATGCTTATGTGAAGGAAAATTTTGGATAAGTGGGAAAGTTTGTCTGGAGGAAATAATCTGGATTTCTGAGGAAAATTAGGGCTAGAATAATATATTTGAGAGATGCAGCATGTAGGCAATAATTAAGCCCTGAGTGTTAGCAACTTTCTAGAAACGGTAAGTATGTTAAAATATAAAATGTCCAAAGAAGACACTTCGCAAAGTACCAACATTCAAGAAGGAAAGATCAGGAGACACATACTGTGCCGACTGGCTAAGAATTACCTTTGGGGGTGCCCGGGGGTGAGTAAATGAATATGATATAACTAATAATATGATGGTGAAAATTTTTGAATCTGAGAGAATATCTTTTTTTTTCTCCTGATGGAAAAATTCCTTCCAGGGTGTTTTCTCTGATGCTTGGATCAAAAATAAGGACAGTGACACACCCCATCATACCAGCATTGCCATGAATGTTTGAACAGTCTCCATGGAGACCTGACTTGGAACAAACACCATAGAGCTAGTCATTGAAACATCACGATGCGTAAAATGACATAACCACTTTTCAAACAATGGGCAGTAAACCATCATCATTCTGTGTTATTTCTTTATATATTAGGATAAAATGCTAAGAGTTTCAGTTCAAGGTATGATGGAATAAACACACTATCATACAATAATCACAACGCATGCAGCTTCAAAATCTAAACAGAGTGCAATGGCCAGATATTTCAGGATTCAAAAGCAAACAGCGAGCGAATTGAGGAAAAAGAGGAGAATTTGAACTACCACCTAATGACTATGAGTTTACAATTTTTTTTTTCTCTTCTGGTATCGCCTGAACTGATCTCAAACAGCTAAACCTTAGAAATAGAGATTCTGGAAAAGCTTGTAGTTCTGTCTCAGACAGAGAAAGGGAAGTTTAAGGTCCAGAGATAGAAGGAAAACCCCCTGTTGTTTCTGTCTCTTTCTCTTCTCTCCTGGGCCTCTGTCCCTGCACATTTCTGCGGCAACAGCAGCAATGGGAACCCACACGTACTTTCGTGGAAAAATGGGAGTGAAAAGGCAAATGATGTCTTACTACTATTATCAAGGTAGCTTTGACGTTGAGAATGGCATGAGAGGGTCTCTGGACGCACAGGGGTTTTCCTGGGCTGCAGGACGGCTTCTCTCTTCACTCTGAGCTGTGCCGAGTAGAACAAGCTCTCTAAACACCACGTACAGATATCTGCCTAGAGAAAATCTCGTGAGAGTCTGAGATGAGGTCTTACACGAGCTAGCGCGCAGACATGGCTTCAGAAGGAAGGAATAAAGAACAAAGAGGACAAAACCTCGAGGGGACACGTAGCCTGTTCTCGAGCTCCCCTGTGACGTTCCCAAGTTCTCCTCTGTCGCCAGGTATGGCCAGATGTGGCCAGAAATTCCATAATACGGCCTTTATCTGTCAGTAGCTGTCTTTTACTATTCAGTTCCACTTCACTTCATACTGAATAATATTTAGTCACTAACGTTACCTATAGATGTTACTTTATGTGGAATAGAAACAGTATCTCACCACAGTGCATTAAACATCATATCCGTGTGTGTGGATGGGTGGGTGGGCTTATGCACGTGTGTGTATGTGTACAGCTGAAATCTGGCAAATGGTTTCTGCTTGGCAATGCTCTATTTTTCTTCAGTTCTCTTTCACAAGTTGCAGAAGCACACAGCCTCAGAGTTGGCATATTAAATGGATTAACATTTCAGTTTTAAGAGAAATTATCCCCTGTATTGTCGGATTTCAGAACTCATGAAAATGGAAATGTCAGTTTGCAAGTGTCAGCAGGTAGCTTTCAAAATTGCATCAGTAAATTGCAATTGTGTGTCCCCAGACAACAGACATAGCAACCTCAACCTCTGCCAGAATAACAGAAACAGCAAAGACATTTGGGTACCAGAAAAAAAAAAAATTGAAGGGTTGTTTTTAAATCTTCTACCATAAGGCACTGTTCACCTTGATAGGATTTTGATCATTTTACGGATGAGTTGAGTATGGGGCTCTGCGGTAATTGGGTCATATTTATAATTTAACTCAACTTGGTTTTAGAACAGATTTTCAGCCATTTACAACATAAGTTTTCTTTATTATATTTATGAAGATGTAAGAAGTCTTGTGCTGAATTCTCAGAGGTCATTTACCTCATGTCCCCTCCACTAGAATATCTAGGTGTTTATTGGCCTTTCTCCTTGACTCCTCCTCTGTATGCCGATTGGTATGTTAATCCAGTGAAAATTATCAATACGCATTTACAGTCTGTGTATAAGAAGGAGGAAGTAGAAATGTTAACGTGATGCATCTGTGTTTGTCTTGCTTCTATCAAGAAAAGTTGGAAAATGGCATATGGAAATAAGCTGACGAAAAAAAGAACTCGCAGTTTAAAGAAGCTTTGGTTCATTAGTTTCCCTTCACGCTCTGTGTTCTTTACCCAAGATACTCTTCTCTGGGCGTGTCTATTAATCGACGAGTCCACTCTTGTTCATTTTCCTGAGAGCGAGTTCTCAGGTCACGACACGTGGGTAGCTTATAAAAAGCTAGGAAACAGTGTTCCGTGATGATAAATCTCTCCAATTGGAGGAAGTCTTCAGCCCAAAAGGAATCTCCAAGAAACGTGATACACTCTTGCATTTTACGCGGCAAAATGCCTGACAGGTAATGTCTTAGTAGAGCGTTATCTAGACTTTGGAGTCACTGTGCGGTTTCTTTTCTGAGTTAATACGTGACCCCAGGCAAAGCGAGAGCATAAAAGAAAGCAGTGGAGAGAAAAATTCAGTGACTTGATCTGCTCCCAGAAACACTGACAAATGCATCACATTTTTTTTAAGTTGAACAAATCAAGAGATGGCTAAAGTGCCAAAAACGCAATATATTCAGGATGAATTAACTCCACCCATACACTTTTAAGCCAGTGTATGAGAAATTCGGATCCTCGGTAATAGCCTTGATGTTTGTGTACACGTTAAAGTATGGATTATAATACTTTTGTCTTTATAAAAACTGTTGTAAATAACTGGTGCTCTCACATCTAGAGTGTGAATGTATTTAGAAAGATTTGGGGGACCTCTCTGACATTCTAGTTTAAATTTATTACTGGGCTTCTTGATACATCAACATTGAGGAGCTCATCTTCACAAATTACTCTCATTTATGAGAGAGGACAGAAAGGGCAATGCTCAGTTGAATTTTACAGACAATAGCTACTCATTTCTGGGAATGCCTTCTCAAGATTGCGTAAGTAGTATATGAAAGTCACTACGTAGAAGCTGAGAGAGCATTTAAATTACTTTACATGTTTGTGATTTTTATGTTTTATATTGTTTTATTTGACTTGATTCTGAACATATTCAAAAAGCCTTAAATTTATTTTAAAATATTTTAACGATTGCATAATATCAGTTATATAGGTATGTTTAAGTGTGATTACTCACCCATTTGGAACATTTAGCTAATTATAAGTCATGTTTTAAAAAAGCATTTATTTATCAATACTTGTCTTCATCTCTTAGTATGTACTTAGCAAAAAGAACTAGGTAAAAAGATAAAAATATGTTTGAGCTGTTGAAATACTTGTACAGATTGCTTTTCAGAAAGGGTATACCAGACGAGCCCTTTTACCTGATTTAAGTCACAGCCTATGGTTGATTTTAGTAACCAGTACCTGTGAACTTGGAAAACACATTCTGCAGTTCTAGAAGTTCTATTTAAAATCGGTCAGCTCAATTGCTTATTTACTCAAACGTTCTACATTAGTATTGATTTTTTTAGGTCATTCTATCAGGTATTGATTAAAGTATTAAAACCCCCACAATGATTGTGGGTGTGTTTCCCCTTTTTATTCTGTTATTATTTGTTTCACTTTAGGTGATATTATTACATACCTAAAAGACATATAACCAACCAGTTTCTGTTGTATTGGCCATGTAATCATTTTGCAAATTCCTACATAAACCTAGAAATGCCCTTTAATTTAAGGTTGGCTTGGGTATGGTTCTACCAGTTTATTCTATTTGGTGTTTGCTAGTTTTCATTTTTCAACTTTTAAATTACAACATTTCCATTTTCTTATATTTAAGATGCGTCTCCTATTAAAAGTATATATTTTTTTCGGAGTTCCCTTCGTGGCTCAGTGGTTAACGAATCCAACTAAGAACCATGAGGTTGCGGGTTCGATCCCTGGCCTTGCTCAGTGGGTTAAGGATCCAGCGTTGCCGTGAGCTGTGGTGAAGGTTGCAGACGCGGCTCGGATCCCACGTTGCTGTGGCTGTGGCAAAGGCTGGCAGCTACAGCTCCTGTTAGACCCCTAGCCTGGGAACCTCCATATGCCGCAGGTGCGGCTCTAGATAAAGGCAAAAAGACAAAAAAAAAAAGTATATATTTTTATTTGATCCAGTGAAATGACTTGTCTTTCAATTGGAATATTTAAGCCATTAATATTTAATGCAATTACTGGTGAGTTGAAATCTACAATATTATTTTTAAAACCATTTAAAAAAAACCCTCTCTATGATTCTTTTATCCCCTTTTTATTTGGGAGGTAGATTAAATAGGCTGGGTTAGCTACACTAGTAAACACCATCACCTTAATTCAGTTATAGGTGGAGAACATTTGAAGTTGGCACTTAGTCTCCATCTCAAGCTACATCCCACCCACCTTTCTACTTAACATAAAAGCCTGGATATTTTCTGAGGCTCTGTTCCATGACGGGATATGAACTTCAATTTTTATGTTCCCTGTTAAGAAACTCATAAAACTCTATTCAGTTTCCCAGCTTCGGACTCTATATTCAGTGTAGGCAGTTGCTTCAAAGAGAAAAGGAGACTGCAAATGCAGAATAAAAAGGGGAAACACACCCACAATCGTTGTGGGGGTTTTAATACTTTAATCAATACCTGATAGAATACCTTGCAGTTTTTGAGGCTTTAGTAGTTTTTGTGTCTTAGAAATCCTGAACACATGTCTTCCTGGAAATCATTGTAACCAACTTTGCTAGCTTGTTTTCAGCAGGAGGGATTGTACAAAATAATACAGTTTGCTATTGCCAGAAACAGAACTCTGATTTGAATCAACTTTCAACTTTCAGATATGTGTTGAGAAGCAGTATTCATTCAGTGTCTAGTTTATTATTGGGCTCAGTTCCAGAATTTCACTTTTCACAATTAGTTTGTTTTTCTCTAAGAAATATAGCAATAAATATTGCTTAGTTATAGGCCAAGGCATAAAGCACTTCTAATTTATAACACCCTTGAGCCATAATACCAATAATGCTCCCATTAATCATTTAAACCCACTTCTTTTTCTTAGTGAAATTGCAGCGTATTTTTTGTGATAACAAAGGCTTTTGGTCACTTTGGAAATGCTGGTAGATACAGATTTCCTTGCTCTTGCCCAACTTCTAGCCAGGACGGTGTGTGGCTGTGTAAGGTGGGTTTTTTTGCATTATCTGTCTCAGATGGGAGGAAGGTGGAGCTCAGGTCTACCCCACCAAGTGTCCCCGCACGCCTCAGTCCTTCTTGATACTGGCTGCAGGGTGGGTATCAGTTCTCGGCGTGGTCACTGAGATGCCTGCTTGCCCCTTCTTTTAAGGTGACCTATTGTCATCCAGCACAGGGTCTAGGATTTCTGCCCTACTTCCAAAACTTCTGGTTTCTACTTCCAGATCCACTCAATCCATCTGTGTTTGCAATATCTCTGTGGCCTTTTGCAGAGGTTCTCAAAGGAGAGCCCAAGACTCCTGGATTTCTTGAAGAGAATGCAAAGACCTTTCTCTCTTTTTCTGGCCATCATGTGCAGTGATTTGATGTGAGATCTCAGTTCCCAGAGCATTAAATTAAATCTGGGCCACTGTGGTGAAAGCACTGAATCCTAACCACTAGGCCACCGGGGAACTCCCTTTTAAATCCAGGACGTCCTCTGTTTCCCAGGCTGCTCTTCGTTCCCTAGCTCTTGGACACCAGCAGTGTACCAGCACCCATCTCTTCCAGGGATTCAGACTGGGAGCTGGGCACAGCCTCCCTGCCTTGCATTTCCCTTCAGCCTAATTAACACTTGGCCCCTTTACAGGACCTGGGCCCAAAGAAGGCAGCCCAGGACACTTTATATAACCTCATGATTCCTTTAAGTTCTTGCTACTCAAAATATGTTTCATGGACCAGAATTTCTGGCATCATAGTTTCCTTAGTGATAAACAGAGAATCTGGGAACCCAGTTCAGAGCTACAGAATCAGAAGCTGAATTTAAAAAAAAAAAAAAAAAAACTCTAGGTGAATATAAATATCTGAAAATTAAAAAACACTAAGTCATATCCTAAATACTCTTTAAATTTGAATATTATAACTATAGTTGCCAATGTGTCAGGTCTTTTATATCTTAAAATAACCTTCCTGATGTGTCATAGATTTAGCAATCCTATTCAGGTACCAGAAATTGTGAAGTTATGCCCCTCTTTGCATTTGCTATGAGGTTTCTATCAGGGAGAATCCACCTAGAGAAGCAGAAGCAGGAGGAAATATACACTAAGAGATTTATCACCAGGAATTGGATAAGTATATATAAAATCTGTAAGACAGGCTGTCAGGAAGAAGAGGCTGGAACACGTAGGCTAACACTGCTGTTCCCAGGAAGATTTTCTTTTCTTTTTTGTCTTTTTTTTTTTTTTTTTTTTTTTTTGCCTTTTCTAGGGCTACACCCGCACATGTGGAGGTTTCCAGGCTAGGGGTCTAACAGGAGCTGTAGCCACCGGCCTTCGCCACAGCCACAGCCACGCAGGATACGAGCCGCGTCTGCAACCTACACCACAGCTCACGGCAACGCCGGATCCTTAACCCACTGTGCGAGGCCAGGGATCGAACCCGCAACCTCATGGTTCCTAGTCAGATTCATTAACCACTGAGCCATGACAGGAACTCCCAAGATTTTCTTTTCTCAGAGAACCATCAGCCCTGCTTTTGAGGGCTTTCATCCAATGAAATCAGGATCTCACCCAGACTGTCTAGGATCACCTCCCTTACCTATTGTCAACTGATTACGGACTGTAGTCTTCAGTCACACCTACGAAATACCTTCACAGCAGTTTCTGAATTAGCAATTGGCTGAACTACTGGTGACCGTAGCCTAGTCCATTTCATGTATCAAAAGACCATCAAAGGATCTTATGTCTCAGAGGCAAATGGATGCCTCTGGGAGAATGTTAAGTGGGGACAGAGGCCAGGAATAAGAAATAGAAAGATGATAGTACATTAGCACTGAAATAAATGTGCTGCTCTTGAGAAAAGTATCAAGGTATGGAAAAAGAATTCCCTTTCTGCCTGTAATCCCCTAGTTGGGTTTCTAGACTACGTACCGATGGCACTGGGTCCCTGTCCTTAGGATGCACGTGGTAAAGACCTGGGATGCTTTGCTTTGAGTTTCTGAGTAGCTGCCCCTGCTTGGAGAAGTACTGCCTCAACACTTCCTGCTCCTGCTCCCATCTCTTGGCCAGTTACCCCCGAGGCAAATAACATATTCCGTCGAGCCACTCTATTCTGTGGTATATTTTGGTTCAGCAATGTAGCCTGTCTGTGTAAGACAAAGCAGATCCGAGAAATGCTGTGGAAGGTTTGTAAAAAGTAGAGAAAGAAATACATAGGATTAAAAGTAGTAACAAAGTTGCCATTTATGAACATGTGATGAGACTCGGGAATATTTACATGTGCAACCGATAAATCCCCAGATCAACAACTGCCAGAAACAGCTTCCATTTTGCGCATTTTATCAGTAAGAAAACTGAGACTTAGAATTATGAGCTAAGGAAATTACGAGCTTACTTTATGAGCTAAGGAAATCTGCTTGCTAGGATTCAACTTCAAGTTTGTCTTCAAAAATGCCTGTTTTTCCCATGTGCCATACTCAGGTCTTCCGCAAATACTGGAGATTAGGAAGAGGAAATTTTGTGCAGTTTTTCCCCCAAAGAGAAGCTCCAGTCCCCTTGTTCTGAAAATCCGTGGTCATTCCTGAGGGGAAGGGTAACAGAGGGCATGTCGTGCAGGAGAAAGGGACTCACCTCTGTGATGGCTGTAATTGTTTAATTGCGTTATTTTTTCCCGGTTTGCTCTAGAAAAACCAAAGTCTCTCTCACTTGAAAGAAAAACACAGGTCTTAAAGCTAAGCCTTGGAGGTACTTATTATGTTGTTAGCTTTTTAGTGGAGCACTTGATCTGCAAGTTTAATAGCTGTGTGATTGCAACAGATCTTTATGAACAGTAAATGGGTTTTCTCTTGAAGATCACAGCACCGTATGATTTCAGAGGTAGAAGAAAGCTCAGAGGTCACGTACTCCCTCCCCCCATTTAATGATAGTGACAAAGAGCCAGAGTGAAAGGAACTTGCCTAAGACATGTGACTGGTCTGAGATAGAAGCGAAAGAGTCCACTGCCTCGTCTGCCTTAAGAGATCTTCCTCTCCTCCACTGACTCTCAGGTGGGGTCTCATCTGTCCGTCTTCATCAGGGAAAAGGAGACACACCAGATAGAGCTGCACCGCACAACTGGCTTTTCTCATGAAAAACTTATTTTCCAAGACAAATCTAAGATATGTTTTTATTTGAATTCTTTTTGCTTTGTTTCATTTTGTTTTTTGCTGTTGTTTGTTTGTTTCTTTGGTGCAGAAACCCGGGAAAAAGCTAGAGGTTATTTGAACACTTTTGGTTGAAAATTAAGCCCTTCTAACCTCCTAGAAAGGCTATTTTAAATCTGCCCCTAAACGTGCCTGCTCCAATTTATCACTTTTCTTAGGATATGGCAATTGGAAGTTCTTTCTTTCTTTCTTTCTTTCTTTTAAAGGAATTCAGATTCTCAGGCCTCACCCCACAACACTTCAGTCAGAAACTTGGGTTGGGGTGGGCCAGCAATCTGTTGTTGGTTTCTTATTCATTTTTCAAACTTTTGCTGAAGTGGAGTGGATTTACAGGATTGTGATAATTTCTGCGGCACCACGCAGTGACTCAGTTATACATATACACACATCCACTCCCTTTCAGATTCCATTCTCCCATGCATTAGCACAGGATATTGGGTAGAGTTCTCTGTGCTGTACAGCAGGCCCACTGTCAGTCACTACGTGTACCTCGGGTGTGCATGGGCCAACCCCAAACCCCCAGTCCGCCCCCCCCCACTACCTCCTGTCCCCTTTGGTAACCGTAAGGTCACTTTCAGTCTGGAAAGGATCTTCTGAGGTTAGTGAGAAAGACAGAAGGAAAAACAGAAAGTCAGAGACACAGAGAGACGGGCAACGAATGTCTTAAGTTTACAGACCGTCTACAGCTTGACACAGAGAGGACCACGCAAGGCTCTCTGGTTCATGAGTAACTTAGGTAAGTTACTCATGCTGATGTAAATATACTGCTGAGGACCTTTAGGGCAAAGCTGAATAGACACGGTGATATCAACGACTATAGTTTTATTACCTGTCTCAGGAAGAAAATTTTAATAGTTCATCATTTAGTTAATTAGCCCTGCATTTTTAGGAAGACGTCTCATTGTGTATTAAGAAAATCCCTGCCTGTTTGTTTTAACGAAAAATGAGTTTTAAATTTTATCAAAGACTTTTCAACATCTGTGATATGATCACATTGGTTTTCTTTTCAATTTGGTTAATGTGTAAAATCAAATCAACTGATTTTTTAATATTTTTTCAAGCTTACACTCCTCGGTGGGGATGGGATTGGGGGAGAAAGGAACATGGTGGTGAGGCGGTGATACATTCTTTAATGTTTTCTACGTTACTATATTGAATTTTCTCATATTTTCTTAAGAAATATGCCTTGTTTTTGGAGTACCCGTCGTGGCTCAGTGGTTAACGAATCCGACTAGGAACCATGAGGTTGCGGGTTCGATCCCTGGCCTTGCTCAGTGGGTTAAGGATCCGGCGTTGCCCTGAGCTGTGGTGTAGGTTGCAGACGCGGCTCGGATCCCGCGTTGCTGTGGCTGTGGCGAAGGCCGGCGGCTACAGCTCCTGTTAGACCCCTAGCCTGGGAACCTCCATATGCCGCGGGTGCGGCCCTAGATAAGGCAAAAAGACAAAAAAAAAAAGAAAAAGAAATATACCTTGCTATTAATAAAAAAAAATAATGAATACATTTAACTGTAGTGTACATTTCAGGATTTGGTATCAATATTATGTTGTCCTCAAAAGTTTATCCAGGAAATATTTTCCAATTCAAATTTGAACAAGAATGTTTTTATGTTTTTCTTCTTTAAAATGTATTATTCCGTATATACTTTCCCTTAAATAATTGGAATTTACTTACTAGTGAAGGGAACTGAGTCTGTAGATTTAAATTCTTGATGCTTTAGAGCCAATTATATTTTCCCTACGTCTGTGCAATGTCAAAACCCAGTCTCTCCTTTTGAGTAATATATTCACGTCTTACCGTCATTTATATTTCATTTCCTTGAAGTCGTTACTGTTATTGTTTTACATAGTCCATACTCTTTAAAATTTAATCACCTGTTGACCCTTTTTCTACTCTTCCCTCTTTCCTGCATTTGCAGGCCTAACCTGGCAATCATTTTGATCTCTCTGGTAAGCCCATTCATATTTATTTTGCCATGAAACTTTTAGTAATGCATCTTCTCAGTTTCTGTCTCAGGACATCTTTATTTTCAGTCTTCTGTGGAAGGGCATTTTTCACTTTGCATACGATTTTATGTTGGCAGTTACTTTCTTTTAGTGTGTAAAGATGTCATTCTGTTATTTCCTGGTTACTGTGTATTCTGCTCTGAAGTCAACTTCCAATATCATCGTTGCATATTCTTTGTCCCTGGCAGCATTTATAATTTTACCTCTGATTTGATTCTCCGCTTTCTTAATCTAGACAGCAATTGCTTTTATGTTAGAGCATCTTACTTTATTCTGCATACATCATACACTACTTTGTGGGTCCCAGTCTTATTTTTTTTCTTTTTCTGTTTTAGTCTGAACACCTTCTGCTAAACTTTTCATCTCATATAGTCTTTTCTGGCCGCCCTGCAGCATATTGAAATTCCCACGCCAGGATCAGATCAGAGCCAGAGCCGAACCCCGGCCACAGCGGCAGCAAGGCTATACCCTTTAACCCACTGCGCCAGGACAGAGCTCGAACCTGCGTCCTGGGGCTGCAGAGACGACACCGATCCTGTTTCGCCATGCTGGGAGCTCCCACATTGTTTTGACATTTTGTTTTAATTTCATCAATTGAGTTGATTGTTTTAGTGTTTTTTCATTGGCTTAGAATTTCTGTTTTATGCTTTTTTTCTTTTTTGGCCACACCTGCACTGTATGTAAGTTCCTGCTCTGGGGATCGAATCTGAGCTATAGCTGTGACCCACGTGGCAGCTGCAGCAACACCAGATCCTTAACCAACTGTGCCACAGTGCGCGCGTTTCTATTTTATTATTTATTATTTTTATTAATACCAGTTTTATGGTATGTTTATTGTATCATATTTTTATCACTTTAATCATAGTTACGTTAAAGTCTCTGATGGATTCAATGTTTAGATTTCTTGAGGGCCTGTTACTCTTGCCTATTTTTCTCTTTTTTTATTCCTTGGTATGCATAGCAGTTTTTTTCTTGAGTGATAGAAGCTCTGGGTGATTGCTATCTTCCTCTAATAAGACTCTTTTGCTTCTTGCAGTAGTTGCTACCTAACAAAAGGTCATGAATCCAGTGAGCTGAGCTGCTCTAAAGATGGGCTGCTTGGTTACAAGAGTGAATCTTCATTTAGCTTTTATTTATTCCTACTGTAGGGGCGTCGTGGGTAAAAGTGTATAATTGGAGAACTGGTTTTACCAGGTCTCTCCTCTGCTCATTCCTGGGTTTAATTTTTTGTTTCCCAGGAGGTGAGCAAATTCCTTCCCAGGGACTGTCCCTTTTAGACACTGCTTTCTGGCAGCTTTCTCAGCCCCTTCGCCTGGGCTAAGCTGTCTCTTGGTAGCTTGGGAGGAAGCTGGAGTGACAGGCAGGGCTCATCCCAGCGAGTTCCTTTCTCTCTTGGTTCTTGACCTTCTCTGATGCTGCTGTGCTCGTTGCATGAGTGGAACTCAAATGTTTCCAAGCAGCTTGTGTTCTTTCATCCCATGGGTGACAGTTTTCAGAGGGAAGTTTGGACAAATATAAGTTATTGTTTCCTTGTGGAAGCAGGTGTGATGCAAGTTTACGTAGTATTCTCAGTGCCAGGGTGCAGTGGATGCACAGGAATGGAACCATATCTTTGCATTGTTTTATAAGCTGTTTTTTTTTATTTAATTGAATTGAAGTATAGCTGATTTACGGTGCTGTGTGATTCAGTTATACAGATACACACATCCATGCTTTTTCAGATCCTTTTCCCAAATAGGTTGTCATGGATTATCGTGTAGTATTCCCTGTGCTGTACAGAACATTCCCACTGGCCCACTATCCCCTAAATAAGAGTGTGCACGTGGCAGTCCCAAACTCCCAGTCCATCCCTCCCCCCACCTTCACCTTTGTAACCATATGTTTGCCTTCAAAGTCTGTGAGTCTGTTTCTGTTTTGCAAATAAGTTCATTTGTACCATTTTTTTAGATTCCACATATAAGTGATATCCTATGGTATTTGCCTTTCTCTGTCTGACTTAGTTCACGTAGTATCATAATCTCTAGATTCATCTATGTTGCTGCAAATGGCATTTCATGCTTTTTCATGGCTGAATAATATTTGATTATGTGTGTGTATATATATATGTATAATGTATATATACACACACACACACACCACTTTTTAAAAATATTTATTTACTTATTAGTTATGGCCACTTTTAAAAATATTTATTTATCTACTTATTAATATTATTATTTTATGGAAGTTCCTGGGACTAGGGGTTGAACTGGAGCTTCAACTCTTAGTCTCCACCACAGCGACATCAACAGCTGGATCCAAACTTCATCTGCAACCTACACTACAGCTTGTGGCAATGCTGGATACTTAACCCACTGAGTAAGGCCAGGGATCGACGCTAGTTGGGTTCTTAACCCACTGGGCCACAATGGGAACTCCCTATACCACGTCTTCTTTATCCATTCCTCTGTTGATGGACACCTAGGTTGCTACCATGTCTTGGCTATTTTTTATGACTGTTTAATTATCTTGTGAGTAGCATAATTCTATCACACTGAATTTGTTGAGTATGTAAAAGGCTGGCATTATTTGCCTCAGTGTAAACAGGGTACATTAAATCCAAAGAACTTCCTCTTCTAGAAAGAGGATACGTCACAAGAAAGCACGACTTTTCCCACAACAGTGGAAATAAGGGACATACTCTACAAAATTATAATATTTTGAATCTAGGAGAGTGCTGAAGTTTTAAAGTTGTCTGAAGACCTTAGAGCCGCATGGTGATAAGACTTTCCAGAGAAAGATGGTACTCAAAACAATTTAACCCTGGCGTAGATTGTGTCAGGGAATGGAGAAACCAGCCATAGATGTGGGTAAGAAGACTCAAGGGTACTTCAAACGTGTCTTTGTAGCCCACATGTACACTGACTTGAGATTTTAGGATCCCCAGATGTCTGTTTTTAGAATCCCCACTTGAATGCTTCTTGCACATTTTTCTCCTGAAACAGCCCATTTGATCTTGCATGTTGCTGATATTTTCCATCAGCGCCTTTAACGTAGCAACCATAGTTATCCAAATGCTCAGACTCAAACAGAGAATAGTTCGAGTCTGATGATTAGCGTGTCTCTTCAGACTGCGGTCTTTCAGCCACATTTCTGTTCTCTGTAATATTTTGTTGAAAGCCAGCAGCATTTGATAGTACTGATAAATCATCCTTAGGCTTTAGGATCAGCACACATCTCCTTCTGCTCGGGCTTTGTTGTGTGAATCCGTGTTAATCTACTTAGGAGTTGGGCTGGGTTTAAAGTGCGCCGTTGCTATGGTTACACTCAGCCCACTAGAGGCTTCAGATCCCTCTGGAGATGAGCGCTCCTGGTCTGGGCAAACCCCAGACGGCTTCTCCCCGCGTCTTCTCTGGGCTTGGCTTGGGTCCCCCCAGAGACATCCCATATCTTGCTGTTCCCCTGATGTAGTCTCCTCAGTGCTTCAAAGTGTGGTTGTGGGGCAGGAAAGGGACCATTCGGCCACGTTGAGATGAAGCCTCACAACAAGGAGGTTGCTGTCAACTGGGATTCCTTCTGCTTGTTTTCCGGATTTAACGCTGGGTCTGATACTAACATCCCTAAGTCAGGATAGAGGTTTTTATTTGTTGTTGTTGTTGTTTCCCCTTCTCTTCTTGCCCTCTCCTAATTGCAGTGATTTCTCACTATATTCTCAGCAGTGTTCTCACCGGTTTTCCTCAGCCTTCCTCCTTCAGATTAAGGCTTTTGTTCCATACGACAACATATGGGGATGCTTCTGGTGAGAGCAAACCCACTTTGAGGAAGAGCCTGCAAGAGAGAGAAGACCGTCCGCAGCTACGGTCAGCAGGAGCTGCATGCACATGCCGGCCCACAGCAAAGCTTCAGCAGTGGGTTAGGGGTGTCCAGCTGGATCTTCCCGTTGACTTATTTGGTCTTCAGTGACGTCTTCCCAGATGATATGCCCAGGTCCTGCTTCTCCCTCTTTCTAGATCCTGATTGGCTGTTTGCTCTGTGACATGTTTTCTGCTAACTCCATGAAAAGTTTATAATTTGCTGTTTGTCCAGCTTTTTGCTCATTGTATGGAGGAAAGTGGCAAAGACCCTGTCCTTGACCAAAGTCCAGCTGGGGACCTATGACTCCTCTTCTCCATAAGGCCTCCACCTTGGCCTGTGAAGACCCAGACACACACGAACAAAGCTCCTAACATCTTGAGTCTGACCTCTAGGGTGGCCTCAGCGCCCATTAAAGTGCTTGTCTGAGAAACTCAGGGCTCCCAGAGGGTGTAGGTGTTCTAGCCAACACCTAAGACAGGGCCCCGTCCCCCAGCTTCTGTGGGAGAGGAAGAGCCTAACTTCCAGAAGTGCCAGGAAGCAAACCCAGGCAGGTGTCACAGGCACCAACCTCCTCTTCCCATTTTCTGTAACTTTTTACTTCCCTAATTCTGTGGAGGCTTTGCTCACCCAGTTCACTGCTCCCCGGTTCTTAAAGTGCCCAGTCAACTAACCACAGTTGAGTGCGGTTTGCCCTGTTCCTTTTTCTTGTTGCAGGAGCTATTGCAGGATAGGATCCATCCCGACCACTTTACCCCACGTCCAGCTTTGTTGGTCTTTATGAGCAGCACTCTTTCAGCAATTTGTATCTGCAGGCTGAACCTGCACTTAAATACAATGCTTTCTCATTTGCAAGTGCCTCCTGTATCCCAAACAGAAATCCTGGACTATCTGCCCAGCAGCCTCAGCAGAGAACCTTTCATGTATTGATGTGTCATAGCACAGCCCTGAGACATAAAAGTCTGATTTCTGAGTGTCTTCCTGACCCACCAAACAATGTGTGAGTGTAAGTGAGAGGAGAACTTTGAATTACTTAATCTCAGTCTATATTGTCTGTCTTCCTGGTAATTCCCCACTGTGGACACTGAAAGCCATCCTTACACCTACCTCATATATTTTCATTTTCTAACTAATACAGAAAAGTGAGGTTTGACACATCTTCCGCATAAAAGAAATGATTTCTATTCTCCAGATCTGTCAAATTCAGCTTTCCAATTCATTGCAAAAGGGTTCTATCTCTCTCTGCATATTTACCGAGAGCCCAAATCTCAGACCTGTGTTTCTCACATTTGAGTGGCTCTCAAAAGCGCAGTGGCTGATGAAATAAAATGCCGCATTCAGTGACTTGCAAATCTAAAGCAAAATGCTTTCTGGGAAATCAACTGAAATGCTTTCATTACTGATGTGATCACTCTTATGCTGGAAATATACAGTTAATAAAAGCACAGGGGAGGTAGCCTGCCATGCCCTTTGTTTTATTTTATCCGAGGGGAGCCTAGCTTTTGCAGTTACAGTGAAGTGTGGTGCTGTTTCCATTATAAATTCCAATTTACATGAGTTTCTCACGTAGCACCGAGAGTTCAAGATGGGCTCCAGTTTCCAAAGCAGCATCAGCCCAGGAGCAAGACGTGAAATGGCTTGTCTCTGTTACAGAATTCAAAGGAGGGGGAGATGAGAGAGTTTCCTTTTTTTTCTCCCTTGCCTGTATATCTTTTTTTCTGATAAAATACATACCTATAACTGAAAATATGTGCTGGAATATTGAATGCAGTATTGCAAGTCATTTCTGTTTATTGTGTGCTGCAGGGCCCTTGAATATGATGTTACAATAATAGCTTGCATAATAATAAAATGTTGAATAGTCTCAAGAATGGTTAATACCAAAAATCTTACTTTTTTTTCCAAATTCAATAACATAGTTCAATAAAAAATAGGATAAGGTAACATAATTACAAATAGGTTATTACAATGTGTTAAAATCTATGTACAACCTGCTAACGACAAGTAATAAGAACACATTCTTAGAGTAAAATATTAAGTTTGAATAAAGCGTGTTTAATTTCAAGAACTAAACCCCATCTATCTGAATGTGTTGTGCCCTGCCTAAAATGGAAACTGAACTTGGTTGAAGAGGCTAGCAAGACTCTAACCATTTTTGTAATTAATCAAGACAGTGATCACATATGCAAAAGGTAAAATAAGTAGTCAACTACATCTGTTCCTCGTGCAAAGATTATTTATAAGTTATTTTAAAGACAATGATAAAAATACGAATGTGAGTGAAACAAGTTAAGAATGTGAGTTAATTGTTTTTTTAGGGATGGATGTGGTATGTGAAATCACTTAAAATATTGCACATTTCTCTACTATTTATTAATCTTGTTTATGAAAGACCAGCACTTACAGATCTGTTTGTCAGCCGTGTTGTCTGCCTTTAAAAAGTACAAGTAAATGGAAGCCAAACAAACTAACAAACTTGGTGGTTTGGGCTGGTGGATAGCTAGTATCACCAAGAACACCCTAAACGGCTTTTATTTATTAATTTGTATGGAGGCATAATCTTGCTTTTCTTTTCATCCTCTCAGTTATCTGCTCAGACACTCAGAGTACATCTTAGAAGAATCATGACATGTTAAGCCTTGATCGAAAATTTAATTTTTAATCCCTGCCAAAGTCAGTTGCTTCATTTGGAGTTTGGAAGCACTAGTGAGTACATAAACTGATGGTGTTTAGTGCTCGTAGGAAAAACAGAAATCAGGAAAATAGGGTTCTAAATCCAGGTGGCATTTTCCTAGAAAGAAAATATACACAACTCAGTTATTAGAACATAAAGAAGAGAAAACAAGGACATGGAGAACAAATTGAGCAGCCCTGTACGTTTGGGTTAGTCAGTTGCACATACAAATAAATACACAAGTAACCACTAATGTGACGTCATAGGTGGCTGGATTACCATTGCTAGTATGGCCAAGTAAAACGTAATTTTGAATCATATGTGGCAGCATCATTGCCAGCGAAGCTGCTTTCAAATTAGGGAAAAAGACAGCTTTACCACGCGGAATCATGTGCTGTTTCTAATGCTTTACAACATCAGGTCGCGGTATTCCTGCCCGGAGAGGCGGCACCTACACCGTTTTTCACTGTTTTGTAAAATGGGAGCTAGAACATTGCTTTTCCCTGCAGCAAGACACTGAAAGGAGCAAAACCCTAACGGGTGTTTGTAAAGCGCTCGGGCTGTTGTGATGAGTGTGACAAATCGCCCCGCAGCGCCGCGGAGGGTGGGAAGGCGGCCAAGAGCCGCGGCGGGGCGGTGGGCGCCCTCGGCTGCAGTTTCAGGCTCCGGGAAACACAGGATCTGTTTCTAAAGCAGAGTTAGGGGCCTCTGCTCCTGGAGGGCACCTCTCCACCGCTCGTTACTGAAGACCTCGGTTCGAGACAAACTCCAGGGACAGGTGCCGGCCACGGGGCTGGAGAGGCCACTTCCCAAGGCGGCTCCCCAGGTCCGGGACGCCACCCCGGCTGCCACTTAGATGCCCCTGGGCCCCACCCGGTGACCATGGAGACCTTGGATGGGAGGGGCCCTCTCAGGAGGAAGCCGGAGGGGCGGGGGGCCAGGAGGGGGGCGGGTAGACCATCTGCCCTTGACCCAAGGTGCTGGCTGTGGAGACGGAAAATGCGCAGACACCGTATCACTTCTCTACGTGTGTTTTTCTTATTTTTATCTGAACCACATGATTGGCCCTCTTGTCCCTTTGACCTGGCATTGAACCCGGCAAATAAACCATACGTCCATGCGTACCTGTGCAAAATGTACTGAAAAGGCTTCCTTTCTGTTATTTCATATCATGTTCTAGAGAACAGAACGTAAGCAATGAGCGGTTCTACTCACGTCCACCCAGATCCGAGGTATTTAGGTGGCTGATTAACTGAGAAAGACTTCACAACTACCATGACTTGGGGGCCCTGAGACAGTTAACCTCCTTTATTAAAACTCACTGCTTGATTAGGGACAATGACTTTATCCTCTGACTCAGATTCTCTACTTGTAAAATGAAGTCTGCTTCCTTTGGAATAACAATCAATCAATTAATTAATAAAACCCGACCTTTAAACCACTGGCTATGGTGTCTGGCCTAGAGTACTGTCTTAATGAAGATTGTTCCATTCACTCCTTTCCTTTGTTGTTCAATATTATTTAATATTTATTAGTAACTGACCAGGGATTTCCAGAGATTTGAGCTTAAAGTTGTTTTAAATGATTCATGTCTTTAATGCAATATTAGTTTTTGATATTTTTATCTACCTGTAGTGTGTCTCTTAATAGGCACCAAAGTCATCCTGTAAAACCCGAGGTCTGGGAAGAGGTTTTGCCATTTAAATCTTTCACATACTTTTAAAGGAAACACTAGTGGCTGCAGGTGGGATCTAGTGTCATTTTTCACGGGGATCAAACATACGGCGTTGGACCGCAATGGTAATTCACTTCCATTAATCTTGGCAGATTTAGAAGCTCCAGCCCTTGCCATGGCTTCTGTTTCCATTTAGCTGGGGACTACATTATATCAGTGTTTAAAGGCCTCATTTTAATCAACTCTACCAGACTGCTCAAGCACTCTTAAGACTCTATTTTCTAAATGTCAAAACGGATAGCGTTCTCAGCGTGTGTGATAATACCTACCAGCTACCAAAGGGAGCACTTTCCTGCTTTGGGCCCAACTTTCCAATTCACATGACCCAACTTTCATGCTCAGAATTGAACAATGGATGCTTTTGTGCCGAATGGTTCTTAAAAGCATTGACTTCAAAGTGGAGGACAAACACAAAGGGAGGTATTATCATATCTGCCTAGGAGATCTTGATGTCAGAGGACACTGCAGGATGCCAGCTGTTCTGCAACCTGCTTGGGTAAGTGCAAAACTGGAATTTATAAGCGAGGAGCCCCAATATCCTGATTTTGGGGAAGGGATGAACAACACATTCTCCAAAGGATGGATGGATGTGTGGCTGCCACGGGGCCAAGCGGATGAGGAACCTGGCGTCCCTCACTGACCGCCTTCCTTCTTGTCTACCATCCTCTAGCTGCTTACTTGGATTTCCTTTCTCAGAAGCTCAAAGACTGGCGCTGGGGGAGCCGTGGTTACTGCACAGAAGCAGCAGGCGTGATGCCTTGATGGCGTCAGGAGGCCTGTCCTGGGGACTGGGCTTCAGCTCCAGTTTGCTGCAAGCCCCATCGTCCCGCAGGCTCTGACATGTGGCAAAGATACCTTTGCATTTTCCACCTGGTACTGCAGAGGTAGGCATCTCTTTTGCATGTCCTGCCAGACTAAGTTACCGCAAGCATGTGAGAACAACTTGTTTTCTACTAGAGAAAGCTATTTTTTGCTCTTGTTCTTATTTCACACACTGGTTACAGTATTCAGCATTTTCTTAGTGTTTAAGAAAGGCGTTCTTGGGCTGAGATTTCTGGCAAAGGGCTGCTCCATTCTTCTGAAAGAACTTATGTTGATGTCTGTCTATCTATCATCTATCTATCTATCTATCTATCTATCTATCTATCTATTATCCATACACATAAAGAGAAAACAAGAGTAAGAGAGGATGAGAAAGGGCAGTGGGGAGAAAATGCACAAAACTAGATAATAGGAATACATATATACTATTAATGGGCTCTGCATTTCCAAAATCTAAGTAATTGTATGTGTCTGTTAGTCATAATTTTGATGATGCATTTCCAGAATTTCAAGTATTTTTAAAAAAAATTTATCTTACATTTCCTAATTTATTGGGAGCTAGAGCAATCCATTCTAAATGTTTTCTGCGTTTTTCTTACAAAATGTTTTATGTCTTTGAAAATGCACACTAGTATAAACACTATACTGCTTATCCAGATATCAGCATATTTATGTGAAATAATTAAGGAAAATATGACTAAATATTTAAATGATTTCTGAAGATAAGACTGCTCCTCAGACTAGCAATTTCCATGTACATCAGTATGTCTAGGCAGTATTTGCCCAGGTTTGTCTACCCTGTGATGCTTGAAAATGCCCACTGGGTTGGCAGAGGCAGTTTATGAGGGGTGGTAGTCAGCCCCAGCATGCTCAGAACAGCCCTGTTCTGTGCCAGTTGTTCCAAAATAATTATAAATCATCTTCCTCTCCTTTTTAAAGTCTGGACAAAGAACTACGTACTTATGCACTTGTTGGCATTGGTTGTCATGTCAAGCTTTGTGCATGACTTAAATACTAAGCATGAACATGTTGAAATGTGGCTGGAAAGTGACTAAATTTAACATGGGCTTTATGTATTTTAATGTATTTTATAAAATCTGGGTGAGTATTTTAAACATGTACTTTCATATTGTGGTTATCAGCTTTAAATAATCTCACTGTGATCCTGCCAAGTCATGGATTCCTTGTGAACTGATAAAGTAGTGGCATATGAGCAAATGTGTATGTTTCCTAAAAGTGGGATCATTCAAAAGTTGATATTCATCAGACATGCGTGTACTGGAGCATGCTCTGCAAGGCCCCAAGTTCAAAACTGCGGGGTTACCAACATAAATGCAATACAGTTGTTGTAAGGGCCGGCCACCGTGTGGGGTGACCATAATAGAATATTTCGCAGTTATCATATAGTAATCTCTCTATGGCTCAAAAATACATTATATACACTATAACCTGGAATTTAAGATTTCCAAATGTGGGAGTTCCCATCGTGGTGCAGCAGAAACAAATCCAACTAGTGTCCACGGGGATGTGGGTTTGATCCCTGGCCTCTCTCATTGGGTCGGGGATCCAGCTTTGTCGTGAGCTGTGGTATAGGTCAAAGATGTCGCTCGGATCCCGCACTGCTGTGGCTGTGGCTGTGGCCGATGGCTGTAGCTCCACTTTGAGCCCTAGCCTGGGAGCTTCCACCACGTTTAGTGACTAGGAAGCCCAGCGGTAGATCGGGAGTGGGGGGAGAGAGGCTGACTTATTGAATCCTCTGGCTTTCCCACTTCGGGTCACTCTAGGCTGGCTGCACCCCCTTCGGTAAACCCTCAGGGAGCCCTCTGCACACACCTCTCTGTTACAGACTCTGCCCCCTTCCTAGCAGCCCTAGGGAACTGCACTATTTTTTCTGGTTTCTCTATACTTTTCAAACCTAAAAAGCTCCTTTATTAAACTCTTCTCAAATGTATCAGTTTGAATGTGATGTCTGGTTTTATTCCGTCCTGTTTTTCAGAACGTCTGACTTGCTGGGTAGACCTAAGTAAGCTGTTCCCCAATATTCCAAAGAGGAAATCTGCTAAGCATTGACTTACAGCGTAGAGCCCTCCAGCCTCAGGAATTAGCAGTGGCACTTGCTGGTGTGATTGGTATTGATGAGGTGGCTGTGGGAAAGAAAACTGGCGTGGGTAAAAGTGGCTTGCAAAGATTTGACATGTCAACATCCTCCTGGAAGTCTCTGTAGATAAGTAGCTAAATCCCCTTACTAATGCTGAATTTTTATGCCTCGAGAGAACACACAGTCTCTGGGATGGAGAAAAGCAGACACAGTTGACGTTATTGCAACCATGACAAAAAGAGAGGGATCATGAGAATTTTCTAGAATGAATTAATCAGGATACCTTCCAGAGCTTTCCTCTTTTCTGCCTGGTTCTCAGCCCCTTCCCTGCAAGTCAGAGTGCAGTGAACATCTTCTCTTTGAGTGTCATCATCAGTCAAAAAGAAAAGATAAAAACAGAAAGTTCCCCCCAAAATAGCCCGTTCTTACCATCTTACAGTGAAGTTTAAATACAATAAGCCCCCCCACGTGACCTGAGTTGACAATCTTCTTCTTTTTCTCAGAATAAAAGTATGAACAGCTAGTCAGATACCTCCGAACATTGAAGAAAAATGTTGAATGTGGAAGAAACAGACAAAGAAGTGCTAAATTGGAGCAGTTTTGGCAGGGAGACCAACACCTAAACTCAATCATTAACATTTTTATAAATGTAAATGATATTGCATCCACCAAGCAGAAACAGAAACATTCAGAAAACCAAAAGGGGCCCTTGGAAATTAAAAACAGAAAAGTAGAAATAAAAAACTCAATAACGAAATTGAAATATAAAGTTGAAGGCATCTCTAAGGAAGTAGAGAGGAAAAAATGTAGAAAATATAATAAAATAATTGCCCATAAGGTCCAACCTCTGAATAGTAAGAAATCTGGGATAAGAGAGACAAAACTGAAATAGGTGGATTATCATTCGGAAAATAATGAAATAAAATTTCTGTTAACAATTAAGAGGTCCCTAGATACCTGTACATTGGAAGAAATACATCCACAGCAAAATGCATTGTTAGGAAATTGCAGAGCAATTACAACCAAGAGAAGATTCTGCAAAGCTTCCAGAGGGATAGAGGGAGAGAGCGAGAGAAGAATATAAGCTGGATACTGAACGTAATGAAGACATTCTGAGGAAACAATGCTCAAGTGAGAATTATGTCCCTAGCCAAGCGGTTAACGAATATCACAGTGAAATAAAATAGTTTTAGATATTTAAAGTCTCAAAATATGGATAGCTCTTGCATCATTCCTGAAGAAGCTACAGACGTAGGTGCTGATAAAATGAGAGAGTAGGATCCATGACAATGCAGGTTAGATCCCTGGCCCTGGGTTAAGGATCTGGCATTGCTGTGAGCTATGGTACAGGTCACAGATGCGGCTTGGATCCCGTGTTCCTGTGGCTGTAGTGTAGGCCAGCAGCTGCAGCCCCAATTCAACCCCTCGCCTGAAAACTTCCATATGCTATGGGTATGGCCCTAGAAAAGGCCAAAAAAAAAGTGCAGTTCCCAATTTTCCAGTGGTTGGTGTATCATGGATTTGCCCCCACAGGTCAATGGGTGTTTTTTTCCAGTTTTAGGGTGTAGTGAAATTGCAAAACAATTGCGGTTAATAATGTTTAAATATAATTTTTAAAACATTTTTTCATGTCAAGACGAGTAATACAACAGAAATCAAAACAAAATATAAATTAAGTAGCAAATTATCCCAGAAAACATTCAGTTAAGCATTTAACTTCACACGAGTAACGCAAAAATTACATTGATAAACTTATCATCCATCTAGTGAAAAATCCTTTATATTCATACATTCGATGTAAAGGACACTCTATAAAGGAAAAGACTTTAAAATAAATTATTTATGAAGTCAAATACTGGTAAAATGTGAAAAAAGTAAAGTCAATAAGAACATACACCTTCATAATGAAAACTATGCTTTTCATTATAAAAGTATAATGACATTTATATTTTCTTATAAATATTGAGATATTCAGAAGCATTTAATCAGAACAGGAGACCATGATTCTCTAAGTGCTGGCAGTCAAATGTGGTTATAATTTTAGCTCTGCACTGACAAAGAGACAGTTGGTCATGCTGTCTTCCTTAATTGCCCTCGAGTCAGCCTGAAATCTGTGCTCCAGTAAAAATGCATTCGAATTAATTACACATTTTATTTATTTATGCACACAACCACCACTGTGGTTTAGGAGGAGAAAAAGAAGTAAAGGAGGAAAAATACTTGCTAATTTTCTCTTAAACTTCTAAAATCTCTACAGTAGAAATTGTTCAGTTATGTGTCCGTGAAGTAAAATCTTTCAAAAAACACTAAAAAAATTTAGTAAATAACTGAAAAATACAAAAGACTTGTAAGAGTAAAGCCATTCCCCAAGTGAAATTAAAATTAACATAGCTTTATCAAACTATCAATATTAATCTGCACCCAAAGCATAAAACCACTAAAAACTTGAAATCAGTAAGTTACTCCTTATATAAATTACTATCTAAATTGAAGACACTTTTGTTTAGAATTTTTAAATAGTGCACATAAAAGATGTCATACGTCTGTTTGTTGTACATTTTTGAGTCCTGTGGCAATGCATGTGCTGGTGTACACACACACACGTACACGCTTGTGCACAAGTGCACACACACGCACACACACACCTCCCACACACACTCAGAGCTTAGGTATTTTTCCATTTATTTGTATCATCTTCAGTTTCCTTCATCAATTTTTTATGGTTTTCAGAGTATAAGTCTTTCACAACCTTCGTTAAGTTTATTCCTAGTTATTTTTTTCTCTTTCACGAGTTTTAAACATTTTTACTGTCTTTTCTGATAATTCAACCCAATCAAAAAAAATGAGCAGAAGACCTAAATATACATTTTGCTAAAGAATACATACAGACGGCTAAAAGGCACATGAAAAGAAGCTCAAACTAATTACTAGAAAAATGTAAATTAAAATAATGAGACATCACCTCATATCTGACAAAATGACTGTCATCAAAGAGTCTACAAATTATAAATGTTGGCACGGATGTGTGTTAAAAGGAACGCTATCTACCCTGCAGGTGGTACTGTAATTGGTGCAGCCACTACCTAAAATAGTGTGGAGGGTCCTTAAAAAAGTCAAACAGATCTAGCAATTCCACACCTGGGTATATATTGAGAAAAAAATGTATACTCCAATTTGAAAATATACATAAACACCAGTGTTCATAACATCACTATTTACCACAGCAAAGACATGGAAGCAACATAAGTGTGCCCCAACAGACAAACGGATAAAGATGTAGCAGATGTACACAGTGGAATATTATGCAGTCATAAACAAAGAATACAATTCTGGCACTAGCAGCAAGGACGGATGAACCTAAAGAATACCAAGCTTAGTTAAATAAAATAACATACGACAAATATTATATGATATAACATATGTGGAATGCAAAAAATAATACAAATGAATGTGTATAGCAACACAGAATCATAGATATAGAAATCAAACTAGCGGTTACTAGGGTGAGGTGGAAGGGGTGAGGTGGTCAAACTAGGGATATGGGACACAAACTTCTACATGTAAAACAGATAAGCAGTAAGGATATATCAACAGCACACCATTATCCTGTAATAATTTTAATGGAGTACAATCTATAAAAATAATGAACCACTACGCTGAACTGTTGAAACTATTACATTATTGTAAATCAACTATACTTCAATAATAAAATAAAAAATAAATTTTATTTACAGAAATTTGATACTATTCTTTTATTCCTTTTAAATATGGGCAGTATGATTTTGGTACTCCTTTTTTATTACTGGTATTGGTCATATTTTTCTTCATAAATTATCTTCATTTCTTCCAGAGATTTATACCTTTAATTACAATTGCCTGAACCAATTATTAAATAAAACTGGAAAAATCATCACCTTTCTGATTCATTCAATTATTTCACAGTTACTGGTGGGCTTTAGTATATGAAGAAAAAATACTTCCTTATTCTTGCTTCTTGAAACAACAAAATGCTCCACATTCACACTTTTTCTTCCTGAAACCTGTAATTAGACATTTCTCCAAGGAGCCTCATTTCCTTTGAATTGGAAAGAGATTTACAATCTGATCTCTAGTTGTCCTCATCATTAACTGGCTGTCTTTGCTTCTGAGCACTTTGAGTAGACAAAGCTAAGAGATGTATTTTTCTTTTTTTGCCTTTTTAGGCCCGCACCCACAGCATACGGAGGTTTCCAGGCTAGGGGTCGAATCAGAGCTACAGCCGCCAGCCTACACCACAGCCACAGCAATGCCAGATCCAAGCCGCGCCTGCCACCTACACAGCAACTCAAGCAATGCCCGGATCGTTAACCTACTGAGCAAGGCCAGGTTTCGAACCAGAGTCCAATAGATTCTACCAAGATTCGTTTCCACTGAGCCACGATGGAAACTCCAAGAGATGTGTTTAAAAGCCCTGCATTCATCCTAAGACCTTGCGTTCAGATCTAACACTGTTGGGTCTGTCCTCTACTTCCCCACATGCTATTTTTTCTTTCTCTCGTAGTTGGTTACAAAAACCGACAATAATTTTATTCCTTTGCTCTATCCTACAATACATACAAAAAGAGTTTCAGAATTACTATGTCTATAAAATTTAAGACAAATCTAATGTATAAACTTCAAGACTTTTCTGCAGATTTGTTTCATTTTGTTCTTTTCTTTTCTGAACCTCTCTGTATATTTTTGTGGATTTTTTTCCAGCCATGTCATTTCTAGGATAAATTAATCTAGCTCTAGGAAAAGCAGCTTACAGGTTTTTTTTTAATATAATTGCATAAAATGTTTAGTTTCACAAAAAAAGAAAACAGACATCTTTACATAAAGTTGAATCATCCTGTCCAAGGAGACCTTTCTTCATTTGCTCAAGCCTGCTTTTATGTCCCTCAGGGATATTTACAAATGTCCCTTATATTGGAGTTCTCTCGTGGCACAGCAGGTTGAGGCTTTGGCACTGTTACTGCCGTGGCTCTGAGCACTGATGGGGCCCAGGGCCAGGAATTTCCACATGCTATAGGCATGGCCAAACAACAACAAAAAATTTCCTTATAGATACTTTGTTCTCATTATGATGCTTTTCTTGGTTTAATTTTTGTTACCCCAAGGAAAAGGCATTTTCTCTTGCTTTATGTCAGCAAACTATTTATTGTGTATATAAATGCTACTGACTTTTACTTACGATTTTACTTTAAATCAAACTTATTGAATTATCATTGCAAAATGTTTGTGTGCACAATCCACTTTGATATGCTTTTACAAATGTAATCATTTACTTTACCATCATCAAAACCATTTCTTTTCCACAAGAAAATTGCCTTACGCCACTCTGCCGTCTCCCTGCCCCCTGCCGCTGACACAACTGGACTCCATATCTGTAGATTAGGTTTTATTTGGTTTTATGCTTTGCCCAAATGTAATCAAACAAATGGTGTCCCAGAGATGCACATGACCTAAAGCCCTGATCCCCAGGAACTGTGAATGCTGCCTTATATTGCAAAAAGGAATGCGTCAGGGACAAAACCACTGTCTGCAGAGGCAAACACACGTGGTGAGCTCCAGCACCCGCGTGGGGTGGAGGGGGACACCGGTATTTACGGCGTGACTTTGGCTGAGCTCCAGCTCCACATTCTAGCACGTGAACCAAGAAAGACAGTCATCATTTTTTGTCTTGTTCCTTTTTCCCATGGTAATGTCATTGGAATTCATCTGTGTTGTTGGCTGCTTTAACGCCGAGAAGTACTCCTTTGCATGGTTATAACAGGAATTATTTGTTCCTTCCTCTGTTGATGGATGCCCAGTTGTTCTCCGCCTATGGCTAATATCGATAAAGCTGCATTTTGGAATCATAAGCTCCCATTTGTCTGTGATAAGTGAAAAGTAGAATAGCTGGGTCATTGTGTAATTTTATGATTACGTGTATAAGACACGGCTATGCTGTTTTTTAAAGTGGTTGTGTGATTTTTATGCTCTCGTCAACAGTGTAGGGAAATTCCAGTCACTCCGTCTTTTTTGGTTATGGATTCCTATCACCTTGGTTTTATCCATTCTGTGATGGAGTCTCATTATTTTCTTAATTTGCAATTCCCATTTTCATATTCTATTTGAACTGCTGTATATCATTTTATAGGGTATGTAGTCATTAAAAATGTCACTCCCCAAATCAACAATTAAATAAATAATTACAACTCACTTTGGGGTTGTTTTCCTTGTTATTAAAACGTTACTTTTCTTTGTGTATTTGGAATAGAAGTTCCCAACATGTGTATATCTTGCAAATATGAGCCAGTAGCTTGCCTGTTCATTGCCTAAATGACATTCTCTTTAACTTTATTTTTCCAACAATTGGAAGCTAGTGTTAGAAATATTTTGCTGTTTCCTATCTTTTTAATTTTCTTTTTGAAGTAAACACCTTAGAATTTTCTACATAAACAGCATATTGTCTCTGAATGGAGTTTTATTTTTTCTTTTCAATGTAATACTTTTATTTTTTTTTCTTGTCTAATTGTATTTTGTCATCTCAAAGTATTTAATAACATGCTGAGAGCTGACCTCCTTATATTGTTCCTAATCTCAGTAACTGTGTGTTCAGTAAGTAACAGTCAAGTAGGATAGTGGCAGCGTTCCCACTGTGGCACAGTGGGTTAAGAATCCAGCTACAGCAGTGTAGTAGAAAACTGCAGAGCTGTGGGTTTGAGCCCCAGCCCAGTGGGTTAAAGGACCTGGCATTGCCACGCATATAGCGTAAGTAGCAGCTGGGGCTCAGATTCAGTCCCTGGCCTGAGAGCTTCCATGTGCCGTCAGTGTGGCCATAAAGAAAAATAAAAAACTATGATAGCAATAATAATAGCTGTAGTTTTCTTCATAGATCTTTAGGCTAGTTTTCAGTTCATAAATAACAAATTGCCATAAGTTTAGCAGCTTTAAAACTTTTTTAAAGTTCTGTGAGTCAGAAATTCAAATCAAGTCTGTGGGTTAAAACTCGAGGTGCTGACATGGCTGTGCACCTTTCTGGAATTTCTAGGGGAGATTCTGCTTGTTTAATTTCTTTTTCTTTTCTTAGTTTCTTAAGGTGGAAATTTAGACCATTGCAATTAACATTTTCCTTTCAAAATGTGGCATCTCTCTGAGACTGAGTCAACTACTCCACATAGTATATGTCGTCACTCATCTAAGTCTGTTTTTTTTATAGTTTTGGAGTGTTTTGATGTTTAAATGTGTAGGTTTTGCACATATCCTGTATGCTTTCTGCACCCTTGTTATTTTGCTTTTTTCTATAAAAAAACAGTATCTCTTCTTGCTTTATTTCAACTAATTAGGTTTTTATATTAAAGCCTATTGCTCTTTCATTGATTTTTCTTTAATTTGGGAGTGATTTTTAATATTGGTTTTCTAGCTTTTTGTCAATTATGTTATCATTAGTCAATAGAAAAATTTAAACATTTGATTCTAATTTTATTGCACTAATTGTTTTTCTCATATTTTAATATGGTAGCTTCATTCTCCAAAATAGTGTTAAACCGACAAGGTCGCTTTTTTAATATATCTAAGTGGAAAAGTGTTTCGCATTTTCCCATTAAGCAAATGGCTATCTTTTGATATATATATATATACACACACATATATATATACATACATATAATCATGTTAAAAATTTTCAATCAATTTTCATTTTATTGAGTATTTCAAATTTGAATGAGTATTTAAAGTTTTGTCACTTTTTAACATTTACAGAGGTAACCCCGCATTTTTTTTGTCTTAGATGAATTCTTAGATGGTTTCCTAATAGTGAGCTGACTGTATATATCTGAAATAAATACTTCTACATATTGGCTTGTTATTTGTTTATTAGGCCGTTGAATTCTGTCTGCAAATATTTGATTTAGAGATTTTATATTGCTATATTCAAAGGAAAGCTTCTGTTTTGCTATTGGTATTAGGATGGAATGTCAAACCGGTGTCCTCTCTCCAGCAAGATATCGAGTTTTTACTTCATTTCTCCTTTCTCTGGGATGATTTTTGAATTACTGGAACATCTGTCTTAGAAGAATTTATAGAACGCTTGTGTAAAATACCCTGTGTTTGCTGATTGTGAAGGCTATTAGATAAGTTTTTTTTGGTTCCTCTCAATTTGTAACATCCTGTAGCTTCCTCAGCAGTTATCTGTATCACCTGGGTTTGTAAAGTGATTTCCAGAGAGTTATTCAAATTAATCTCATATTTAATTTCTTTCTGTTTAAATCAATGTATTCCTATTACATCAATATTTGCACATTTACATTTCTTATTTTTTTCTTTATTATATATGTGATAGTTTATCCATATTGCTTAAAATTAAAGAATCAGCATTATGATTTGTTCACAGGTCAGTGATTTTTCTCTTTTCCTTTTCACTAGTTTTAGATGTTGCTTTTATTATCTCTTTACTTCTTTAATATGCTTTTCTCTTTTAGTTCCCATGCTTTTTGAATTGGGCATTTATTTCTTTATTTTCATTATTTCATTTGTATTCTTTTAAGTATCTAATTCTATGATTTCTTCTAGAGTTGCTTCATTTTAATACATAGATTCTGGTGGTAGTGCCTTATTATTGCTGTTTTAAGAAAATCTGAATATTTAAATGTTATGTATAATTAGAATCAAATGTTGATTAATAGAGTTATAAAATTTTCAAATATGTGACTTTTTCTTGATTTTTACTCTTACTCTACGATTGCATTGCGTGTGACATTTGTTTTTTATTTTCTGTCCTATAGAATTTAGTGATGTTTCCTACATGAAAATTAGTTATCAAAAATTCTTATTATTGGGATATAAAAAATTACATATACATACCCATATGTATGTATGCATATACATAAGAACTACCTTACAGATTTTTATTGTTTGTGTCTTCTATACTTTAATTAGTAGTTTCTGCTTTATGAAATTGATAAATCAGTTGTGTTATCTGATTATATATGTATATTTTATGATATTTACTCTGCCTTTTCCTTTGTTATTTGCTTTTTAAAATTTTACTCATTAGTACTTTTAATGTGCATGAAACTTCATGTTTTTGTCTAAATGGAAGCCTTAATACCTTTGATAATGTACTGAGCTCTATTTTTGCTTATTTTAGTTTCTTTTTGTTTAGTTATCTTTAAGTAATATTATTTGGCATGCACCTATACTAATCATAAATTTCACAACATTTATCTTTCTATCATGCTTATCCCCTAATTTTAACTTGTTTCTATTTCATTAAATTATATGTTAATACTACTCTTCCATTCCAGATCTACTTTCCACATCTGAGATTTACAGTTGACCTCAAGTGATGCTTACTGTGAAGCATCTTACTCTGAAGCATCTTCTCTCAGTCATTCCTTAATGTGCATTAAGCAAGTTTCTATCAGATTCTTTAGGAAGTGCTTCTGAAAGTCCGTTCCTAGAATTAGAGAAGTGCATATTGAAACCAAGTGGCACAGTGAATTAGGGATCCAGTGTTGCTGCAGCTGTGGTGTAGGTTGCCACTGAGGCATGGGTTTGATCCCCAGCCTAGCAACTTCTGCATGCTGCAGGTATGGGGAAAAAAAAAAAAAGTGGGATACTTCTACTCATACATTAGAATGGATTTTTTTAAAAAGCACAAAAATACTGAGCTTTGGCATTGATGTGGAGCAATTCTTAGACATGGCAAATGAGATTGCAAAATGGTGCCGATGCTTTAAAACAAAGCTGGGCTGTTTCCAAGATAATGAAACACGCTTAGTATATAACCTAACTAACAGTCACACTTCCAGCCACTTACACAAGAGAAATGAAAACCAGTATTCAAATCTGATGGCCTGTTTTAGATCCCCTTTAGTATTTTATTTCCCTATAAAATTAGAATCTGTCAATTTCAACCAACTGCATTTAGTCTAGGGAGAACAGACTTTTTTAAATTATGGAAGCTTCATCAAAAAAAAAAGGGGGGGGCGGAGGTTTAGAGTTCCTGTCATGGCTCAGGTGGTGACAAATCTGACTAGCATCCATGATGATGCAGGTTCAGTCCATGGCCTCGCTCAATGGGTTAAGGATCCTGCGTTGCTCTGAGCTGTGGTGTAGCCACAGATGAGATCAGATCCTGTGTTGCTGTGGCTGTCGTGTAGGCCAGTATCTATGGCTCAATTCAACCCCAGCCTAGGAAACTCTATATGCTGTGGGTGCAGACCTAAAAAGACTAAAAAAAAAAAGAAAAAAAGGAGTTTTTTTTTAAAGTATTAGACAGCTTTTTGCTGGCATAAAGGTACAGAATTAACCTGTTTATTTTGACCTTTTACCCATAAGCTTGACAACAAACAATATCTTCTAACAATTTATATAGAAATGTTTTCCCATTTTACACATACATAAGTGTGTCCCCTATAAAGCAAGATTACTTAAATCAGGGATTGATGTGCCTAGAAGCCGCTGCAGATCCTGGAGGAGAGTTCTCTTTCAGACAATCCACATCCCTTTGGGGACCTAAGGGTGTTAGAAATGTTGCCAGCACACGCCTCCTTCCTCGCTGAGACACTTTTTGTCTCATTAGCTCCAAGAGAGGGTTAGCTTTTTTGCGCAGTGTCTCAGTTTCTTAGCACCTCTCCTGGAAGCAGAAGCCAACATACAATACAAGAATTGTCAGAAACTTCTAGAGGAAATTTGGCCCCAAATTCTGGGCTCATCTTTCTAACTCTCCATTTATTATGTCAAGCAGAATGTTTAGACTTTAATTAAATGAATATTATGAATCATAAGACAAATCAAATTTATGTGCTACCAGATAGAAAACAATGAAAAAAATCACAGTGTCCTATGTGTGACATTCCCGTCAAATTCTAATAATGGGTCAAATCATGAGAAAACAGGAGAAATGAAAAGCGTGAGGTGTTTGGCACAAGACTGGCTTATAATCTTCAGTGCTGTCATGATGAGGTAATTGTTTGTATACGTTCAAGGTGATCAATTGTATCCTTTTTCTAGACAGGCTAGACGTAAAAGGTGAGATCGAATTTATAGCATCTAAAATCACACAATCCTGGATGTCCTGTAGAAACCCTTTAAATTCGTGGGCAATGAACTCTTTGGAAATATCTGGGCCACAAAGGAGAATATTTACCTTAAAAATAATTTATTGGAGTCCCCACTGTGTTCTCACTAGTATCCATGAGGATGCGGGCTCAATCCCTGGCCTCGTACAGGGGTTAAGGATCTGGCGTTGCACATCAAGCTGTGGCATAAGTCACAGAGGCAGCTGGGATCTGGCATTGCTGTGGCTGGCAGCTGAAGCTCCGATTCAACCCCTGGGAACATCCATATGTCACAGGTGCGGCCCTAAAAAGGAAAAAAAAAAATTACTGAATGATTTTTTCTTGTAAATACATTCACAAAGCAGAAAAGGAAAAAGAAAATAGGGCAATGTGGTTTGTTTGTTTGTTTGTTTGTTTGTCTGTCTTCCAAGGTATTTAGTCAGTAATTTCTTGGAGACTGGGCTCCGTGAGAATATTATCAGATTTTCCACAGGTTCCTGGCTCGGAATGGCTGTGTCGGACACTGGAGTTCTTCCCACCCTTCAATAATCATCCACCCCCTTGTTCACGTGGGCCTCTGGTTCACCTCATCATTCATTATGTCAAAGATGAATCCAACATCTAGATGCTTCTCTGAACATGAAAAATCCTGGAACACATGGAAGGAAATTACCCGAGGTTAATTAACTGTCATAACAGTCACGCTTACTGCAGATGATGTCCTTTTTGACAAAAATAGAAGAATTAACCCAGAACTACTTTTATATAGTCATAGAAAGTGTTGGAACTTAGGAAATCAACAGGAAAAAAAAGTACTTGCTAACTTAGGAAATCAACAGGAAAAAAAAAGTACTTGCTTGCTAAGAAAATCAAGGCGATTTTGTCCTCCGGAACACCTACATAAATTTAGAGTTTCCAAAAGCACATTAGAAATGATCAAATTCCATCTTCTGGTAAAAAGATAAACAAACCACTGCAAAATAGGGCAATTGACCATGATAACACAGAGCGGAGCCACAGAAGTTATTAAATGATAAAAACAAGGGAATCTTGATCCCTAAGACTGTGAATGCATTCAGTCTCATCAATTCTTTCTTGACAGTGTCTCTTAAATGCTAATGGCTATTAGGTCAATAGTGAGGTAATCATGACAGGTGACAAATCAACCTATAGCGATAGCACACATGAATTCCTTCTAAATACTGCAGTGCCAGGAATGTACAGCGGTAGAACTTGAAAGTGAAGAACTACCAAGCCAAACGGTTACAGAGTATGGGCTTAACGTAATTTTTAGTCAGCGGGACAATTCATTTGAAAGCACTTCCTAAAAAAAAAGCAAATCTGAAATGAAAAAAGTGAACATACGTGGGTTCTTTAATTAATATGTCTTATACTAAAACTGGAAAGGGCTAAAGAAATTTACGAGCAGAGAAATTTCAAATCGCATATTGAATAAAGGAAAATATTTTATCTTTGTTCTTTTCTGACAAGTGATATTTTTAAATCATAAGATAGTGTATAAGAAACCAATTTTTATTATTAAAAATTAGTGCATGTAGAAAAATAAGAGCAAAGAAGCTAAATTATAATAATCCTACTACCATCTAGATATAATTGATGAAAACATTGCACATTGTTAAGGAAAATGTGTCTATCCTGGAATATTATCTTGTGGCAGGGACGCTTTAGATTTATTGCCTTTTCACAGTCGTGGCGTTCTTCTCTTGTGACTCATTATTAGAGTATTTCTTTAAAATGTTAATCTTTGTGAAATAAGCTATTCTCAGAAATGTTACATATCCAACAACCCACTCCCTGCCCATGGCTCAGGAGAGAACAATGTTTTGGGGGAGGACCGTGACCAAAGCTGGAACTCTGAGAAAACTGAACTTGATATTTCTGTGTTTCTTTGGGAAACTCATGTCTGCTTATATGATCCAGAATGAAAAGAAAACGTGAGCTCCATGGTACACAAATAAATTATCTCCTTGTTTTTATGATTAAGAATGAGTGGCATACTCAAAATCAGAAAGTAGGTAGGGGGCACAACCAGAGATATTTGCCTTGCTGGTAGTAGCAGACCAGATATGCCAGGCAATTCTCCTACTGGGGAAACTAGGAAAAGCAGATCAAAATACTAAAACGTAAATATGTGTGGATAAATAATTAATGAGTGTAGAGATTATCTGGATGGGAAAGAGTTTGTGGTTCAAAAAGTTCTGTTTCCTAGTGAGAGCACCTTGGCACTTGGCTCGATGGCTGAAATGCATGGGGGCTGGGGCTCTGTGGGCAATTTTGATAGGATTTGTGGCTCGGAGAATGGGCACTGAAGTCCAGGACTACATGGAGGGAATTCTGGTGAACACACCTCACCAAGCTGTCCTCCTACAGCATTGTGTCATAGGAGAGAGAGGGATGGAGAGAAAGAAAAAAAAAGAGATGGAGAGAGAGAGAAAAAGAGAGGGAGAGAAAAGGAGTGAGGGGCGAGAGAGAAAGGGAAAGAGAGAGGTAGAGAATGAGAGAGAGGGAGAGAAGGAAAGAGAGAGAGAAAACAGTTACCTCAAAAGGGATAGAAAGAAGTCTGATACCCCAATTTGAAAAATAACTGAGGTAATGATAGTACCAAAAAAAAAAATGCCAATCTAGAATTCAAACTATCACAAATCTGACCCCAGAATGAGGATGTTTGTACCAAGCTTCTCCTTGGCAGCCTGTCCCTAAATCCTCAGAACCACCATAGCAAACTTTCCTATTTCCTCCATGTGAGAAAATTGTCATTTTTTTTGCTCTGAGTCATGAAAATTGTTACAACCCACATTTCTTCAAAATGTGATGCTGTTCTATTAATATTATCAGCACAGTCAATAATAGTGATTTCTTCTGCACTTCAGTTATTCCTCTCCACAGCTGCCACTGTGAGGTCAGCAATGATTGATTTTTCTGCTTTACAGGGGATTGCAATAATGTGCCAAATGGTGGGAGAATTCTCCAAGCCTATCTGTAATGTTTGATGCGCAGTTAATATTGGAAAATACAGGAACTGCATTTCTAAACTGCTGTCAGCTGGATGAAATCTTTTGTCAAAGCCCTGCCAGATAGAAATGTATATCCTCAATGCTTATATCAATCTCATATCAAATAATGACTGGTTGCCATAGGATGCTCACCTTTTTTGAAATTGTAGAGAACATCCATTTGAAACGTCTCGGTGACATTAGAAATGCACTAATTTCTCCTTATTTCTTCCAGGTGAACTTTTTCTTCATCAACTAGATGATGGAATTTTGTTGAAAACCAGTTTTCCTCTAAGCAAAAATAGAAGAGTGAGCTTTGCTGCTTTAGAGAAGGATGCTTTTGTTAGCTGGTGCGTGCTATATACTTAATTATCTACAATTCACTCAGAGGGAGAAGAATAAGAAAAAGGAGGAGTGGATAAAGGGGAAGTGGTACATTTACACAATGGAATATTACTCAGCCATTAAAAGGAAAGAAATAATGGCATTTGCAGCAACATGGAAGGACCTAGAAATTACCATGCTAAGTGAAGTTAGACGGTAAGACACCAGCATCACATGCTATCACTTACATGTGGAATCTAAAACAAAAGTACACAATGAACTTCTTTGGAGAACAGATACTGACTCACAGACTTTGGAAAACTTATGGTTTATGAAGGAGAACGTTTGGGGTGTGGGGGGATGGGCTGGGGGTTTGGGATGGAAATGCTATAAAACTGAATTGTGATGATTGTTGTACAACTATAAATGTAATAAAATTCATTGAGTAATTTAAAAAGAGAGAGAGAAAAAATAAATATGGAAGCAGTGAATATACTGTGTTGAGAAAAAAAAAGAAAAGGAAATGTTCCTTATTGAAATTGAATTTAATTTCATCTCTCTATGGTGATTTTTCCTCTTCCAACAGAAAGACGTGCAATTTCACTGCATTTGGGTTTGGCGGTGTGCCCTCATCTTCCATAGAGGAACACCTAAGAATCACGAGTCTGCACACAATGCGTGTGTATGTCGGGGATGCTGTTTTGAGTGTGGTCTATTACATCACAATTTGCCTCTTTTGGGAAGTCTCCAGGGAGAAAACGCCCTTCTAATCTCTGTGTTCCTTTCCTGAGAAAACAGTCTTGTTCTTCTCTTGAGGACATGCTTAATTGCTCTTCTGCGAATAACAGCTATTTAAGACCTGACGATACCCTCCACCGTATTATCCTTTATCATGGGTTCCTTTCCATGTTTTAGCTTCATAACACACTGTAGACCTTTTCTGTAACTTTTCAAATATTTGGCATGCAGATGAAAGAACATCATGCATTATCACCTTCATTTACACTGTTGGAATAAATAAATTATCTCGGAGAGATAATTTCACACGTTATTTCATCGCAGTGAGCTATACCATCATTAGCTCCACTCAGATTCTAAAATTTAGCATCTGATTCCTCTGCCTCGGAAGCTAGAAAAGAGTTATTACAAGGCTAGCAAAAAAAGAAGCCTAGATAACGTACAAAACTGTAGCATATTCTGAAATTACCTGAGAGCTGAGGTTACGAAAACCTGAGGAGCCTGAGATCTGAGGAAGGACAAGTCCCCACGTGAAGAAGCAGGATGTATGGGCTGGAAAACCTGAGCCTAAGTCCAGAAGTAAAGAGGGGCTGCCATGCGTGGGTGAAAAGCCATCGGCTAAAGTATCAGTGACTGTTGGCCAACATGGCAGAAAAGAGACACCAAGAAGTTCCTACCCCCTCACAAGCTCTTTTCCATGGATTCCCACTGGACGCTCACCAAAAGACAAGGACACTGAGGACGGGACAGTGTCTCCCTACGTGGGGCAGAGATGCAAGGATCAGCCACGCTTACAGGAGAGTCAGAAACCTACACCCTTCCTCCTGCTCGCTTCTCGTACATAAAGCAACAGCATTACATTCAGAGGTGAAAAGCCAACTTTGTCATGCCTAGGACCTGGGTAAAGCCTGCTGTCGGTGGGAAAGGTAAAGGAAAACCACTCAGCTGACCTCAGGAAAGGACAGGAACCGCTCTGTCCCAGCACCTACGTCACCACCCTGAGGAGTCCCCCCCCACATTGTACTTCCCGGTTCTGGAATTTTCGTTTTAATCTAATACTCTCTGTGTTTCCACTGATATCATCCTCTTCACCCATTATGTTTGTCTCTTGCTTTGCATCCATAAGTAGTAATACGGTACCTGTTTGAAAATAATCATCTGCCAATCTCAATATCGTCATCATTTCTGGGTCTTATTTACATGCTACTTTCCTGATATATAATGTATTAGCTCCAAGTTTGTGTAAATGTTTTAAAGAATCAAGATTTATATGTTACCCCTTTAAAAGCTGCTGATTTTAGGAGTTCCTGCTGTGGCACAGTGGGTTAAGCGTCCAGCTGCAGCAGCTCAGGTCACTACGGAACACGGGTTCAATCCCCAGCCCTGTGGGTTAAAGATCACGGCTGTGGCTTGGATTCAGTCCCTGGCCCAGCAACTTCCATGTGCTATGGGTGTGGCCATTAAAAAAAAAACATCTTGGAAGGCAGTCATTTTCTCTGACCGTCTGGGACTCATTCTTAGGCCTGGGCAGGAAAGTGCAGGTGAGACTGACCTGGAATTTCCCAGCACGCAGGTGCTCTGAGGGTCCGGTCTGCACAGCTCTATTTCCCTGTGTTTTTGGTATTTTCCGTTCCTCTTACCTAGTGACCGTTCCCTTCCAGGTTGCGAAACACCCCTTTCCATGGGCAGCTAGGCGTGCAGCCGAGGTCTGGGGCAACTCTGTGTGACCCGTGCAGCCTTGGCTCCGTGAGGCCTGCACAGAAGTCAGCTCTCCCGGTCTGCCAGGGCTCTCACCTGCCACCTCACCTTTGCAGGATTGCTTCACTCCTTTAAGCACTTCCTTCCCGAACTTGGGCCTGGAATGTGCTTCTAGCCAGAAACCCACCTTGATATCTAGCCTGTTTCCCATTTCTGATCTCTGAAAAGACTCGTTTGCTGTCCTCTCCAGGTGCACAGTTTTTGAAGGCAGAGCAGCTAGTCTGGTGATGGACACTTCACTAAGGCTTGAATCAGATACAGTGCTTGTCAGCTTTGTTTTTTTTTTTTTTTTGTATGATAGGTGGTAAAAAGAAAAGTATGAAGGTGTGGTCCTCTATCTTGTGGTCTTTGGAGAAGCCACGCTTGTAATACTGTTATTTCTACTTAAAGACCAAATAGAATTCACTGTTGAAGTCAGATAAGTTTGGGAATTTCTTTTAAGGTTCTTCTTTATTACAAATTCAATTCTGTTAATAGATGTAGGACCGTTAAGTAATTAGGAAATAATTACAAGAGCCCAGAGAAAAATAGGTTTCTAAGAAAAGAAAAATGTTTGCCTTCAGACTTCGGCAAATCCTAATACCTGCTGTTTCAAAGGGTTTTATACTGGGAGGCAAATATTCTCTCCTCAGACAGGCTCTCATTTATGTGTGGGAACGAAGGAACTTAGACGATCAAGGGCTGAGGAAGTGTGACACCCACGTATCCTTTCTAAAAAAAACAATTTCTTGAAGTATTTCAGCAGCTTGAGAGATGAATGAACCTTTCAAATCAGTGTTTTATAGAAAGAAGATAAAAAAAAACAAACACCAGAAAAACTTACAAAACTGGACATGAGGGAACAAACATGTAAGCTAGCTTAAAGAACAAAATGTAAAAGAACGGGATAGAATTAAGAGCATATTTATCTTCATTTATTATTACATGATTATGGCCTATATGGATCAAAGATTTAATCTCCAGTTGAACTTAAAACAATATGATACTGAAAGACTTAAATACAAAAGGCGAGCATTGACTTCTGGTTGTGAATGAGGCAAATTCAGCTCAGATCAACTTAATGAAAGATCACACACTGACTCCTCCATACAATTAATTGCATAGAACTGGGGTTGGTTTTAGACACAGCTAATGAAAATGATGCTGGGGAGCTGTCTTTACCTTTCTCCATTTCTGAGCTCTGCATATCTCTAATTGACCTAATTCTCTACGTATGCTTATCCCCCGGGGCAAGAATGAGTGCTGCCGGGGTCCCAGACCACAGCAGTCCACAGTGCCAGAACTGTCTATGCTTGATCCATGGTCCCGATTGGTGACTGGAGACCGAGTGGAGCAAGCTTCAGTCAGATAGGGTGTGTTCCTCATAAGAAAGGAGCGTGTCTCGAAAAATGCAGGTGAGGAGTTCCCTTCATGGCTCAGTGGTTAACAAATCTGACTAAGAACCATGAGGTTGCGGGTTCGATCCCTGGCCTTGCTCAGTGGGTTAAGGATCCGGCGTTGCTGTGAGCTGTGGTGTAGTTTGCAGAAGCAGCTTGGATCCTGCGTTGCTGTGGCTGTGGTGTAGGCTGGCAGCTACAGCTCCTGTTAGACCCCTAACCTGGGAACATCCACATGCAGTGGGTGTGGCTCTAGATAAAGGCAAAAAAGACAAAAAGAAAAGAAAAGAAAAGAAAAAGGAAAATGCAGGTGAGAGTTCTGTACCAATAAAATAACAAAACCCAATAGAAAGACAAGGGACATTAAGAAAACCTTGACCATAATTATTTATATTTAGTTCATTTATATTTAATTATTTATATTTCTACCAATGCATATTCCATGTTGTAACTATAAATAATCACTTACTTTAGTATGTGATATATATATTTTTTTCATTACAAGGAGAGGACATATTGTAAGAGGAGAGGACATAATTCCTTTAAAATCAAGTGCCTTGAAAACTGTAATCAGAGATAAATACTTTTCAGTGAACTTATTCCAGAAAATAATATTTTAAAATATTGCTGCACTATCACCTTTAATGTCTCCCTAGTATTTTATTTTATATATGGAATTTGAAGTGCTGACTCTCCAATAATGAGCATTTAGGTGTTTTTGTTTGTGTATGTAGTGGTGTGTGTGTGTGTGTGTGTGTGTGTGTGTGTATGTGTGTGTGTGTCTAGGGAGAGAGAAAGAGAGTTACGTGTTTAAATTTAGGTCTGAAATTACGTCAAACACAGCTTGTCAAAGCATATCCTACGCTTCTGAAATGCTTGACAGGTTTGGCTTTTTGTTTAGTCCAGATAACTTTATCAATACCAAAAACTTTGTGAACTAGAGAAACGCCCCCGGCCCTTACAGCGGGTGTCTTTGTCTTCTGAGCTCTGCCCGAAGGAGATCTGTCCCGGGGAAGGACAGCTGGGTCGGATTCTGCTCTCAGTGAAGGAAAAGAGGAGAGTGACATTCCCCAATCTCTTCTTCAGGCAGTGGATTGATTGCAATAGGTAAAGTCTACTTTAAAATATCACATGGAGGCAGGGGAAGAAGCTTTTATTACTGAAGTTCAAGGCCACTGCTCTCCGGTTTTTCTTTGCCGGGAATACTTCAACGTCCTATTTCCTTCAGTTCTACACAATTAATTCAGGTCTCTTCAGCCAAACTGGAAAGGTAGAAATGTCTGTAAATGCAGCCTGTGTTCTAAATCTCAACTTCAAGCACAAATAGCCTTCTTTACAGCTCTCTGGACGTGTGTCTTCCGGTGCTGTATATCCTCTTGATCTTGCAAATACACTGGAGGCTTTCTGTTTCTTACAGGTAAATTATAACTAAAGAGTATGGGCGAGCACTATGCCTTGAAGCTGTAACTCTTTGTTAAATGACCCTGTGTAACAACATTAACTTAAACGTACTATAAATTTAAGCTGTTTCTTTCCTGCCGGGTTTGTAGCTGGGTTACTGTAAACAATTTCTATACAGACCTTGAGCTGATTTATACTCTGCATTGTTTATGCACTGTGTCTCCTCTCCATATTGCCTTCCTGCTCTGTCTTAGGCTTGGTTCCCCTATCGCAAGCATATAAAATATAAGAAATCTCTTTCCGATGTTGACCAATAAAAACTATATTTCTTCTTTTACCCCTCAAGACATCAGTTCGCTTTATGATTCAGTTAATTTAGAAATATACATCTGAGGTTTGAAGACATTGCCACAGGCACTAAGCATGCCTAGAGCCATCATTTCCACTCCTTTTCGTTTGTTCCTAAAATTTATCAGAACAAAAATCATTTTTTCCTCTGCATTAGAATTATTTTTTTAAAACCTGGCTTGTACACTGTGTATCAAGGAAGGATATCATAAACATTAAAGAAAAATGTTTGGGAAAGATGAGAAACTGGATGACAAATATGTTTAGATACACTTGTGGCAATAAACTCTATGCATAAATACTTTTTGGAGGAGGAAGAGTCACAAACAGAGCCTACAGTTCCTTCAAAGACAAAGCGTGTGTCCTAAACTACCACTGTCCCCACCCACTGCACAGAGGTGATGGGTGGGGGTCACAAGAGGATCTGCTTATTGGAAGATACTGGTGTAAAAATAATGAAGAAATAATGTTAACAGTCCAAGGGAGCAAATCCTGGAGCAGCAGATAAAGTTCTTTTTAAAAAAATTAATATTGTCCTAGATAAGTTAATTCGTGCCATATTTTAGATTCCACATAGAAGTTATATCACGTGGTACCTATGAAACAGAGACAGACCCACAGACAGAGAGAACAGAGCTGTGGTTGCCAAAGGAGGCAGGGAGGGCGTGCGATGGACCGGGAGGCTAGGGTTAGCACATGCGAATTCCCTCTGCACAGGATGGATAAGCAAAAAAAGTCCTACTGTAGCACAGGGAAGTGTAGTCAACATCCTGTAATAAACCACAAGGAACAGAATGTGAGAAGAAACTAGAAACTGTAAACCAGAAACTAGAAACTAACACAACAGTGTAAATCAACTACACTTCTTAAATAAATTATTTGAAAATAATTTGCTTCAATATATGAGATTTTTAAATTAAGAACTGTGTAACCCACTGTTTTTGCAAAAATGAAGTTAATTTCTTTTCATTTTGAAATATTCAAGGATGTAGTCACATATTACAGAATGGATTTCTGATACGAAGGAAACGCAAGTCTGTCTTTTATGTGACTAAACTAGAGCTGAAGGACACTGAGGAATGGTTTGTGTCACTCTATGTTCTTAATTGAATATTAATTGAATGTCAACTCTTGTTCTTAATTGAAGAATGCCAATTTTGTATTATTCTGCAGTGTATTTAGCCACTCCTGATAAAATTCATTGTCTTTTTACAGCTTTTACAAAACTTCATTACTCTCGCTGTACCCAACGCCTGCCTTTGATTCATCAGCAGATGACATTGTCTCCTCACTCACGAAGAACACTGAAATTGGCCAGTGAGCCACGTGTATATATCCTGCAGGAGATGCTGTGATGAGGACTCATCTTTATTATCAGCATCATTTAGTCTTAGTGTCATTTTCTATTGCTGTTATTAATGACAGTTTTTTTCTTAATATTTTATGTTGCTGTAGAGACTCATGAGTGAGGAATCCTGTTCCAAGAATGAGGAACTTCTCTGCAGACTTCACTGCATCCTCAGAAATTAATGTGGCCCTTCCCTCCCTGTCTTACTGTGACGATGAGGTACAGCTACAGTATCAAGACACTAGATTTTAATTCTTGGCTCAGTGTCTTAATTAGAAGAACAGGGCACCTCCTTCAGGAAGTCACTTGGGCACGTAGAGAATGGAAGTAGTAAAGGAAGAATTTGCAGACGGGCTCATAGTCCAGCCTGGGGCACTAACTCAGTAGCTGGGTGGAAAGTCAATCAGAGAGCCAAGCCTGCCCTTTTATCAAATTCTGAGGAAGAATGTTGCCCCACTTTGGGACTAAAAGAGCACGATAAGTTTGTTCTGGACTTGCTAGGTAGGTGACTATGCATTAATTAGTATTCCACACCAAAACTGCGTTGCATTGAGTTTGTTAAAAAAAAAATACGGATGAGTTCCCACTGCGGCACAGTGGGTGAATGATGTGGCTTGTCTCTGTCGGGGTTTGATCCCAGGCCTGACACAGTGGATGTGGCCACTACCGTGGATTTGAACCCGGCCTGGAAACTTCCATACACCTCAGGTGCAGCCAAAAATGAATGTATATTATTCGAAGAAAATCCTCAGAAGAATCATCAGAAGAAAAAACATTGTAACTATGTATGGTGATGAATATTAATTAGACTTATATGGTGATCTTTTTGCAATACAGACAAATATCAGATCATTATATCAGATATAAGAAAAAATTATAATGTTATATGTCAATTGTATATCAATCAAAATAATTTTCTGTATGCTTTTTATTAAACAATTTTGCATAATTTTTGTGTAAATGATTATTACATTGTATCATATGATAATATGACTCTAAACATTGATATATATCATCTATCTGTACATGACATAAAATGTGTAGGTTAGAATTACACTCCAATGTATGAGTCAAAAAAATAGATTTTACTTTTACATAAATCAGTCATTATACAATAGTCATGAAGCATTGAAGGCAAAAAAATGCCACTAACATGGATAATTCCATCAACTTTCAAATATACAATTATTTAAAACACTTTTGAGTACCTAGGTGTACTTTTTTTAATAATGATTTTTATTTTTTCCATTATAGCTGATTTGAGGTGTACTTTTTTCAAGAGAAAGTTACACAGGCATATGTGGCAGTCATTCCTATTGCTGTTTTATTTTCAGACATAATTGGATAAACAATGGCTGGAGACAGTCATTATACATATTATTTTTGAACTTTTTAAAAGCATAATCAGTTTACAATGTTGCGCTAATTTCTGCAGTACAGCAAAGCCACCCAGTCATGCATATGCATCCGTTCTTTTTCCCTTATTATCTCCCATCATGATCTGTCCCAAGAGACCGGACAGAGTTAGCTGTGCTGGGGAGGAGCGTCTCACTGCTTGCCCACTCTAAACGTGACAGTCTGTATCTACTCACCCCATGCTCCCCGCCCATCCCAACTCTTCTCCGCTCCCCCCTTGGCAGCCACGAGTCTGCCCTCCAGACTTGAGTGAGTCTGTTTCTGTTTTGTAGATACGTTGATTTGTGCCATGTTTTCGATTGCACATGGAAGTGTCCAGATGTGAGTGATAGCTTATGGCATTTGTCCTTCTCTGTCTGACTTCCTTCCCCGAGCAGGAGAATCTCTCGTTGCATCCATGTTGCAGCAAATGGCATTATGTTGTTCTTTTTTATGACTAAGATCCCGTGGTGTATATGTGTGTGTATATATATAAATACACACACACACACACACACACACACACACACACACACATATATGCCACATCTTCTTAATCCATTTTCTGTTGGTGGGTATTTAGGTTGTCTCCATGTCTTGACTATTATTAAGAGTGCTGCAGTGAATGTAGGTGCACATGTATCTTTCTGAATTGTAGTTTTGTCTGGATATATGCCCAGGAATGGGATTGCTAAATCGTATGTAGTCCTATATTCAGTTTTCACATTCTATGTCTTAAAAGTAGAGTAAGAAATACATGTAGTCTGCAGAGACTCAATAGGAGGAGACTCAAGGAGCCTAACTCACTGGTTTCCAGAACAGAGAGAGTGTGTTTGGAGCTCATCTGCCATGGCTACGGAGACTCCTGAGGGCCAACAGCCCCGCACCTGGAAGCCTTGACCCTTGAGCTGACTGCATTTTATCACCTCCACAGCCGGCACTGATGAGACCATGTTTATATTCTTTAGGGGAATACACAGTTTACATAGAATGATTTCCTCTTACTTTCCCAAACCAAAAGAGACGCTTTAAAATTTTTATTTTACCAGCAAACTGAGAATGTTTCTATACAGTGCTCTCATTTGCCAAATTTTAATAATAATTCCACTCTTTTAATCTATTTATGAAATAAGCTATTCTGTAATCATGTCTTGCTATTTATTTTTGGAAAAACTTGGTGGTTAATTTTAAGTCTGTTATATATGAATTCCTGGGTAGTTGACATAGATGATAAGGGCTCAGAAAGTAGTTCCCAGGTATCTAGGTATCTTGTAGTTTTTTACTTAGTGTGCATTCTAAAAACGGGTTAGAAGCATTTTTTTTCTACTTGTATAAATGTTTTGCCAATGGTAATGCGTGTGTATTTTACAGGCAATATGTGGCCATCAGTAAGTAGTTCATTAAATGATTTGGGATTAAGTGCTTTTTGATCTTGGTAAATGACTCTTCTAAAAACTATCCAAAGTTAGAGCAATCAGGAACGAATGGGCCTAAAGACAGCTGACATTTACAGCGGGTTAAAGATCCAGCGTAGTCACCGCCGTGGCTCAGGTCACCCCGCTACGGTGCGGATTCAGTCCCTGGCCCAGGAAGTTCTGCATGTTGCAGACATGGCCAAAAATCAATCAATCAATAAAATTTTAAACAGAACTGGAAAAAATACATTAAAAGAACAATGCATTCATTTTGTACGGAAATTAAGACCAAATAAATGTACTTTTACAAAGTAAGATTTTAAAATAAAAAAATAGAAAGTTAAAATTCAAAACAGCATAAAACCTTTTGAAAATATTAAAGACAATCCAAAGACAATAATAAATCATGAGGTTACAGAAAAAGTAACCTAAAAATAGATATGAAACATAAATCATTATACAAATAGGCAAAGGTAAGATTAATGTTTGAGGAAATTGGCAAAATTAATAGTTTGCATTTCTCTATGAAAAGACAAATGCCAATTTAGTAAATGGAAGAACAGCAGAAAATATTAGAAAAATATGTAATTGGACAACCAAGCAGCCTTAGATCTGTCTCTGATAACACAGGCTAAAAAAAAAAACAAAAAGATGGATGGATTTCAGAGTTAAATGTTTCCAAAATAATTAAGGGAATACTGCATTTTGTTAATTCTAATAGTTGTCTATTTCAATATTTTAGTATTATATTAGTGATGCACATTATAAAGGATGGCATATCATGGGCTTATTTCTTGGTTGTGCACTAAATAGTGTATTTACAACCAAGATGTCTTCGTTTGATGAAGAATGCTATATATAAAAGTAGATTATTACTTATCTGATCTTGAGTAGGAGAATTGCTAAGCAATCTGGAAATTACTCAAGGCATAGAGCTAAGCCACATGTATAGAGAAAATCTCCACTGATAAAAATAATACTGATGATGTTAAAAGTCAAATGACAAACTGGAAAAATTTGCAATATCAATGATATATGTACATATGATAAATACTATGTACATAGTAAGGTATGCGATTTCTTCGTTTTACATAATTTCATCTGTAACAATTAGAAAAGAGGTGTAAGGGATCCCAGGGTGCTCTTCACATAGATTCTTCAAAAGCTAATATTTTCTTATATTTGCTTTAGCCTTGTCTCTTCCAATGGGAAGGTGTGAACACACACACACACACACACACACACACACACACACACACACCATTTGCATATCCTTTGAAATTAAATTGAAGAGACAGTGTTCTTCAATCAACAAATACTTCGATGGGTATTTCTTACATGTACATGATCATGGTACAATTATACAAATAAGAAAACACTGATATCACACTATTAGCTAATTTATAGCCATTGTTGAGACTTTAATTACTATCAGTAATTTTCCTTATGGAAACTCTCAGATTATGAGTGGCATTCAGTTATCACGGTTCTTTCCCTTTCTTCTATCTGGAATTTTGTTAAATTTTACTTTATTTTTAAGGACCTTGAGTTTTTGATGAGTACAGGAAAGTTATTTTCTGAAATGCCAGTCTTTTTTTTTTTTTTTGTCTTTTTTAGGGCCACACCTGCAGCACATGGAAGTTCCCAGGCTAGGGGTCAGATCGGAGCTTCAGCTGCCAGCCTACACCACAGCCACACAATGTGGGATCCGAGCTGCCTCTGCAACCTACACCATAGCTCATGGCAATGCCGGATCCTTAACCCACTGAGCAGGACCAGCGATCAAACCCGCAACCTCATGGATACTAGTCAGGTTCGTAACCCACAGAGCCACAACGGGAACTCGCTGAAATGCCTGTCATTTTGAATCTGTCTTCTTTTTCCTCTCCACTGAATAGATTTTGTTCATTTCTTTCAGCAACACCCCAGAAGTGTTATGGTGATCTCACTGCCTCATAACAGAAGGCACAGAATATCAGTCTCAAAACAGATTATGTCAAGGACGTGATTAAATTCCTGTCTGCTTATTTCTCCACTGCAAAATTAGTATTTTCCTTATATAATAAATATCTGTGTATAGATATTTTGATATGTTAATATTCTGTTACTCATCAAACTTTCACCCCCTACTTTTAGCACCTACTAATGTGTCTTGCCTGAAACAATGATTGCACAAAGGTTAGCATGCAGTTGTTTCCTAACTCTCTCTTTCTATAACTATTAGTTAGCATATTCCATGGTAAGGAAAAATTCCCCACCATTTACTTACACAAGTATAGACTCATGGATTCTTACCTTATTTCATATGTAACAATCAAGGGAGTTCCAGTCATGGCGCAATAGAAACGAATCCAACCAGGAACCATAAGGCTGCAGGTTCGATCCCCGGCCTCCCTCAGTGGGTTAAAGATCCGGCGTTGCCGTGAGCTCTGGCGTAGGTCGCAGACGTGGCTCAGATCTGGCGTTGCTGTGGCTGTGGTGTAGGCCGTCAGCTGTAGCTCAGATTTGACCCCTACCCTGGGAACGTCCATATGCCACAGGTGCAGCCCTAAAAAGAAAAAAAAAACAAATAAAAATAAGTAGCAACCAGTATCATTTTTGTCATTGGAATTGTCTCAGAGTTATCTGACAGGAGTCTCTTAAATCCAACTCTTTTTTTTTCTTTTTTCTTTTCGGTTTGTTTCTTTGTAGTTGTTATCGTGTGTGTGTATGCGTGCGTGCGCGAGCGGGCATTGTCGTGTTTCTTTGTTCCCTGAGCATCTCCCTTACTTTGGGCACAGAGAGGCTGCAGGCTTGTCTGGCCTTCCTCTGCCCCAGCTGTGGCGCCAGCACCTTCTCCAAGGAACCTTCATTCTGTTCAGTGAGCGCCTCAATGGTATCATCCTCCTAGCCCTTCTCAGTGCAAAGAGCCGAGAGATGAAAAACAGATGATCAATGGATGGTAGATGGATAGTAACATAAGAGAAAATTTTGGTAGAGATATAGATAAAATAACTAGACAGGTAGTTTACATGGATAGAGATAACTAATCCCAGTATATATCCATCTCTACCTCTGTCTATAGTTAAACTGAGACATAGCTTTAGACATATACTATTGATCCATAAAACTATATATATAATAACAGCTGTATATAATTATATCTGTATATCCATCTTTATGAAACTATGATATCATATGTTGGTGTCTTTGATTTCAATGTGAAACCACAGAACTCATTTTGCATTTATAATTCTCATCTTTGACTGTGATAAACCTGGTTTCCTTTATCCACAATACACTTACTTACTTACTTACTCAGTCCTAGAATGTACAAAAAATCACTTTGGAATAAATAACCCACAAAGCTTCAGGAACAGAAATGTAGCTGGTAGTTATTGCCATTTTTCTGTTTGTTTGTGTTAGCCTAAGGGTATAGAATCAAGGTATTGTATGTGAATATTACTTGAGTTAGTTCTTGCTTCTCCACCTGGTGTGGCAGTGTTACTCATTTTAAAAGCATTAAGTACATTTATTTCTGTTTCAGGCTGGGTGTTTTTTTCCCAACTTTGTCGAGCGTGGTGTGTGTGTGTGTGGGGGGGGGTAAAATATGAAACATTAATACAACTCCAAATGTCAATCATCCAAGTTCTACTCAGAGAAGTGACTTTCCCTCCATCCTTTTATGCTCTTTTCAGTATATCACTTTCCTCTCCATTCCTACCAATAATTGTAGGTATTTCCAATGACTAAAATTGAGCTATAAAAATATATTCCATACAGAGACTATCATATAACTCATAAATGGGGTTGTAAACGACACCTTCGATGAAGTTTGCCAGAAGCACAGTCTGAGCTAAGGGCATGTGTGTGCAGCTGCTATTAAGGCTGAATCTGCAGAAGGCATTGCGGAAACAGGGGAGAAACAGGGACGGACGTTCCTGAGAGTTTGGGAGTAAATGGCTCCAGCTGTCCCAGGGTGGCTCTCTGATGCGGGGGCCCAGGGTGGAGGGTGTGGCCTGGGTCCCCTGACCTGGAAGAACTGGGCAAAGCGCCAAAGCCTACAGCCCACCATGGCTACTAAAACGCCGTCACCGTGCTTTCCTGAGAGCTGGTCAAGGGAAAATAAAACGAGGATAAGCGTTATCGGCTGAGCCACGAAACTGAACATGCCTTTAATCTTCGCTTCCACGTCTGATGCATATGAACATCAAGTTTGACTGTAATCTTTCTAACAATAAATGTGGAACAAATTAACTTGATGTTTCATTTTGCAGTGATCGTAAGTTAAAACACAGGCAACCGTATAGCTGGATGGGTAAGTAGGCAGGTATAATTATGTACAGTTAATTATACAGTTAATGTTTATATATAACCAGATATAGATCTAGAGAGCTGTAACTTCTCTTGGTACTAGGACTGGAAAGAAATTTGCATCCGATTGACTGCATACAGCTAACTGTGAAGCAGAATGATTTATTCACAATATTTGTATCATAAATCCAGCTGGTTTTTACTGTGACCTTTAGTTTGCGCTATGCTTTTATGCTAATGTGGAATTCAGTTAAAAAAATTTTGGAAAACACATACATTTCATAAAGACTTTTTTTCTGATTGCTTTTATAATTTCTAAGTTCTTTCCTTACTTTGTCAGTAGAAGGTCTATTTAACTGCTATCACCTTTTATCACAGAAAGTAAAACTTAGCAGCTCTCTCCCCTAGAAGGTTCCTGTTTCGTGGACATAGGACTAAGGGAAAAATCACCAAGGCAAATGGGTGGGAAACGACATCCCAGCTTGGCTCAGAGGAATGTGACCAGCCAGCTATCGTCTGTCTCCATCCACTCATCGCCGCACCTGTATCAGTTCACGTGCACTTCCCTGCACATAATTGCATCTAACTACTGATCTGGCCATCTGTGTAAACCTCTGAGCTGATACTGGTGCTTTGACCTCAGCCAACATCACAGGACTATAAAGACTTATCAGGGACTTGAGTGACTCTGGCTCACATGGGTTCCAGAACTGCAGTAAAAGGAGGTTCAGGTGGCAGATGCTCTCGCTGTACCTCAGGGCGCGTCAGGAAGGCTGCACACGGAGCTGTGTGACACGTGGCAGCAGGGGCCTTGACACCCTGCACTGGACTCGGAGGAGAGCTTTTTGCAATGGGAGCTGAGCTTGAAACTGAATCCTCCCTAACAGAGTCAAAGGAACCTGAGTATACAGATTACAGAAGGAAAATCTTGAAGGAACGTGGCAGGGTGTTTTTCAAGTTGTGAAAATGATTCCACATACTGGTATTTAGAATTGTTATATGGGGAATTTGTTGAATAGAAGTTAAATCAATTTATGAGTTAGAGGAAGACAATTTACAAATTTGTCCAATAAAGCAAAATTTGAACGAATAAAGCCCCGCCTCACAAATGAAGAGAAACGTCTAAGAGAAAATCGCTTCCCAGCAAGTGTCCAACGAGATGCTGAATACAGTTGGATTTTTGATCAACCAGTTGTCAAAGTCCTTTCAAACTGTACAAGACCACAGTTTTGGAAAACTACTGGTAAAAAAGAATATGCATTGGGGAACAAAAACAAGTGGCTTTACAGGCTGTGGGAGCTTGAAAAATTACTAGCTCCTCTAACTCCAGCAAACACGTCAATAAGATTTAGACGCTATTTCCATCTTCAAGTCAACTTTCTGATGTTCAAATAACATGCTCTTGCATAACTTACACAAAACAGACCCGACGCATAGTGAGGGAGTTAAGATCAATTTACTTCTTTCCCTTTTTCTCAGCCCAGGTTACACAGTTTGTACCAAGATCCGTATAGATAAAGGCTTCAAAACACATGTATATATGACAGTACCATCAAACCACATTTGATGCATGGGACGCAGTGGGTTTAAGGGATCACTGGATAGACACTGACTCCTGGACTCTGTCCCCACTGCTGCCCCCCAACAAAGCAACGCACCAGTCTTTCCTGGAAGTCCTTTCCTCCTATAAAACGAGATAACACTGCCATTTACCTCCTAGGGTTAACGTAAACTGACAGGATTAAAATGCACATGAAAAACTTTCATAAACCATAAAGCAACATAAAAACACTACACGATGGTAAAACCGACAGCATATTATTATATTCGTAAAGTTATAAGTGAAGTGTGCAACTGAAGAGCCAGGTCTAGTTTAAAAACATGACTCTTTTCTTGAGTTCTCCTCTTCCGATTCATGAAAATTTTTTCTTTGAAGTTTTTTTCTTTGGATAGAAATTTTTTCTTTGGCCCATGATCAATCTTCACATTTCAGGTTTGGAGGGAATTATCGCATGTCAAGTCACATTTGCCCCCTCACACCTAATTCTTAGGGCAGAGCCCTACAGCCTTGTCCCAGATGTTGTCACTCACAGTGTTCGTGAAGGAGGATGGATATGCTTTCTCAGCAGCCTTCACAGGGGCCTGGGAGTAAATTTCTAAGAGCAAAGTCCTTGCTTGTCATGGCCTACCAGTTAGAGCATTCCCTTTTTAAAACTTCTAATTCTTGGTCTGTTCCACAGAGTAGGATCTTTGGAAGGACCCACAAGGCTTCACGGGTGAACGACTGCAAAGCTGAGGTAAAGATTACAGATACAGGGGGACAGCCCTCGGGCAGGCACTGTGTGCCTAGAAACATAAGCATCCTCGTCACCCCCAAGGGGCCTTTCTCAGACACACAGACTGCGTCTCGGGGTAACAAACTCACCTACTATTCGGGGACTTCCTCAGGTTTAGCACTTAACATTCCGGATCCTAAAAAATTCTGGAGTCCAGATACCTGGAGTGATTAGTCACCAAAAACAAGCAGCGCCTTCAGATTACGAATCAAAACATGTATGAGGAAACTTGACTTCAGGAAACCCCAGGCAAAAGTTTCCAGTGAGGTCTGTACGTCCCATTGGTCTTACAGCGAAGTCAGGCTGAATAACCTGGTGGATGCAGGTGGAAAGTGATGCTGAAAAATGTAGAGACTCTGGCCTTGAGTGCCTCCGGGGCAGTTCCCGCTCTAACCATCACATTATAATTCACTAGCTAGCACATCTCATGCTTAAAAGTCAGTACCAGACTTTTAGGCAGAGCAGACAAAAACACAGAGGTGTCCCAGCTCAGCTGTAAACGACCCGATCTTTTGCACTGTTAAGATCTGCTCAGAATTTAAGAATTGTGGAGAGACCTTCCGAATAATCAGCCTGTGCAAAGGAAGGTTCTGAGCTCACTGTGAACACACCTAAAACCACAACTACATGCAGATCAGCTGACTGTGAGAATGACCTGAAGGCCAGAAGAACATTTTCTACAGCTGAGGACAAAGAAAAGGCCGCGAGGAGATGGAGAGGAGGGCAGAGACGCCGCCCAGTCAGGACCCACAGATTCTGGGCTCGGACTCACAAGGGGGACCCGCTGAGGAAGAAGGTGTCCAAGCCCATGTCAGGCTCCCCAACAGGGTAGACAAGCCCCCGTAACGTCTGCCTTTGAGAACCAGCAGGAGTTACATCTGGGGAAGCTAGCGGGCTGTGGGAAGCCAAGGGTCCTTTCTTGAAAGGCTCACATGCAAACCCACTTGCTCCAAGTCCCAGCTCAGAAGCAGCAGCTTGAAAAGCACCAGGTCATAGGAGAAGGATGCTCATTGACTAATCCTGGGGAGAAGGGTTGCTATGGGCAGGAATCTGGTAAAGATTTCTCCAGGGACAAAAGTGTGGGCAGGGGCTTTTTTTAAACTCTGCTGCCACCTAGTTAGCCCAGTGCAGTGGGCCTCTCTCCGTCCAGACTAACACTGTACACACAACCCTGACATTTCCTTAAGGGCCTCACTCAGCCTGCCCACCCACAGGCTGGCCTCTCCAGAGCAGCTTCTGTCCTGCACCAGACTAGGGTGGGGGTGGGGGCTCAGCACACCCACAGCAAGCAAGCAGCAGCCACTGCCCAGCACAGTGGGAGTGCGCAGGCAACCCACACAGGGGACCAAGGAGTATTAGGCCACTGGACCCCAAAGGGTATCTTGTAAATAGGACATTCCTTTTTTTTATTTTTATTTTTGTCTTTTTAGGGCCACACCCATGGCATATGGAAGCTCCCAGGCTAGGGGTCAAACAGGAGCTGCAGTTGCCAGCCTACACCGCAGCCACAGCAACTCCAGATCCTTAACCCGGATAAAGAAAGGGGTAAAACACTTATTTGAAGAAATGTTAGCTGAAATCTTTTTTAACCTGGGAAAAGAAGCAGCCATCCATGTCCCAGAAGTACAAAGAACCGCAACAAAGATGAACCCAAAGAGAATCATACCAAGACACAATTATAATTAAAAGTTCTTAAGTTAAAATTTAAAAAAAAAAAAACAACTTAAAAGCAGCAAGAGAAAAAAAGTTATGTACAATGGAGCTCCCACAAAATCACCCACGATTTTTTTTTAGATACTCTACAGGCTAAAAGGGCCTGGCACAATATATTCAATGTCCTAAAAGGAATAAACATATAACTCAAAATATTCATGCAGCAAGGTTATCATTCCTAATTGAAAGACAAGTCAATAATTTCCCAGATAAGCAAAAACTAAAGGAATTTATGACTACTAAACTGGTATTAGAAGAAATGTTAAAGGATTACTTTAAATGTAGAAGACCATATCTAGAAACAAGAAAATTATGAAGGAAATCAAACTGGTACAAGCGAACATAAAGTAAAGCCCATCTACCTATAAAGCTAGTATGAAGGTTAAGAGACAAAAGCAACACAGTTATCTATACCTAAGTTAATTAATTAGGCAACACACAAAATTTGAAAAATACAAAATATGACGCCAAAAACATTAAACACGGAGGGAGGCATAATTAAATACCCACTGTGTCTTTTTCACTGTATTTATTTATAGAGGTCACATGGTTGAGAACACTTTGTTTCATGTGCACAGCATAATATTTTGACTTTTATATACAGTACAGTGTGCTCACCACCAAAATTCTGGTTTTTATCCGTCACCAGCTAGACGACCACCTTGACACATTTTGCCTTCCTCGAACACCCCCTCCACTCTGAAAACCACCACTCTGTCTCTATAGTCATGTGCTCGTTTCTGTTTGGTTTGGTCTGTTCACTTATTTTTTTTTAATATTGCGCATATGAATGAAATCATATTTCTTCAGACTTTAAGATTCGGATAGTCGGCGCTGGTCTCCAAAAGTCAGTGTGTTCATGAATAAGATGACAGGTCAAAGGGCCGAAAAGTAATTTCAACAGATCCCTCCCAGCGGACCGTCAAATATGCCGGGAGTTAAGCAGAACCTGAAAAGGTCATGCTCTCAAAGCCCCTCTGAGGCCGTCGGCAGCACATGCAGGGGGTTAAGATCGCCTTGAAGGCTCTGGTTACCAGTCGCGAATGACTGAGTGCACTGTCACTTCCTTTGTTCCTAAAGCTATCTTCTAAGTGAAAGGCCGTGCATTTAGGTAAATGGCTTTAACCTTTCACAGAGAAATAAGAGGATTTTCATAGAGGAATCTCTCTTCCAAAAAGCAATGTTGGCATGACACCTCTTGAGCCATTGGAATTTTACGTACAATGCATTATATAACTTTGCAGCACATATGCTTTTAATCACATACTTACACAGAAGACTATTACTTTGCCAAAAATTCTTAAGCTGGGAGAGGTGAAAGTATTGCTGTGTGCATGGCAACAACCCGAATTTCCCTGACCAAGATTCATTAGTACTTGGTCTATTCGTGTAAAGATTGTTAAGTGTTTAATTTTCCACACTAAATTCAATTACATCAGGAAAACAATTCTTCTAAACACATATATTTAGCACCAGTCCAAAATGCCATTTAATACAACATGAGTTAAAACTTATAAAAAACGTACATAGCTAATACTACGTGAGACCTTAGTTCAAAGGAAATTGGAGGAAGATGAGAAGATTTAAACATATTCAGCCTCCCCGACCCCGTGAAATCCCTTCCCGTTCCGTCACTGAGATGGCTGCCCAGACCGTCATCCTCTGCCTTACTGAGAAGCTCAGCTCCTTTCCTCTTTCTAAGCCCGCTCCACCCCCGACTCGCTCATTGTAAATCACCTTCCTTTTCCAGAAAAAAAAAAATCCAATTTTTATCCTTCCTATAAGGTAGAATAGTCAGTCACACCTTATTTTCTTCACAAGTGTCTGGCTTCCTTCCTCAGTGATGGATCTTTTCCAATCGATTGGAAAAACATATTCCATTATTTTATAGGTCTTCCATTATGGGCTTCGGGTTGAACGCCTAGAATTCAACTTTGTCTCGGAAATACGATCACTCCAGCTTCTCCTCAGACGTGTTCACCGCGGCCTTTACCCGTGGTCCTGACAGTCTTCCTCCTTCTGCTGATACGGCTGTCTACACCGGGAGGGGGTCCTCCGTATCCATGGTCTCTTAGCTCTGAGTGCAGCGGAGATGCTCACGGGCCCAGATCCACCAGCCGCCCTGGCCCCGGCTGGTCCGTCTTTACCAAGTGAACGAGCACACGGGACTGCGGCCGGGGAGCACGGGCCGGTCCTCCTGGGTTTGGGGGGAGAGAAGCACCCCTCTTAGAGCAGCCAGGACTCCAGGGGAGATTCTAAGGGAGAGGCGAGGCCATCCAGACTCCACAAGACCTCAATATTTTCCAGACCCCTTTCTGCATCAGAAAATGACGGTTGGAACTGGTGACAGCGACCCTCCTCAGCAGCCCCTTGTCCTCAGACCCTGCAGGTGTCCGTAACTGATTACTGGCTGCGTGACCGCACCGATGTCACGCCCCTGCCACCTGCTAGCTGCGCCGCACTAAAGCTCTCTCTCCAGAGTCCAGGCCCCACGGACCAGGCCAGCACTCCGATTTGATTTAGATTTAGACACTCGGAGGTACGTGGAATGCCTGGCCGGTGGCGGCCTGATGTACGAGGAAAAAGCCTGAAAGCGAATGGGTATCTGTGCATGTGCGTCGCAGAATCACCTCGTTGCACAGGAGAAGTTACCGCAATACTGTAAATCAACTATACATCGATAAAACTTAAAAATGAAAAAAAGATAGAACTGAATCTGCTGCTAGAACTTCATCTCCTCATGCAGGCGCTGGAAGGAGAGGGCTGGCTGCCGCGTTCTCAGCGCTGTGCTGGTGAATGTGCTCACGGAGGCACGTTATGTGCCTGCTCTTGAATTCAACCCTAAATGACCACCCAGTCAGCAGCCAAATTCTTCACCCGCGTGACTGTTCAAGGCTGTAAATATTATAAGTATCTTTTGGTGCTTTAGACAGACTTGTAAATAGCAGCATACGTGAGGGTCGTCTTCTTGAATAAGCCATGAGCAGAAACAGCAGCAACGGCTTCTTGACAGTTCTGAGAACGTGATCCTCGTACTTTTAACAGTTTTGAAGGCCCCGCCACAGATGTGGTAGTGCCATTGCTGCCAGAAGTGTGGGGAAACTTAATAATAAAAAGAAAGTCTCCTATCAAAGTGCTTCCACGAAAACTTTCAGCCTTTCTGCATCTTAACCACCAGGAAAGGCCAGTGTTTCATGTCTGACGGGAAACAGAAAACTATATCTTGAATGATTATCTGCATAATATACCTCTATTATAATAAACTCAGCCTTTAGCTTTCCATTGAAATCATGTTTTTATGCTTTTTTTTATTGAATCTTGTCTATTTTTCTTTGGCTGGAAAGCATATAAGCTGTATAATATTTTCTTAACTACAGGAAACTGGAGGGTAAGGAATCTTATACTTTGTCTAGTTATTCACATAACCTTTGCTAAATATTCAAAATATTGTATAATACATCTTGCATGATCATTTGAACATAGCATCTTTTACCTTCATTTTTAAATACAGAACTTTTGTACTTTTTTCTTCCCCCTCTCATTTTTTTAAAATTGCTTATTAAAATATGATTGATTTACAACACGATGCCAATTTCTGCTGTACAGCACAGTTCCCTCTCATTTTTGTCCTCTGTTATCTTTCCTGGCTGTCAATATAAGCTGTGATTTTGAGTATTTTCATCTCACCTCCTTATTCTTTTTGGTAGCTCCTCCAAGCTACTGCATATTCTAGCACATCAGATCAAAATTTTAGGTTTTCAGGCAAATTCCTTCTATGATTTGCTTTAGAGAACCTCGTGTTCTGCACTGCAGTGCCATTAATGTTATTTTTATCTTATCTGGTATAATTTTGCTTGGGGCGCAATATCTGTTTTCTTTAGTTTTTTTCCCCCCCTTGGTTAAATATATGTTACTCCCTGTTTAATCTCATTGAAGTCCACCAACAGATGAATGGATAAAGAAGATAAATAACCGATGGCACATGACTCAGCCATAGAAAGTATAAAACTCTCAGAGTCCCTTCGTGCGCAGCAGAAACGACCTTGGGGCAGGGTCTGAGGACAGGACCGACATCCTCATGAGCAGCTTCCACTGTGATTCAGGCGACGAGCAGCACCTTGACCTTGGAGAATTCAGCAACAGTGACAAAACCTCCTGAAAGGCAATCCAGTTATATGTCACCATTCACCTGTCATTATGCATAGCATCAGTAGTAAATGCTCTTCCAAGACTTTCCATTGTAGCTCAGTGGGTTAAGAAGATGATGTGGTCTCCGTAAGGATTCAGAACCGATCCCTGGCCCGGTTTAGTGGGTTAAGGATTCAGCACTGCTGCGAGCTGTGGTATAGGCTGCAGATGTGCCGCAGGCATGCAGGTGCAGTTCTAATTCAACCCCTAGCCTGGGAATTAATTTCTATTAATTAAAAAAATGCTCTTCCACACTAGGGCAGACCGCAGCCCATTCCCTACCCTACCCCACAGCAGACCTGGAATTGAGACAGAGAAGATTCAAGTTAAAAATTCTAAAATAGGACTGAGCTACACTGGACCATCTTTGCCCAGTTCAGTTCACCTCAAGACCACTGCAGCTTGAAGCTTCCTAGATGTGTCAGTGCTGATTTTCAATACACATCACAATATAGAGCACATGTTAGGAGAATTAATGAGGACTTATGCTCAACTAGATAACTCATTATTCTAATAATAAACATATTAAGTCATGACAGCCTCATTTTTTCTGAAAGGATAAAATGATGTTATTTCAATTTCCATGTTTTGGATGTTTGGATTTCAATCCCTCCATTAATAACCCACAGTAAACTGATTCATTACAGGCATTCATTTGATCCTGTCTTTTGCTTTCAGATTATCAGTGCCACAAAACCACAGTGTGTCTCTGCAGAACTTACTAGAACTTACTGTTAGTATAAAATCTCTGCGAGGATTGTGGAGATCTTGTTTGATAAGAGGAAAATAAGGCAGGTGAATTAGGGAATAATTATCTGAAGTAATTAAAGTAAACAATATTTTTAAGCTGGGGGAAAAAAAGTCCATTATCAGCCTCAGATTACGTTTCGAAGAAGATGAATGCACCTGCGAATGCTTCTTTAATGAGAGGCAGGGTGTGTCCCAGGAAAGGAACGCAGGGTATTGCAGGTGGGTTCAGAGAGTCTGAGGCTGAACCTGCCTTTTCACCAGCATGACACCTCCCGGCTGTTTCTGTCACTTGCTGGCTTATAGGAAGCAGCATACTCAGAGCCTTTCAGATGCCTTTGAAATCAAGGGTACTGCTCGCTGATTTATTTTCTTCTTTTCTCTTCAACAGCATTCCAGTGCTGCAGGAATTAAGTAGTGCATGATTTCGCCTGGTGAATTTAAGGATATGTGGCATTAATCTTCTTATAAAGCATGGCTTCAGTGTGTGTAACTATTCTACTTCAGCTCAAATGTTAAGTATCCGAGAGTGAAAATGAATTACTGATGACAAAGCAATTATTCCAACTCCTGTAGTTCACAGTTAAACTTGAATAAAAGTAATTCTATTGCAAGAAAATAAATAAATCAGTCCATAATAGGCATAGAGAAGATCTGGGAAGAAATGTCCTCTTTGTTTGTACTTTTGCATGCATGAACTCAGCTTCCTTTTTGTCATTCACAGAAGATAAGGTCTAGGGGAAAGGAAACAACTGTTTACTAAGTTTCACTGTGTTCCAGGCTTGTTTCTCAAGTGGAGCCCTTGAACAGGGACACAGGTCTTCTGCATGGAGCACGTGATCACACTCCACCTGCTCCTTGACCATGACGCAGATACTGGTATTCCAGCATCCTGGGGAGAGGCAGAGATGTCCACGTAGCCTGCAAACCACTCCGAGCATAACCCTTCACTAAGATAGGGTTGGAGGGGTCTGGCCACCCTGTGTCACACAAGAAAAACGGACTGATCTCTAAAGACTGGGCAACACTGCAAATGTTAGCAAAGCCTGCACTCAAGGAAATCTATCCACTTTTGACACCATTGCTTCATTCTGATGTTCAACTGCATTATTTCATCTAATGTTGCTTCATTTTGATCAATTGCATTCTTTCATCTAACCCTCTGGACAAGAGGTTAGGGGGCAGAGTTCATTTTCTGAAAGTTTTGGATGACGCGGTTGGCTCGTAGCGATTACAAGGAGGGGCAAAGTGGTTCAGAAAACAGAGCTGGAATGTGCCCACCTTGGCAACCACGGGTTCTCGATAGCAGTAGATTTGAGGTCTGTGTGCGTGAGACAAAGACCTAACCTACATCAGCCTCCCCAGGGAGCACAAGAGCCGATGGCTCTGGTCTGCTGAGGACTTCCCGTCTGTAAACCGGTCACGCTCATCTGGGGACTCGGCCAAGCCTCTACTCATGACTCACGGAGAACCCTGGAATGACGCCCAGCCACGAGGGAAAACACCTCAGTTTCTGAACAAACATCGAGAAATTTCTAATACAGTAGAGAAGTGAAATCTTCTGAGTTTATTAAGGATGCTGGCTTAATCTCTGTGCAATAGGAGTAATATAGGAGTTGGACTGACTGGGTTCATTAAGTAAGTCGCCTGGTCCTAACTTCATGAGCTAAGCGGTTCGGTTAGTTGGTCTCATCCAAAGCAGACCATGTTTAATCAAACACAAATATTTACCTAAGTGGTCCAAATATCCCAGAATTCATGTGCATTTATATTAATATTCTAAACATCGCCCTCCGCTTCTGACTACCATTATGTTCAAGCTTCCCCCCGCAAATCACTTCCAGATATTGCTAAAAATTTCCAGAACTATTTAAGAGAGCCGTAGGGACATCATTTAGGGCCTAGATTTTACTTCGTGTGTGCTTGCAAACGAGCCGAGACAGCCCAGCATTATTTTCATTTGTATATCAATCATGCCTCCATAAAGTGGTTTAAAAAACAATAAAGGCAAAGACTCAAACAGTTAAATGAAAAATCATCCATCCTAGTTCAATGGCTTAAGGATAATAACACTATGAAGAATTGGATATAATATTTACAGAAAATGATGACAATATGCTTGGACAATTTTATATTTAGTTTTAAATAAATAATCTCAAGTTCAAAAAAATACAGAAAAGCCAACCCAATACTGAAGAAGAATGAAGCTGGAAGACCGACATTTCTAGACTTCAAGACCAGAAAAAAGCTACAGGAATCAAGATAGTGAGGTGTTGGAGAAAGACTCTCATTCGATGCTGCGTTGAAACGCAAACCAGTGTAAGTGCAAACTGAGCGTGCAGCTCTGGGTGGTACTTCCTTGCCAGACTTGACCTACTTTCATCATATGACCTAAATCAATTTGCCTGGTATTTACCCAAAGGGGCTGAAAACTGATGTCCACTCAAAACCTTGCATGTGGATATTTATAGCAATGATATTCTTTTTTTAATATACATCTTTTTCTCTTTTTACTGAGCTAGACTTGATGGACAGTAATATTATAGAAGTTATGGTGTATAGCATAGTGATTCAAAATTTGTAAAGGGTTATTATAACTCTTTTAAATAGTTTTACATAGTTTTAAATAGTTGTTATAAAATATTGGCGATACTCCCTGTGTTGCACAATATATCCCTTTAGCTTATTTGATACATAATAGTTTGTACTTTCTTTTTGGTGTGTGTGGGGGGGTGATCCTGCAGCAAGCAGAAATTCCGAGGCCAGGTGTTGAACCCGTGCCATGGCAATAACCAGAGACACAGCAGCGACGATGCCAGGTCCTCAGCCTACTGAGCCACAAGGGAACTCCTAAAAATGAAGTTTTAAGCAAAAAAAAAAAAAATCTGGAGGGAAGAGAACTGTAACACCCCTTGGGCCACATAAACAGTGGAAGCCCGCGCTCCTCTGCTCCTTGGGCTTTGACTTCTGCCCAGGGCTCACCCATCGCTGCCCAGCCCGCTCAGCTTCCCCAGGGCGCAACCACCTGCTGCTCTGTGCTCTTCGCTGCAATTTTCCTCCGCGGGGCTCCTGCGGGCGCTCTGGACCTGCCCTTTCGGAAGGGCCCCGCTCCCCGTGCTTCTGAGTCACTGCTTCTCTGGCCACGGGCCGGTCAGGCCGTGTCCCCGGGCAGAGCACAAGGTGAAAAGGCAGGTCACGGCGTCCCGGAGAGACCCGGGCGGGGCTGGGGTCGTCAGTGCGGGCACAGGAGTACATCCGCACTCACAGCAAGAGCAGACAGCGCGGGGCGTTCGACCCCTGCAGGCTGCAGGGTCCCCACCGCCCGCAGATCCCCTGCAGAGACCCAGGCCCTGTCACTGCGCAGCCCCCTTGGGCCGCAGTGGAAGGACCCCGAGCCGCCCAGCCAGGAACGGATCCAGCGGCGGGGGTGGCCAAGCGCCAGAGAGGCACCTGCTGGAGCAAAGCAAAGGTCAGGCAGTCACGCCTGGGCCGGAAAGACGCTGCCAGACAAAGCAACGGGCCAGGCACGGGCTGCGGTGGAAAAGGATGACGTCATCCTAAAACTTCTCCTAAGACGTGGGTGCTGCTGGTAGGAAGACGGCCGCGAAGGTTAGGTCGGAGAAAGGAAGCTTCATCTAAGAAGACGACGACCTAAGGGATTGGAGTCAGATGTCCTGTAACCTGGAGCCAGAGGGCAGGGCGGGACCCAGCGGGGCGGGAAGGACGGAGGCGGGGAGGCAGGTGTCCTGTTGCGCCCTGCGGGCTGCGGGCTTCCCTTCTCACTGCCCAGGAATCCCTGGGGGATTGATTCTAAGGCAGCGGTGGCTTGATTTGATTTTCCTTTAAAGAGATGACTCTGGCTTCTATAAAGAGAATGGACTGATGGGAAACCAGGAAAACAGGTTTTAGTTAGGTAAGCGGGGTTCGCGTAGGCCTTACAGTGCCCTGGACCCTGAGGGATCCGCAGCCGCATAGGTGCGTTTTTACGTAAGACCAAGTCGACGTACGGGGCCGCGCCCTGCTTCCTCAGCTTGGCTCTGTGCTGTTTCGTGCAGGCTGTAGAATTCGTGTTTTAGACACACGAGCCCTCCTGGCCAAGTTCCCAGCAGCCCCGGGATAAGAGTATATTCACAACCATCACATTTACGCACTGCACGCACCTCGGAAGAGCCTGGACCAACGACGCAGGAAAGGCCAGGGTCTTGGGTTCCCAGAGAATGATCCAGAAGGGCTGGGGGGAGCAGCGGACACAGCTGGGGGGAGGCAGAGCTGGGCCTTCCAGAGTGCGGGGCCAGAGGAAGACCAGCGGCTGTCCACACTGACCGCTTTCGAGGCCGCTGCAGAAGAGACGCAGCGAAGGTGCTGGCTGGTTTCTGGCGCCTCTGGGATGGGTGCCTTTTCCCTTAAACGCGCGAACCTTTCTGAAGGTCAGTGACCCCCCCCCCCACCTCCCCGCAAGAGATCCCGCATCTGTGGAAACTGAATGACAGAGCCCGGATATTTTATAACATTAAAAACCTTCTCTGAACATTCCTTCTGAGTTGAGAAGCTCGCCTTTCTGAGCCCACAGACGTAATAGGATCTCTCATATCATCAGCCAAAAATTAGGTATTTTCTCCCTGAGTTCTTCTATCACGTTTGACATCGATGTCACTCTCTTCCTTTTGTAGATGCAATAAATGATAATAAGGAAGATTAAATCAGGGAACTATAGTCAATATTCTATAATAAACTGTAATGGAAAAGAATTGGAAAAAACAATATACATCACATATAAAATTTTATATAACCTAATAACTTTGCTATACAGCTGAAACTAATCTTGCAAACAGCTATACTTTCATTAAAAAACAATAAATAAGCAAATTCAAACAAGAGAAAGACTAAGCCACAGAAAAATTTAAGATTAAGTCGAGACCGTCAAGGTGCACGAACTTTCCTCTATAGCTGCCTGAGTCCTGAAAAGAGTTTAGACGCCTTTTCGCTGCGTCCTTCCCCAAATCGGAGCCGCAGACACACAGAGACCTCACACCCCGTCTGGGAGAGGGGACGAGAGGCTCTGTCAGTGCTTGTCCTGTAGCTGGTAACTGTTCAGTTCTTTCCTGCTCCCCCATCACTGCTCTACAGGGTGGCTTCCTTGTAGGTTTTCTTTTTCTTTTTTCTTTTTCATGTGGGAACTGATGGCGATGATGATTTGTCGCTTGGGCGGGGGGGGGGACTCTACTTAAAGACACGCTCTGCATCCCTGGGTGACTGAGATTTGAGGCCAAGGTTAGAAGTGGAGAGCAGAGCAAGTGTGTTGCTGGAGGAAAGTGCGTTTTTATATTCCCTCTTTCAACTTGCCAAGCAGATGGCTGGAGCCTTAGATGCGTGCCAGGAAGAAACAGCTGGCAAATCAAAACATGCTGAAAGTGGTTAGAAGTGCTTATGAGCATTTGGAAAAAACAACATTTTTGGAAAAGGGGGAAAAGTTCAAGCCATACTTAACATGCGGAGCTGAGCTTGAAGCAGGAAACTGGGTGCTAAAGATTCCTTTCAGGGAGGCGGGATCCGGTGGGAACGGATCGCAGCTCTCCTGACGGCGTCTGCTGGGATAGGAGGCAGTGGCTGTAGAGAAGGTAAAAGAAAGGTAATCCAGAGGCAGTGGGAATGGCACAGGGAGAGAGATGAAAAGCTTTGCACCCTCCGGGAAGCTCCCCAGCAGACCTGAAACTGGCCACCGTACTTGAGGGCAGGGTGAGACCAAACAAAGAGGCAAACCCTGCAGATGGACAGGTGGCAGGTTTAACAAGAAGGGACGCGCTTATGACGCTTGTCTTCCATGTCTCCGTCTAAGCTGATCTCAACACCCAACCGTGACAATCTCACGTCTGTGTGGAGACCTTAACGGCGTTCAGCCATAGCATCATCTGAATGGTCTCAACAACACTTGCTATCTCGAGGCTGTGTCCTGGGCGTCGTCTGTCCTGGGGAAGGCAAGGGGCCACCTTTCCAAGGACGAAGGCGGGGTGAGGAGCTTTTCTGACTGCACAGGTCCAACCTGAGGGCCAGTCGTGTTTTTTTGACGCCCCCTTCCAGCAGCAGACCAAGAGCAGAAGGTCAGGAGGAAAAGGGCAGTGCCAGGAAAAGGAGAGGATGGGCGGGGTGGGGGTACAAAGGAGAAGGAATGTGGGGCCGTGTCCTGCCTCCTGGCACAAGAGCTCCCCAGACCCTTGGACTCCCTCGAGTGATTAATGAGGTGGCTGGTGGCAGGGACCCTTAGGGAGTGTCAGGATGGGGGCTGATTTCTGGAAAAACCAAGGCATGGCTGGAGCGTTGCAGTTTGCCATCTTGCCCTCTGCCCCTGGCAGCCTCTGGGGAGGGGAGAAGTTCTGGAGATTGAGTCTGTGCCCCCTCATCAGCTCAGATCATTGCCATTGAATCACATGGTTAATGATTCAATCAATATGCCTACGTAATGGAACCTTTCTAGAGATTCTGGGTTGGTGCTGGGAGGGTGGTGAGTCTGGGGGGAGGGGCCAAGGAAGCTCCGTGCAGCCCCACACCCATGTCATCTCAATAATTCAACAGGGTGCACACCTACCGGCCAGGGGTAATTATCTCAAATTACTTCCTTGAGATTCCATAGTACAAGTCTCTACGCTATTTTCCTGTCAATGCCTCAATAAAAAAGATTAAAAAAAAAGATCATATAAAAGAAAATCATATATAAATGTACATGCGTTTTGTAATCCAGCAACACATGGGTGAGCTTGCAGGAAATTATGTTCCATGAGATAAACCAGTAGAAGGAAAAACACCACATAATCCCACTTGTATATGGAAGCAAGAAGAAGGTCAAATTCATAGCTACATTAGTTACCAGGGACTGGTTTAGGGAAGGGGCAGAATGTGGGTCAAAGTTACAAAGTTGCAGTTACGTAGGATGAGTAAATTCTGGAGATCTACAGTACAGCACAGTGACTGCGGCTGGTAATTTTTTTTTTTTTTTTTTGTCTTTTTAGGGCCGCACCCATTGCATATGGACATTCCCAGGCTAGGGCTCAAATCGGAGCTGTAGCCGTGAGCCTACGCCAACAGTCACAGTAATGCCAGATCCAAGTCACGCCTGCGACCTACACCACAGCTCACAGCGATGCCGGATCCTTAACCCACTGAGCATAGGCCAGGGATAGAACCTGCAACCTCATGGTTCCTACTCGGATTCATTAGCCACTGAGCCACAACGGGAACTCCCCAGCAGGTGTTTTTAAAACACACATCGAGAGTTCCCATCATGGCACAGCGGGAACGAATCTGACTAGGAACCGTGAGGTTGCGGGTTCAATCCCATGTGGCTTCTAAGACCCACCACTCTGCTTTCTCTACTTTGTGCTCATCCTCTGCTGTCCTCACACTTGGGCACGTGACTCCTCACCGTTGCTGAGACATTTGGAAAGGGATCCCACCCAGAAACGCCGGACCTGCTTTTCCCCACCTGGAATCCTCTTCCCGCAGAGCGTCGTCTAGCCTGACCTCCCTCTCCATTTATGACTCTGCAGTCCCTCAAAATCACCAGTCTGTTTTCTATTTTGGTGGGTTCAGCTACTCTATATATTTTCATATAAGTGAAATGATACACTCTGCGGCCTTTAGTGGCAGACGTTTTCCACGTAGCAGTGTTTTCAGGGTTCATTTATGCTGTAGTATGTACCAATATTTTTTATAGCTGAATAATATTCCTTTTAATGGGCATACCACAGTTTATCTATCCATTAATCCCTTGATGGACATCTGGGTTTTCTACCTTTGGATGTTGTGCAGCTATCAATATTTATGAACAAGTATTTGTGTGAACACCTCCTTTCAGGTCTTCTGGTTGTATACCTAGGTGCACAAGCCCTGGGTCGTATGGCCATTCTGGGTTAACTTTTGAGGGAGAACCAAGCTGGTTTCCACAGTGGCTGAACCATTTTACATTTCCCCTAGCAATCTGCAAGCGTTCTGATTTCTCCACCTTCTGACCAACACCTGTGTTCTGCATTGTTTGCTTTTAGAACGGACACCCAGTGGCTGTGATGTGATTTGTTTGCATTTCCCCATGACTAAGAATTGCAATTCGCAATGGCCTGTGTCTTCTCCTTTAACTTCCTGTTCCCTCTCACAGGGTGGAGCTCAAGTCCTCTCGCCCTCTCTCCCCTCCCCGTCTCTCCTCCCTCCCGCTGTCTCCCTCCTCTCTCCTCTCCCCGCCCCCTCCTTACTGACGTCCCCTTCAAGACCATGTAAAACCAGACAGACTAAAAAAAACAGCACCCCCTTGCTCCAGTGCTTGCCACAAGTTGGAGTTCAGGTTTTTCAACCACCTTTTCCTCGTCACTCACAACCTTCTTGGATTACCTCCTCATTCTGTTAGGGTTCCAGAAGCAGTCAGTCTTTGCAGCTTACAGCTCCTTGATCTCTGAACTGTCTGTTTCCTTTGATCTTGGCTTGGCAACAACCTAAATATTTCCTTTTTTATATTCCTTGTTGAGGGAACCCAATAAGAGTGGAAACATGCTAACCATGTGGATATTTCCAACCACCTCACTGACTGTTGTCACATATATGGCCTACCCATCTTGTTATTTTAGGCAATACTGAAACAAATGCACCTTCACTGCACACCAGGAATCTTGGGATCACAGCCTAGGATCACAGCTAATCTCAACGTGTGGTGTCCATTCGCTAAGACGAGGTTTCAACACACCACAGAGTATCATTTTCCAGTTTAGTTACTGGTATCAAGGCCGCCCCAGATCCAGTGGTTTGAGTGATCAGAACCACAAAGGGGGTTGCAATTCCTCAGACCACTGGGATCACAAATCACAGGGACTGAGGGCAGGTGCAATGTGAGAGTTCTATTAATCCCTGTTGTCGTCCTAACAAATCATCGCAGACTTGGCCATGAAAAGCAACACAGACGTATTAGTTTATTCTGGAGATCAGAACAAAATATGCCTCAGTGGCTTAACATCAGTGTGTCAGCTGAGCTGTATTCCTTTCCAAGCCTACAGGGGAAAGTCTGTTTTTTTCTTTTCTTTTCTTTCTGGTGTATTTTCCTGACTTCTAGAGGCTTGTGACCTCTTTCCGTCTTCAAGGTCAGCATTGGCCAACTGAATTGTCAGTGAGTCCCTCTGAAGTACTCTGCCTGCCTCTTCCACTCTAGGAACTCTTGTGATTACACTGGCCCCAATCGGATAATCTGAGGTAATCCCTTTATCTCAAGGTCACCTAACCAGCAATCTTAATTCCAGCTGAAACCTTTATTCTCCATTGTCACCTTACCTAGCATATTTGCAGGTTTCAAGGATTAGAAGGTAGATATCATTTGAAGGGGATCTAGTGTAAAAAAAGTTTGTAACTCACCCAGTAGCCCAACAGGGCTTCTCCTGGCCAGTGGTGGCCCTCAGCCCGGTGACTCAGGCCTTGAGGACTCCATCATTTTTTGGCTCCCCCTTTATCAGCATGTAGTTTCCAGTTTTGCTGTGTTTGGCACAGAAGGGAGAAAAGTATTGAGACTAAGAGGTTTCTGGAAGTGGAACGGGCCATTTCTGGACAGATTTATTGACTAGAACTCAGTCACATAAATGCAATTAACCAACTCCAATTGGGGCTTGGATATTAATCTCACTCTTCACACTAAGAGAACGGCACAAATTTAAATGAGCCGCAGGTTAGACTGTGTCACTTCAGGGGAAGTATTTATGTGGGGAGGCTTGAAGCCACCAGGAAAGCACAGTATATTGCAAAATATTAGTTTAACAAAACGAATCCTTCTGAAGATATTGCCATTTTAATTTTACATCGGAATGTGATGGGAGAAGCTCACGCCATTATTTTTACTTTAACCCTGCAGAGGTTCAAAGCTTTCTTAAGGACAAAGTGCTTGGAAGTGTTAGTGAAAATAAAGATGACTTAATTTCCCTTTCATAGAACACTGTTTTTCTTTTATCTGAAGCAGCTTACTCTTCAGCTATGACATGCATCCAATCAGTCACATGATATCTAGTGGCTATTTCTAAATTTTAAAAAAATTTAGTTTAAATATGTATCTTCAAGTTTTGAAAAATGTGAGAAACAAACTGCATTTCGAAAATAGTTATTTGGAAATGTTCTCGTTGTATGTGATTTTGTTGCCAAAAAATGACATGTGGGAAACACAAAAAAATTCTAAAATTTTCACACTAAATAACTTGGAAACAGAATTTTCTAACCTGTTCAAAATTCATCTATCTAAACATTTGATTGAAATTCCACTTCTTTGTTAAATTAAATAAAACTTATGATTAGTTTGCAATGACGCGGCATCACCATAACGGTTTACTAGCTAAACTTTATTAAAAGTTTGCATAATCGGTGAACGAGATTAAAAATGTCTTTAAAAAATAAAAAATAAAATAAAATGTCTTTAGAAGTAACACGTTTTTTGATTTAAGAAATGGTTAAGAGGAAAATATGCAACCGTTTTAAAAATGCTAAAATGCAAAAATAAATAATACTGTGCATTTGTAAAATGTAAATTTGGCAGCAGTTCTAGTCCGCCTGCCGGAACCTCTTACAGCTGCATATCACTGCGAGGTTTCTTCTTCAGGTATGACAGCCACTAATTTTAATCAACAGAACACAGCCAACTTAGAACGAAACCTTCAATTTGCTGCCTCACAAAGTGTTAAAGAAAGACATTAAAGTATAATGAGGTGTGTTGAATCATATTGTACCAGGATGGAAATAATAATAATGCTAAGAGCAGAAATAAAGGGTGCTGTGCAATTAGTAAGTAGAATAGATTTAAAGTACACTGAGGAGTTCTCGGTGGCTCAGAAGGTTAAGGATGCAGTGTTGACATCACTGTGGCTTGGGTCACCGTGGTGGCCCGAGTTCAATCCCTGGCCTGGAAACTTATCAGTTATGTATCTTGTTTGGTAGTTCGTTTAAAATTATTTGTGAACACCCTGTTAATTTACTAGGTGATTTATAGAAATAAAAAGGAATTTTTAAAACTAGTGAAATGAACACTATTTGAATACCCTTTTTTTGTGGGGATGGGGGGGCACCTGCCCTCTCCCCACCATCTGCTCTGGGTTCCAGGACTTTCTTCTTCTGAGTGCTGTGCTGTTCAAGTGCACTGTGACTGAGACCCTGTTTTGACCCATTTCTCTGCCATAGGGCCCTTTTTTTCACCTCCATAGATTAAACACTTTTTACTTGAAAAATGAAGTCAGGGTGAGTGACCCCACCCACTCCGCCTCTGCCTTTGGTCACCCGGAGCGTTTCACCCCCAGGCGCATCCCCTTCACGCCTCCAGGCTGTGAGCCTTGAAAGACCTGAGAGAGCTGGGTTGTATTTAACCCCCTAACCTGTGCAGCCTGTGGCTCTTAAAAAGTCACTCCATAATGTATTTACATGAATGGAAGAAAATGAATATAATAAAAGCAAGAATTTCTACTTATTGACTTCCTGCTATAATCTGACACCTGGATTATACTGCTTACATAGCTACTCAGCAGTTTAATCCTCAGTCTCTCCAGATGGGGAGACATACTGAGAAGTTAAACAGTTGTTCTCTGATTAAAGGATTATAAATGTGGAGAAAAGAAACAAATCCCTGACAATGCGGACAATGCTGTATTTTATGCCACTTCACCAGTGAAGACACGCGAACAGGTGACATGGGCTTAATTCTGTTGTTGGGCGATGTAATATTTAACTGAAAACTGAGATCAAGGGAGTTCCCGTCGCACTGCAGTGGAAATGAACCCAGCTAGTATCCATGAGGATGTGGGCTCTATCCCTGGCCTCGCTCAGTGGGTCAGGGGTCCGGCATTGCCGAGAGCTGTGTGGTGGGCCACAGATGCGGCTGGGATCCTGTGTTGCCATGGCTGTGGCGTAGGCCTGCAGCTGTAGTTCCCATTCGAGCCTTCAGTGGACGTTTGGCAATATCTGAGCACATGTTTGGATGTCACACCCGGGGAGGGGTACTGCCGGCATGGACGGAACAGAAGGCAGGAACGCTTTGCACAGGCCTTCTCCCTCCCGCACAAAGAACCATCCGGTCCCAAATATCAGTAGTGCTGAGGCTGAGAAATTTTTTTCCAAGATACAGTTATTTGTATTTGAGATGTAAAAATCTCACAGAAAGGGGGACTCAAAAATATTGATTGGCCCACCCAGTTGCCAGCCCTCCGTCCTGCCTCTGCACACGCCCCAAAAGACTGCCTTTGACCCTCCCGCTGATGGGTATACCTCATGCTGGGAAATGGGTTACTTGTAAGATCAGTACATTTCCGAAACTTTCAGCTCAGAGACGTCTTCTTTACGTAGCTTCAGTCTATACGTGTACACACCACATATTAGTCGTTTCTATTTCCTTATGAACAGGAAATAATTTTTGAAATTCAAATATGGTATCATGGATGTTAAACTTTTTGATAAACATAACAATATGAAGGTGTTTACTTTCCATGAAGCCTATCACAGTTTATCGTGTTCTTTTAAGACGTCGCATTTGTACCTCTAAGAAGAACATGCAAAAGAGATTCAATTATTATTAGCAAGCCTTGAAAAACACATAAGTATATTAGCTATAAATAAAAATGCATAGAAAAGTAAATAAACACAGAGGGTTTGACCTTGAGTTAAAGAAAATAAGGTGATACATATACATGAGAGGAAAACCCGCACTGAGATAGCAGTGACTCTTTCATGATGATGTGACGAAAAAGGAAAGACTTTGGAAGTCTGTTTCAATAAGATGAGGTTGTGTAAAAGGATTTCATTTCAGGTAATACCATTTAATACTCTGCTTAATATGCATCCATTATTTAAAAATGATTTACATATGTTAACTCATTTAATTTTCATAGTGAGCCCTTAAGGCAGATATTGTTATTACACCTTTTACAGATCAGGGAAATGAGATACGTGGCTATTAATAATTTGTCCAAGGTTATACAGCAGATGAATGACAAAACAGGTCTCAAGCCCTGACATTCTCCCTTAAGAAGCCACGCGCTTAATTGCTAGCAGTCAATGAGATTGACTCACCAGACCAGGAGCTGCCACCTTCTCCCGATAACCAGGAAAGATGCCGTCACAGAAGTGGGATGGATTGTGTTCTCCAAGTCTAGAGACAACATCGTTAAAGAATCCTGGAAAAGTCCCTGCAAGATTAGAACAGGAGGAGCTCATAATTAGGGTAGAGGTGTAATTTATTGTCCAAAATACAGCATTTTTGAGAGCGAATAGGACATATTGAAAATTAAATTAGAACCAAAGGACCAAGGACTCTTCACAGCAAATCAGGATAAATGAATACAAAACCTTTTCCAATAATTCATATATTATGGAGCAAGACCCCATCAGATGAATTAAAATTTTAGATGTCAAGAAGAATTAGGATCAGGGAACAGATATCTTTCTTGGGGATGTGGGTTTTTTTCTCCCTCTGTCATTCGTCTTTTGTAAAACAGTGACACTGACCTTATGTCAGCTCGTGCATTAGAATAAGGGCACATCAGCCCTGATGTGCAGTGGGCTGGCAGAAACCCGGAAGCGTCCTGCCGTCACAGAGACACCTGCTTCTTCTCCGAAGCAGACTTTCAGATGGTTTTTCACATCACTGAGGCTGGATGCTTGAGCTATTTGTCCTCTCACAGGCTACCCTGTCATTTTGAACACCATCCAGGTATTCATTCACATCCAATTTAAGATTTTTTTTCTCCCACTGGAAGCCTAGGAACACTGTTTGCCAAAGCACAGTTCTTGTCATTATAAACAAAGCTCTCCTTCCCATTTCTCCAGCAACAGTCATCAGATCACAGGAACAGGAAATGCTAAAAATCTGTGGATGGTCTCTCTTAAGCCACACGTTGTATTTAACATGGTAGAAAAAAAAAGTCAAGATAAACTCCTACAGATTTGAGGATGATGCATAAAAGTGAATAATTAAGAAAGATTTGGAATGACCAGGCTACATGTCAAATGTCAAGCAAATACATTGTGTCCCTTTTCAAGAATATGTCAGAAGTCGATTCTGGATTGACCCTCAGGTGACTCTTCTGGCTTCACGTCCTCGCTCGTCTTGATTCCTTTTATTCAAGATATTTCAAAACATTGTGTTAAAAAGGAAGGTACCCAAGATGAGAGCCCTGCATACTTCTGAAGAACAAGGACGAGGCCAACCAGGCGACCTGGAATCTGAGGGGAAAGAGGCGCGGGGGGGGGGGGGGGGGGGGGGGGGGGGGGGGGGGGGGGGGGGGGGGGGGCGGCCCAGCCCGAGGGCAGTGCTGCGTTTGCCGCTGAGGATAAGCCGAGGGCAAATAGTAAGAGGCTCGTCACAGGGACAGCAGAGGATCTAATCACGCATTCTGGATACAAGGCCTCTGCCAGATACGTTATCTGCAAATATCTTTTGCCAGCCTGTGGCCTGTCTTTTCTTTCTCCCAGCAGTGCCTTTCAGAGAAAACACTTTTGCTTTTGATTGCGTCCCATTGATCAGTGTGCTCTTTCATAGACCAGGCTTTGGTCGCAATGCTTAGAAACTCATACCCTTTGTTTGCTTCAAAAACGTCATGGTTTTAAACGCGGAGATTTCAAAACCCTGTGTTGAAAATACTACCCTTCATCCGCTGAACTGCGTTTGCAACTTGATTCAGTACCAGTGGGTCATCTTTGCGGAGGGCAGTTCCTGAGCACGTCTTCTTTATCACCGACCCACCTGACCGGCCCCTGGCTAATATCACACGACTTTGTTTTGGGGGGTTTTTTGTTTGTTTGTTTTCTTTCCATTTTTTAAAGTTTTATTGAAGTGTAGTAGACTTGTGATAATTCCTGCTACACTGCAAAGAGATTCAGTCACCCCTGTACCCACATCCGTTCTTCTTCAGATTCTTTTCCCCTGTGGATCATCACAGAATACTGGTTACAGTCCCTGATGTTATTCGGCAGGTCCCCTTCGGCCAGTCACCCCAGACACTTCTTTGCGCAGATGCCGGTCTGTGCCACTGCTTTGGATGCTGTGCCTTTACCAGCCATGCTTAAAATCAGGCAGTTTTGGAGTGTTCCAAATTATTATTTTTCAAAAAAATTTCAACCCTTTAGTTTCCTCATCTTTTATATAGATTTTACAATTAGCTTATACATATCAAAAAATATCCCGCTGGGATTTTTTTTTATTGGTTTTGCATTATAGATCAGTTTGGAGAGAACTGACATCTGAAATTATCTTGACAGTTTCTACCTAAATTCGTGGCGAGCCTCTCCATTTATTTAGTTTTCTTTGGTATTTATTTGTTTATTTATTTACTAACGTTTTCCAGGTTTCAGCATACATGTTTTATATCTATCCTTTTTATATTTACACCTAAAAATTTTATCTTTGTGTGTCTTGTAAGTGGCAGTCTTTCCTTTATTTTTTCCATTTGTACAGCCATTTTTTTGTTGTTATTGGTTTTGTTTTTGTTTTTGTTAACTCTATCCTGTGACCTCACTGGATTTTCTAAGTAGATAATCCATGTCTTTTACAGATAGGAACAGTTTATATCTTTAACTTTTTCCAGTCTGTAGCATTTTGCTACGGTAAGTTTGCTTACTGCTCTGGCTAAGGGTACTTCGCCCGCGCTGGGCAGGAGGGATGAGAGTCAAAATTCTTGCCTTGCTCCCTGCATTAGTGGGAACACAAGTGGCCCCCTCTTGTGACGTATGCGTTAGCTCTCGGGATTCGTCGATTCCCTCTGTAAAGTTTCATACCTTTATTTCTGCTCTTAAGGTTGTTGAACATTTTTGTCGTGAATGGATATTGTGTCTTGTCAAATACTTCTTTATCGCTTGGCATCATCATGCAGGTTTTTTCTCTTTTAGGTTATCTGTATGGTGGATTTCAGCGGCTGATCTCTGCATAATGACTCAGAGTGCCAGTCCCGGGAGAGCCAGCACTTGGTGATGGCGTAGGATTCTTTTCTGTATAATGCTGGATGCAGTTAGCTAATAATTTGTGGAGGATTATTGCATGATTGCTTAATAAGGGATACAAATCTGTATTTTTTTTTGTAATTTTTCTGTCCGCTTTTGGTATCAGGGTAATACTCACCTCATAAAATAGTGTAGATGCATCTTTTTACTTTCTAGAAGATGTTGTGTAGAGTTGGTGTGGTTCCTTCTTTAATTGTCTGATAGAATTTACCAGGAAACTATCCAGTTCTGCCGATTTAGTTTTCAGGAAACAATTTTAACTAAAAGTTAAACTACTTTAATAATTATAGGATTATTCAGGTTAACTGATTGATCTTAGTAGTTTGTGGTTTTTGAGGAGTGGATTCATTTGATCCAAGCTGTCAAGTTTACATCTGCCAAGGTGCTCAGAGGGTTCTTTTGTTTCCTTTAGTGTCCATTAGAGCTATAGTGACGGTCCCCTCTTCCATGCCTGAAAATAGGCATTTGTGTCTTCTCTTTGTTTTAATTTGTCTGCCGCACTAAAAGATCAATTTTATTGATGGTTGCAAAGAACCGGCTTTGACTTTATTGATTTGCTGTGCTCCTTGGAGTGCTAAGCGTTCCCTTCCCAGGCCTGAGTCAGAGCCCAAGTCCTTCTGGATCCCTCAGTTCTGAGTTTCCAGTTGAGTTGGGCGGGGGGGTAGGACACACAGAGAGAAAAAAAAAAAAAGCAAAACTTATCTCCCATTTGGTGACTTCACCAATCTGCCTGCTGACATTTACTTTTCAGGTTTCAGGTTTCTCAAGCATTCTTTCCAAGTGTTGTGATTGGATTCAGTGGAGGAGAAAGTCTGAAGCATGTCTCCTTTATCCCATCCAGAACTGGAACATATTATTTTTTTTCCTAGAGTGAATTCTAAGCTCCATACCTATTTCCGAGCAATAGGAGGAATCTCACAAAAACCGCTTCATCGCTGGGCATTAGGCTGCAGTAACCACTGGAATAAAACCTGTGGGAGGGGACCTTGTGAAATTAAATTCGCATTTTATGGCAAGACAAGAAAAATTTAAACATTCAACGTTTCCTCTGCCTCTGGCCGTCTCTCTGCGCGCTGCGTGGCGTGTCTGCATTATGCATGAACTGACCTCTTCAGGCGGGAGAAACGCCTCCTCGGCCAAGAGCACCATTCGCCCAGCAGCAGCACAGCTGCTTGAAAGATAACCTTTCCTCTTGATCTCCAAGGGGCCACAATGGTGCTCCGACCCCTTTTGTGTAAACTGCCAATAATATATCTTTTAATGTACAGCCCTCTGTCTCAAAAAACTTGTAGAAAATGGGCAGAATGGCTCTCAGAACTTTCTGAGATGTTCTCCCAGGTTCTAGTCTGCAAATGTGGCTTCAATAAACTTTTCCATTTCTGGGAGTGTCTGTTGTGGTGCAGTGGAAACAAATCTGACGAGTATCCATGAGGACATGGGTTCAATCCCTGGCATCACTCAGTGGGTTAAGGATCCAGCGTTGTCGTGAGCTGTGGTGTAGGTCGCAGACGTGGCTCAGGTCCTGCGTTGCTGAGGCTGTACTGAAGGCTGGTAGCTCTGATTCGACCCCTGGCCCAGGAACCTCCACATGCCATAAGTGCAGCCCTAAAAAGAAAAAAAAAATTCCATTTCTTTCTTAGACATACTAATTTTTTGTTGATAGTATGAAGCGCTGGACTTCAAGTCTTACTGTCCAGGCTCGCTTATTTTGCCCTCTCAGTCTTGTCCTGCAATGTTTTTTGTTTTGATATAATTTCAAAATTATGGGAAAATGTCAAGATTTAAACAGAGAACTCTCAAAGGCTTTTCTCAATTCCCTAAATGTTAACATTTTTCCCATCTTTCTCTCTTGCTTTCTCTCTTTTTTTATTTAATGATTTATAATTCACTATTTTCATCCGTTATTTCGATGTTCAAGTTTTCCCAGTCTGAAGGGAACCATTTTTGAACATTATTCTTTTTTCATTTCGACAAGATCTCACCATTTTCTGTGTACATCCTCGCTCTCCTAAGCTAAGGCAGCTCAGTCTCTAGCACTGAAATCATTTCTCCAAGGGGTCAAATTTCTGTTATTAGAAAAGTGTCTAGAAACCAAGATATCACTGTGCTTATTGTTGCTGGCCTGCCTCATTTCATTTCTTTTCTAAATCAAATTAAAGCTAGCTAAGGCTCCTTTGACTGAGTAGAAGAAACTCAAGATCAGCCTTGGTGCCTTCCCCCACTCTGATGGGTTAAGCCCTAGGACCCATGCCGTCTGGGGTAGAGAGCCGCTTCCAGGCCCTCGTGTAGTGACGGCCGGGCTGCAGGCCCTCATCCTGGTCTGAGAGCCCTGGAAAAGGGTGCGTGCAAGACCTGCTTGCCCTCGTCACACAGAGCTCTGCTCTGGGGACTTCTGCCAAGTGTCCGGACGCCGGGCTTGTAGCCTCGGTCCTCAAGACGAGCAGGCTGCCACCCTGCCCACAGAGGGGCTCAGACTTACAAAAGCCTTTTAGCGGACAGAGCAGGAAAAACACACACACACCCATATCCATGCACGGCTGTATATCTGTACTCTGAAGTCCACCCACAGCCAGGAGTTCATTTTCAATTCCAGTCTAACCTCACACCGCTCCTTCTGGTCTTTTCCTCTCCCCTACATCTCTGACAGTGAAAAAGCTCACTGATTCAGTCACTGACTCAATCATATATTACATAAAAGTAGCGTCAAAATTGCTAATCCATTCCACTTTGAAAAACAAACCCATTGTGAAAAACAAACTACACAGACGAGTTCAAACATAGGAGTTAAAAGTTCTTTGAGCCAGACGGCAGCGGCCGGGTTCAAAACTTATGTGGGTTAATGCCTTTTTTATCACATGAGTAATTGCTATTCAAATTGAAAATGCTTAGGTCCATCCGTGTCTGTGTCTATACCACTTATGTCCTATTATATTTTCCATGCTCCTTTGTTCTTTTTCCTGGTTTCCATGGCTGTTTTGCTTTGTCTACCTACAGAATTAAAGTAGTTAAAAATGTTGAAACTAACCAGTGGAGCAGAAACAGAGTCACAGACTTTGAAAACAAACTTAGAGTTACCAAGGGGGACAGGTGGTGGGGAGAGATGGACGGGGGGCTGGGATGGGCATAGAACCCCGAGGTACATGGAATGACTGGCCACTGGGGACCTGCTGTGTGGCCCAGGGAACTGTACTCAATGCTCTGCGGTAATCTATGTGGGTAAAGAATCAGACAGAGCGGATGTGTGTGCAGGTGTGCCTGAGTCACTTTGCTGTACGGCAGAGGTCATCACGACGTTGTTGATCAGCTATACCTCAAACAAACTGTCTATAAGAAATGAATACAAAGTTGAAAGTACAGAAAAGCATATTCAGAGAAGTATACTCTCTCCCCTCCCTTCCGCTGCCGGTGAGCATTATCAGTGGTTCTTGGTTTCTATATTTCCGTTTGTAAGGATTAGCAGGTACTTGGTTTGTTTAGTTATTTGTTCCTTTGTTAGTTTATTTTTATTTATTTTCCTTCCTCATTACACAAGGGCTATCAGACCTACACTCTTCTTCCTGTCTCTGTCTCTTTGTCTCTCGGGGTCTCCTCCTCTGTCTCTGTCTCCTGCTTGCTCATTCTCTCACTCTGTGTGTGTTCATATATACTGGAAAATACTGCTTTCCGCAGTTTGTGTGGGTCGACTTATAGAAGGAACTTGGTCAGTAGCTCACTGTAGGTCTCCATGTCCAGGAATATAGAGCCTGTGCATCTGTAGGGCTGACGGCAAGGGGCTTGAGCATCCTCAGATTTCACATCCAAGAAGAGCCCGGAGCCGGTCATCTGTGGATACTAAGGGGGAACGATATGCGTGTGTGTATATGTATATTTACATACATGTGTATACGTAGTGTGTGTAAATGCACACACTGTAGAGAGACGAGAAAGAGAAAAAACTGTTTGCTTTCTGCCACTTTAAGTTGTGTATCTCTTTCTATTTTTCAAAATGTTATTACTCAAAATCTAACAACACAGTGCAAAGGATATCACAGGCATTTATCGCGTTCCAGGACACAAATTACTACCAGGCGACACATGCTAAAGAGGTGGCATGTAAAACAGTACTCTAGAAACCCAGGGAAAAGTACTAAAATAGACTGTGCTGGGAGCTAAATAAACTGGGCTGGGGGATTCACCATTGGAATGAGATCTTGAAGAAGACGTGAACGTTGATTAACACGAGAGAGCAGGACAGGTTCCCATCAGAAAGAACAGCCTATGGGATACAGCAGGAGGCACCGATGGGCTGGCAGCTTCCATCCTGGTGGCTGGAATGCACATGGCGCGGCGCAGAGCAGAGCGGAGTGGACGGAGGTGTAGCTTGGCTGGAGAGTTGACAGTGTATCCATCGAGCTAAGAGGAGTAGGTCAAAGAGTTATCTCATTGAGGAGGAAGAGAATGAAGTTATGATTGATCACATGACCGCGGGTTTCAGTAAAATAAACGGTAGCATGTAAGGCTGCGTCAGTGTTGACAGATCAAGGAAGAGGACCACGGAGGAATTCAGGCTGCCTTCCAGAAGGTGGTTAGACCTACCATTTCAGGGACCGCACCACCACATTGGCTGTTGTGCTGCTTCTTTTGCTCTCATTTTAACTGTAATTTGCTCTACCACGCTTTCAGTCTCTGCCAGCATTTCAGTGAACAGCTACTTGTAGGAGAGCTTGTCCTTTTCCCCCTGTGCATTTTTGTGCCCTTAATTCATCTTTATTCTTCCCTCTTATTCAGGGCTTCTGAAGGATGAGCCCAGCAGGACTTGAATTTAATGGCGATCCACAACCAACAGTAGGATTCCATGCAACTTGGAAACTGAGGTAGCCTTACCACAGGCATACCTCAGTTGTTTGCATTCCCAGCGCAGATCAAAATCATGCTTACTTTTATTCTGATGCATTTCCACTTGGAGGGGCAAAATTTTAACATTAAACAGCAACTTAGAGTAGCCTCAGTTTACAAACTTAGAAAATGTTAAGGTTTTTCCTCAAAGGAACAGAACTACTCCTCGAAGCCCACTGAATCTGAAACTTTCAGTTCTTCTCACAAAGCCCATTTCCATGATAGTCAAATGTATTGGATTGTCCAGAGTTGAGGTGTCTGGAAGTCAAATGTCTGTGTTCACAGAATCCGGCTCTACAGGTAGACAGATTCCCTCTTACTTTGGAAAACAGCAATGGATGAGTTTGCAGGTAAAGGTCATCAGAAATTCTTCAGACGCCTCTCAAAGTGCAGAAATGAATGGTCTCCAGGTACTCGGACTGATTCATTCATTTGTTAACATTCATTTAGCAAGAGGTAGATGGAAGTCTGCTAAAATAATAAACAGTCAACTTCTCTTTGTATCTACCAGTATTCATAGCATTTGGCAGTAGAGTTAATTGGAGGAAAGATCGTTATTTTATGCATTTTTTTGGTGGAAGCAATAAAAGGCCACTGAATGGTTTTACACAAAGGACCTCTAACGGCTGTAGATCATTTGTGAAAGTGATATTTACCCAGCGCTGCAGATGGTATGAAATGATAGGCTTTTGGTTTATCATTTGGAATCACAACGACTAGAAGACTACAAAAGTTATTTTTGTGTTAAAATACTTGCACGCATCCGTGAGTGAAGAATTTGAACTTTAGAACATGTTGATCTTAAAATGCACAATGATCCAGACATCAGTGAATTAGACAATGAGATCAATCTGTGGTCATAACAACCATATGCGCTTGAAAGAAAATTATGTGAAGAGAAGGTGAGAATCACTGGAAAGTCAAATGAAAATAAAAGTTGCATCTTCACAAATTTTGGTTCAAAGACTTTCTGATTTGAAAGACAGTTTTAAGGTTAAAGTCATCTGAGCTTTCTGTCAAAGTTGGATCCATCTTGCCACACGATTCACTAAAAAACACCTATCTTTACTGTTTCGTCATTTGCTGCATCTGTAGCATCATGCTACTGGTTTCCACTGTGCCAGTGATAAAATCTTTCTGCAGACAGAGCCCTGAAGAGCAGGACACAGTCTTCCCTCATAGCTGACATCGATTTGCTTGGTGTTTAGTTGACAATTATCAGATCTACTGTCTTAGGTAGGAGTGAGAATCCTGGAAGCACTCATTTAACCTTACCCTTGGCTTTAATTCCATAAAAACCTGCATCCAGGACACGGGAAGTCATCTTACGTGGCTCCAAAAAAAGACATACACACACACATCCATTCATAGCAATACAAATGTATTTTCTGGTATGGATTGGCTATTCTCACTGCTTTGATGGAAATCCTTGGAATCAAATTGTGCAAAGAAGCAGGAATTTCCCCATATAGCAATGTGATTTTATTCAAGAATGTATCCTGACTGGTTGACTGTTTTCACCTCATACTCTTTGAGCAGACTGTCAACTCTGTTTTCAAAGACCGATATAGGAAAACCAAACAAACAAACATAAATTAAATTCAACCGGATGCTGAAAACAATACGTGACAATGAGACTATAATTATGGATAGTGAAACTGAGCAGGACCCTGTGGGGCTCCTGGGCACAAAAACCTTCCTGTGTCCCTCATTTCTCGTCTGCAGGAAACAGGCCTCACCTAAGCTCCGCGACCCTCCCTGCGTTCCTGGGGCGGGGGGACAGACCGCTGCCGGGCAGGGAAGGGAGATGCGGAGACCGCGGAGGCGTAGCAACTAAAACGGAATTGGAGGTATGACGTCAGTACACAGTTTGCAGGGATAGGATTCCTCCTGGGCCTCGGTTTCTGTATGTCTCTGGAGCAGAGGCCCTGAGAGGCTTTGTTCAGGTTACCTGTTCAGGTATGTTCACTGATCAAACAGGCTTGGAATAGAATATCTTTCTACGGAAGGCAGGTTCGTGTTCTGCCCAGAATAACAAAGATCTCCCTTCATGGCATATGAGTTCTGCCTCTGCTCAGCCGTGCAGAAGGCTCTGGGGCCCAAGGAAAGTGGGTAAGCAAAGGATTGGAGAACCAGAAGCAACTTACGCCGCAGCACAGAAAAAGTCGAAAGGATGAAAGATGGCGAGTCATAGGACAAGACAATCAATGGAACTCTTCATGTAACTGTATCCACAGAAGAGCCATTTCGACGCTGACACGCACATGGGACCAAGAAATATTCCGAGGAGGCCTTTGTTTGCTTTTGTTTCCTCCCTTACAAGATATCTTAAAACATTCAAGACTGATTTTGCAAGCGGAGAAAAAGGCCCATGCAGCGCCAAATCAATTTTATCGGAGATTATCTTTCTCTGTGGGCTCCAGAATCTTTGTTATCAAGAATTATGGCATTTCAGATACGTGTTAGAAGAAAAAAGGAAAAATAAGTAACGTTAATGAATAAGCAAAACCTGCCTGTGTGAGTTTCTTCCAGAACGACGAATCCGTTTCTCAGAGTAAAGGAGCTTGGGAGGCAGGCCTAGCAGGAAGCAGCAGGGTCTGTAGCACCTGCTCAGGGAATCTCTGAAGGCCATCAGTATGCGACGTCCTTCCTTCTGAGCGCGTGGGAAACTCTTGTCTCGCCTGCCTGGGTCCAGGCAGGATCATGTGACAGGTTAAGCCAATACCCTGGGAGCAGAAATAACTTGGGCCACTTTAGATGGAGGCACTGATTTCGCTAAGACCTTTCTGTTCCGCCCTCTTGCCGGCTTCCACATCCTGGGAGCCCGGAACCTCAGAGCCTCCCTTCCCAAGCTCTTGCCAGAACCCCCGGACCGCCTTTCACGAGAGAGAAATGTGTGGAGAATTTGCACTGGCCATTGAAGCAATACAAAACTGTCTGGACTGATGCAACAAGCCATGATTCATTAGCATGCAGTTTTTCAATACTTATCACCTTATCACCCTCATACTAAAATCATTCTTTGTGTGTTTCTACTTTATTTTGTCCATTTTTATTTTTTTATTTTATTGGCATATAGTTGAGTTGCAATGTTGTGTTAGTTTCAGGTGTAGCAAAGTAAACAGTTGTACACATACATGTATCCATTCCTTTTCAGACTCTTTTCACATATAGGTCATTACACAGTATTGAGTAAATTTCCCTGTGCTGTACGGTAGGTCCTTGTTATCCATCATCTTTTTATATATTTTTTCCTAAAATAGAGAAACATCTTTTGCATAGAGAAGATTTTCTAATACTGAGAGGTTATTGTGGGAGGAAAGAGTAGCCCATGAAGTTGATTTGCCATTATTTTGTCATAATATTTCCCTCATTTTACAGATAAGGAAACTGAGCACAGCAATGTTAAGGGATTTGCCAAATTTCATACGGTTGATTAAAGGTGAAGTAGTAATTCAAACCTATATTCCATTTATATTTCCTTACTATACACATCATATCACAGGCTGGGATTTTAAAGAAGAAAAAAAATAAAAATCTCTGAGTTTTCTTATCTTTAAACATAGTCTCTTTAAACATAAAGGTGTATCTTCATGAGTTTTCAAATCTTCAAATAGCTTATAGTTTAACACATTTAAATAGCCTTAGTAATCACTAAGTATATATAAAAGTAGAAGAAAAAATATACACATATATACATACACTGCACTTTAAAAGATTAAAATCAGATACAATATTTTTGGTTTGTTTACCATTTTTCATCTTTTCAAATGCCAGTATGAAAAACCCTACATTAGGAGTTCCCGTCAGGGCTCAGCAGAAATGAATCCAACTAAGAACCGTGAGGTTGCGGGTTCGATCCCTGGCCTCGCTCAGTGGGTCAAGGATCCAGCGTTGCCATGAGCTGTGGTGTAGGTCACAGACGCGGCTGGGATCCCACGTTGCTGTGGCTGTGGCGCAGGTCTGCAGCTGTAGCTCCGATCAGACCCCTAGCCCGGGAACCTCCACATGCTGCCGGTGCGGCCCTAAAATGACAAAAGACAAAAAATAAAAAAAAAACCTTCCATGAGCCACATGTCAGGTTGGAGCAGATGAACTTGCTGACATTTGACTGATTTGAATGTTTCGTCTGTCAACCTAGTAGAAAGATCATGCTTTCAGGGTGAAAGAACGCTAATTTGAATTTCAGCCCCACCCTGTCTGCTCAAGTGATTTGGGGCAAATGTCTTAGAATCTGTAAATCTCAATTCCTTCTTCTATAAAACAGGACGATAATATTTACACGGAAAGATTACTGTTAAGGCCCAAAATCCCGTTTGCTTTGGCTTTTTCACAAGATAATTCACACAGCACCTGCCTCACCTGAAAGTGGACACTGGTTCAGGCTGTTTTCCATCCCGATGAGCAGAAAGGGCGGTGTTTTCAGGCCCAGTGTCTGCGGATGCTCTTGGAATGCTGACGTCACGACTCATCTCTGAACTACATCAGGGTAAAGTGAACAAAAATATCATCTGTCAGCTACAGTGGGCGCCGTGCTTCTTTTGAAATGCACTGTTCCTATGTGTTAATGATTTTTTCAATGGACGATGACTACGCATAACCGTCCATACCTGGTGTGGCACTTCCTCCTCCAAGGAATATTTTCAATTACGTGCTTTTCAATGAACATTGATAACCTTGTGAATGTGGAAGGTGGATAAGGTGAGTATCTGAGACTGGGAAAACTAACTTGCCATCTAAATGAGTACAAAATGAAACATTTTTATTCCCCCAATCCATGGACGTTTAAGAAAAAAAGATTACATGCTAAGATTTTAAACTAATATTCAAATGCAAGAGCTAACTTAAAAAAAAGCAAAGAAAACCATTTTTGGAGTTTGGAGACATGAGAAAATCTCATGTTGGTCACTAGCTATGAGACCTTGGGTGAGTTATTTTTTCTGAATCTCAGGGACTTGAAAAGGAAAACAAAGTAATGATATTCCGTGGTCCCACTTACAGAAACATGCATAATCTGGGTGTTTTATCAATTACGAATGACTATACAAATATGTCTGTTTTAGTCAGTGTAGACAAGGAGCAATTATATCATAATTTCCAGTACCACGAAAATGTTGTTAAAAATATATACTTTACATGGAGTGGTACAGCAGATTCATCTTATTCTCACTTGATGTCCAAGATGAAACTGCCAGTTTTATTTTCAGAGGACACTGCTTTGGCTAGTTCGGTTTCATAATTTAACTTGACATTAAATACAACGAGCTTCAATGGATGTGTTCACACAAAAAGACAAATACGTTCTTGTCTCTAGTCTTGTTGGTACTTGTAGTTGGGATATTCCGCCTTCATCTTTTTACAGGTGATTGACAGAAAACTCTCGACTACGCTATGGTATTTGTTTTTTTAAGTAAGAAGAAATGGTGACTGATTTTCACTCTCTGAATTTTAGGGGGTGATTTTGATAAGAAAGTCTTTCTGAACAAGAATAAAAGGACTGAGAAAGAGAAAGGGCTTATTTATATTAAGGCCGATAGAAGAATTACCTTCCTGTTAAGTACTTGTTCATAACTGCTTATTATGGTTCACACACTGAACTCTTATTTCTGGGAGAAAATTTAATGGAAGTTGCTTTAAAAAATAATTTTCATTCTCCACCTTTTTCTATTATTCTGCTCCAAATCTTTTTGCCAGCCTTAGAGACAGTGTTCTCACGTTCAGATGGCTGTTTTTTGTGTTTAGGAGATTATATTTGAACACTAAATTTTATCTGAGCTCTGAGCTAACAATACATTTAAAAATAGCCCATCAGACTAGCTCTGAATTTAGAAAAAGCATATAATTGTGCTTCCATTTTCTTCTGGTATTATTCAAATTGCCATATTAAAGAGACAAAGCAGTGAATTTTTAGTCGAGCTTTTACATTTCAACAAACCTAAGGAAGTAAATTTAGAGAATGATGATGACACAGTGAAAACCAGACTTCAAATTCCATTCAATCCTCCAAACATTCTTCAGAAAGACTCCTGGGCAAGCATTTAGCATGGCTTTCGATGGCCGGTTAACCCTTCAGAACACAGGTTTACAAGTCTTGGGCCAAACCAGTTCCAAGTTCTCCATTGCAAAAAGAACACATGCATGAATAAGCAGGGATGTAGTCTTCTAGTATTTCTGCCATCAGGAGTCATTCTGGGGTGTGATGTGGCCAAAATACATTTTGGTATATACGAGGAATAATAAACCCTATTTTCCACTAAATTTCCTTTTGGAAAAAAAAAAAGCAAACAAACATTAATTTGTTGCCCCTGCATTCAAAATCACTGGCATCACATTTTTTATGGTGGAAAAAATTCATAATTACACCATATACTTTATGAGACAGCCAAATCAACAAGCAAGCAAACAAAAGGCAGAGCATACTGGGAATCTGTCCACCTGGTGGAAACAAGAAGTTCTGAAATGCAGATAGAGAATTCTCAACAAGCTCTCAAGAAGGTTTTTTAAAGGCCGTTAATACATGACATCAAAATAAATCCAGCAGATGTCCTTTAGGACTCAGTTTGCTAATTCTCACAGCGAGAGGAAGAGTCCACACTTTCTGTAAATATGTAATTGTCTTACTGTCCCAAATGTTAACACTTTGCTTTAAAAACGGAATATGCTTTCCCAGCATGCCCTGCACACAGCGGGCACTCTGAAAATGCTCGTCGGTTGCCGGTTAGATTTGAACCAAGGGAGATCAGCTGAAGGTGAACAGATTTCCAATGAAATAATAATCACTGGGCAGGAAAGAGACGTACGATGAAGAGTGGGAAGGGTCCCCCGCAGCCACGTCTTATTCTTTTTTGGGGTGGCGGCACTGTAGTGTAATGACCAGCAAATTACATTTTTATCTGCACCAGCCTTTTTACCCCAGACTCAGGAACCCAAGTTCCCAAATGGCTTTGTACATAATATTTCTCAAATTAAATACTCAAAGCCTAACTCCCCGTTTTGCCATGCCAGCCATCCCTGGATAGTTTCCCATCTACCAGAAATGACACACCATTTATTCAGTTGCCTACACTCCAAAAAATATCTAAGAATCATTCCCAGCAACTTCCACCCCCTAGCTCTTTATAAATCCATTGCTAATCTGACCGATACCCTTCAGATGTATGTTAGTCTCCATCTTCTCCTCTCCCACGCGCTTAGCTGTCTGCAGCATCCTTCAGCTCTCACATTAAATGTCAGGGGCTCGACCTGACTGCTCCAAACCAGCAGAACCCCCTTCTTATTCCCTGTCATCCTGTCCTGTGGTGTTAATTTCTTGTGCTATCGCAGTTGACAGTCATTGTCTTACTTTTTCATATAAGCCACCCCTAGTTGGTGAGTCACCTAAAGACAAAGACCGCGTCCATCTTCAGCGTGCCTAACCCCAGGCCCAGCACAGTTTGTGCACAATAATGTCTTTTTTTACAAAAATAAAAGCATGATCTCCCTCATCCATGTTTCGTTCCACAAACTGTTGACGAAATTTGGCTTCACGAGACAGAGTTTTGGGTGAGGGAGAAGAAAACAGCTTTTATTGCTCTGCCAGACAAAGGAGGCCATGGCAGGCTGATGACTTAAAGCCTGTGCCCACCGCTGGGAAGAACCGTGAAAGGTTTTATAGTAAAAGGAGAGAAGCAGGTTTTCAGACGGGGGTCAGGACTGGGACAGACATGAATTCTTCTTTCTTTGGGGGAATCTCGGTCACCAAAGCTGGTGTCAGGCGACCTCTGCGTGATCACGAGGGCGGCCTTCTGGGTTACCGCCTAGGATAACAGCTCCTGCGAAAAAGGCACATTGACCGGAGATTAGAACAAACTAGGAAAGTTCCTGAAAAACATCTTTAATCCACAGGCAACTGTGATCAAGGAGCCTAATGTTTAGCTCCCGGGTGACGGTGCTTAGCCAGGCAGGGAAAGGAAGGGCTCTACGCTGTTCAGGGTGAAAGTATTCATTTCTAAAGCAGCATAAGGAATATGACCTTTCTCTTAGGTGTATAAGCTGCCCACGTCGTTATACGTGTCCCTCGAGAAGGAACCAGACCCTGCCCCGAGGCTGCCCTGCTGTGTCCTGCCGGCTCCTCCTGGTCTCTGCGTCCCCTCCCGTCCCTGACCAGCAACTGTCTGAACCTGCCCCTTGGAGCTCAGGGAAGGTCCTGGCGGCTGAATGAGGCCCAGGTCCTAAGAAGAAGAAACGGGGACATAGAGAGGCTTCTGTGCCCAGGCGCCCCACAGGGCCCTGCTCGGACACAAAGCCCTTCCCCAACGCCCTAGAGGCAGAGTAGTCGGTTAAAGAACAAACTGGAGCTCGTTGCCATTCTCGCTGTTGGTTTGGAAGCAGTAGGCTGGGTTTTCTGTTTCTCGAAAACGTTGGAACTGCTGTAAACGGAACTCCCCAAAGGCTTTCTCCGTTCCTGCCTGGCCAGACCAGGACCTTCCTCGTCTCCCCAGCCACTGCGTGGCCCTGCTCAAAGCAGCGGTCCAAGAGGAAGGTCTGCTTGGTCTTCGCACACTGATCTCCTCTGTCACTCGGGGCAGGGTGCCCGTCAGGCTTGGCCTTTCTGTTTCCGTCACACAGAGCTCCGTGCCAGGCACACAGGTACAACGCGCAGCCGTCAAAACCGAAGTCACCACATTTTGATAGAACATGAGGGGAGATTATTTTTCCTCTGGAGACAAATTTTCATTTGACTATGGTCTGCCTGACTATATGAGCACAAATTATCTGCTGTATCTGAAATAGCTTCCACCTGTTATTACCAACTACTTTTCAGCTCAAGTTATTTATTTTTGCTCTTTCTTTTGAGTCATGTTTGTGGGTCTTCTCCTGGGGAATTTTTGTTTTTCATAATGTCAAAAGAAGCAACTAAATTCTATCACTTATAAGTGTTTCCGGAATGCTGTGCATTGTAAATGCATTTCCTCTGTCACTTCTCACCTTAACTCCATTTTCGAGGTTGGGAGTTTGAGTCTGAAGATGCAGCAAACCGGGCTTTGGAGGAAGTCAGCTCTTTGAAGGGCTGAACCACAAGCCACCACACAGAGCAGTGGAGCAGGTTATCATCAAACCTCCTTCCTGTTCGCTCAGATCCTCAGACCTCACCCTCCACAGGTGAATTTAAAGGAGGGTCTTTGGGACCGAAGATGGCATCATTATCACAGAAAAGTGGAGCCAGCAAGGGTCCCTGTGCCACGTCTGCGCAGGGCAGCTAACCGGTCAGGAAACGCCCTCCACGCCCTGCAGCCCTCACAGATAAAACCAAAGATCCAAAGAGGACGTGACAGACGGTGCCAGATTTAACGTGTGCTAGTCTGAAAGCGCAGGTCTACTGAGGAGTAGTGTTCAGACCCAGAGAGCAACTGTCTAGTCTCCACTATAATCTTGTTGGTGTCCCATTTGAGGGGAGAATAAATATGACCTCTTTTAAGTGTCGTCGAAGGTCTGTGGACCCAGCCGCATGAACTCGGTTTAACTCCTGTGACGGTCAGTCTTCGGAGTCAGCTTGGCAGCGCCGCGGGGGGCAGCCCAGATTAAGCGCTCTTTCTGGGTGTGTCTGTGACCGTGTTTGCTGATGAGACCGGCGTCGGGGTCACTGGGTGTGGGAAAGCAGCTCGCCCTTCTCAGAGGGTGGGCGCGGTCCGCCGTGCTGAGGGGCTGCCCAGAGCGGAGTGGAGAAGGGGGTGCTCCCCCACCCCCGCCTTCCTGCTGAGCCGGCGCCCCCCGTCTTCTCCAGCCCCGGACCAGCATTTGCACCACTGGCTTCAGACTCAGATGGAAATTTCACCACCAGCTTCCCCGGGTCTTCAGTCTGCAGATGGCAAATCCTGGGATTCCTCAGACTCCTTGATAGTGTGGGCGGATTCCCCCCTCATGGCCCAGTCACTCTGTGTCTCTCCCTGTATGTAGTGAGCATTATGCACATTTCTCTCTCCGAGGCGTGCGAAAAATTGACTCGAGCATTTGAAACATCTACACACATAAAATCTAGAGGTGCTTCATTCATCCATGTGATGTCAAGCATCTTTCCATGTGTTTTTTGGCTCTCTGTGTGTCTTCTTTGGAGAAATGTCTATTTAGATCTTCTGCCAGAGGAATGGGTAAAGATGGGATATATATATACACACACACCGATGGAATATTACTCAGCTATAAAAAAGTAATGCCGTTCACATTCAACAACATGGGTGGACCTAGAGGTGATCATACTGAGTAAAGGGAGTCAGAGAGAGAGGGAGGAACAGCATATGGTGTTACTTATATGTGGGATCTAATCGAAAGGATACAAGTGAACTTACGAAACAAAAACAGACACAGATTTTGAAAACAAACTTATGGTTACCAAAAGGGTCAGGCGGGGGGTGGGGGGATGGATGGACTGGGGTTTGGGTTGGCACGTGCACACTGCGATGTACGGAATGACAGGGGACAGGGACTCTACCCAGCATAGGGACTCTACCCAGCGTTCTGTGATCATCTATGTGGGAAAAGAATCTGAAAAAAATGGATGTGTGTATACGTATAACTGAACCACTTTGTTGCACAGCAGAAATGATCACAACCTTGTAAATCAACTGTATTCTAAAAAACTTTAAAAAGAAAAGAAAAACTATTCTAAATTTTTAAAAAATGATGACTGGAGCCAGGCGCTTGTCTTGAGACAAAAGACTCGTGGGAACAAATGAATGAGGAAGGCTCATTCAAGGCTAGGAAGTTAGTCTTTATAATTTTCTTAAAGTTGAATTTCAGACACATATGTGATTAGAATCAATCTTTTCTTAAGATTCCATAATATCACTGTTTTAAAATCCATAAATTTCATGCACAATAAAACAATAAAAATGTGTTATGCTGCTGTAATGTACAACTTCCATTATTCTGGCTGCCAATTTGATTCATCTTCAAATTCTGAAAGGTCATCCTGCAACCTAAAAGCTGTGTGATAAACAACTGGCCTTTGAGAATGAATATTAAACTAATGTCCTGTGCACTGTTTATGTTCTTTGACAGTTTGCACAAATTTTGCTTTTTGTCATGTCATTTAAGATCTGTGAGAAATGAGCTATTTGCTGATCCTAATCATTCAAGATTATCTCCCTTTTTAGGATTTCCTCTATTGTTAGTCATTCAAATCAATATTCACCAGCCAAAATAGAAAATGAATATCTGATTAAAATCTGTGGATTAATTAACATTGTTCTCGTTTATCATGAGTCTTGTTCTGCATTGATCTGGCCGTGACGCACTGTTTCATACCTTTGTTTTATGTCAGTCCCTTAATTTTCTTTGCCATTCGGCTTCCAGGTTCAAGATCTATTTTATGTTCCTTGGCAATATTGCAATAAATCTCTTCTTTTGTGTAGAAGACAGTTCCCCACTAAAAGAAGGGAGTGGGTATTCTGTGCTTAAATAACATTGGAAAGCTCTGGGTTTAACTCCACTGACTGTGCAACTTTGTTAATGTTCGTCTTGAACTTCCAAGGTCATTGAAAACTATGCTTTCCAAACTTATTTTTTTAGCCCCTTTTTCAGTGAGCTCTAGTGGGGCAAGGACTCTCCGAGCATCTCTCTACAAAGCTCCGTCCTGCACGCTGTGTCTGACTGCTGGTAAGAGAAAGGGGAGTGAAAAAATGATTTGCGTTGTCATGCAGGTACTGTGTTTAGGGGAATACAGCTTTTCTTGGATAACTCTAATAAAGTGCTATATGTTACCAAAAATAAATAAACGCTATGTCTGCCTTCACCCTTTCTCACATCTGTTCACTGGTTACTTTCCTTCTGAAATAACAATAATAGAAATAACATCTCCAGAGTCTCGCTGACTGTAGGAAAATGTTGACCCTGCCGAGGAGCAGCCACCGCCGGACACACTGTCACTCGGGTTCCACCACACCCACTACACAAAGAAGTGAATCAAGAGTATACAAAATCAGATATGGTATTGTTTAAAATGCCATACACTTCAGATAAAAATGTGTTCTGTTCCTCTGTGATCTTAAAACGTAATCATCATTTCCTAAAGCCCCACCACTTCAGAACGTTCTGAGTTATCCTACAACTGAACGTGACATCAGAAAATTGTCTGTCAGGTCCTGGAGGTTTCATTGATCAGCAGGCATTTTTCATGTAATCTTGCCCTCAAACATAGTCTCAAAATTCTTTACATGTTTTGAACAATTCCAATTCTTAAAAATATAAGTAGGTCATAAACAAGTGATATCTCCAAATTCTTGTTCAACTGAACACTTTATTTTTAATTTGATCTATCCATGTTTCACCAAGATTGTAGCCCCAGAATCATATCTTTTTCCCCTCCCTTAAATGAAAACCAATTACTCTTATCTGAGTTTCTGGAGGCAGCTACAAAAAGGGAAAAACAAGAACTGGCTATAGAACCAACGGGGTCCAAGACGGTAGAAGACTTGACTTCCAGGGTACCTTGAGTCTCACCTTAAATTTCTTGTAATCCCTTAGCCAAATGACACACCCACCGGAACCCTGACAGCTGACGATTGCCATGACGACCGCAGAAAAGCCCACAAGGACTGAAAAGTAGAACTGCATGAGTTCCAGGTCCACACTATACTACGTTTTCAGATAACGCATGAATACTCCTTCCGCTCTTTCCCGTTGCCACACTTCACCCCAGCCCGCCTGTGTATTTTGCTGCCTCCACCTCAACTGGGTTGAGAAGTTGATTTGAGAACTAGGCTCCAGCTTCCCCATTCGTAGACTATCGGATAAAACCTGCGCGTTCCTATCTCAGCATCAGTTTCGTTATCAGCTGCATGAATCTGATCAGAAAAGAACCTCCCTGGCTGAGACGAGGGGTCAGGTTCATGTCTCTAATAAACATTTTCTCTTGGAAAAGCTGCCATCCATTCACACTGGCAGTTAAATTGCCGATTTCGTCATCTTACCTTTATCTATGACCAGCACTCGCCCTCAGTCAGTGGGACAACTGCTCCCTGAAATATTAGTCCGTGAAAACCTTGAAACCCGGCACTGTGCTTGAGTCATACCCTTACCAAATCATCTATATTCAGTAAATCTTCTAATGTGCTCATTGTTGCCTCAAAACTTCTCTCACGCTACTTCTTTTCTCTTTGGAAGCCCAGGTATTTTAAGAGCCTCGTAGCGGTTCTCCCAGGTTCTGGTCTTTTTCACTCCCGATAACGCTGACTGGGTTCGCAGCCTATATACAGATGGTTCACATTTAACAGGTATTGCCAGGTACCTTCCACCAGCTTGCTTCCTGCTCCGAACGGAGCCACCAGAACCATCCCACACGGGACCACGCCCGCCCCACCAGATCGTGGGGTCCAGACCCTAAATGCCAGGATTCCCAGGTCGCTCCCCTTCTCCTCCGGGAAGGCAGGACTGGCAGGGTCCTGGTGGCATTCGCCGTCAGGCCCACCCTCTGCATGCCATTCTTTCTGGTCCCTCACGTGCCAGACTCCCCCAGATCCAACCAACTCATATTATCCTATTGCTTTATCTCTTTATCTCTGCAATTAAGTAACAACATCATGGTGAAGCTTTTTTGGTTGTTCTTTTTTAGGGCCGCACTTGCCGTATAGGGAGGTCCCTGGGCTAGGGGCTGAGCTGGAGCTGCAGCTGCTGGCCTATGCCACAGCCACAGCAAGGCCAGATCCAAGTTGCGTATTCAACCTATGTCTCTGGATCCCTAACCCACTGAGCGAGACCAGGGATCAAACTCACATCTTCAAGGATACTAGTCAGGTTCATAACCCACTGAGCACAAAGGGAACACCTGGAAAAGCATTTTATAGACAACTTTCAAATTCTTAATACTGTTTGAATATTGATACAACCTCAAACAATGTATTGATGACTTCACTGTGTATGTTTGATATTTTAGCGTATTCATGCGTCTGTCCTCTTCATTATCAAAGCGCTGTAACCGCAGAGACGTCTCCTGTGTGCTGACTCGATCTTTTCTTCAATCACACAGTTTCCAAACGGTCTTCAGAATGGTTGGGGGCTGTTTAGTTAATAACAGCCATGTGGCACAATAAGAAAAGAAAAGCAGGCATTTCCTTTTTTAACCCCCAATCCAAAGATTTTTTTTTTTCTTTTTAGGGCCACACCCGTAGCACATGGAGGTTCCCAGGCTTGGGGTTGAATCAGACCTACAGCTGCCGGCCTGCACCACAGCCACAGCAACGTGGGGTCTGAGCCGCATCTGTGACCTACACCACAGCTCACGGCAACGCTGGATCCTTAACCCACTGAGTGAGGCCAGGGATCGAACCCGCAACCTCATGGTTACTAGTCGGATTAATTTCCACTGTGTCACAATGGGAACTCCCCAAGAACTTTACTCTTGTTTAAAGACTGTGCTTGATTTGAAATTTGAAATTTTCACAAGGACTTTATATAAATGTTGAAAATTGACCAAACCAATACATGGTAACAAATAGGTCTCATATCATTACCTCCACAGACATCTATTTTTAGATCCAAGCGCTTTACATGATAAAACCAAACATAAGGAGAAAGTGAGAAAAATGGAAGAACTTTACATTTTGATTATTTTTCATGCTTTCTATTTTTAAATGTGTAGGTCTCTGTCATTGTTTCTAGTCTCTGGATTGCTAACTAGAGAGTGTAATTTTTGTGGATAAATTAGTGCATAATTTATATAGTTTTAACCCCTCCCCTCAGAAAGGCTTAATTAGATTTTTCATCAGTTTCAGCCTGGTGTGTGAGATTTGATGGGGTTCAGTCGACTCTATCCATTTGCTCACACAACGCTGTTCTGCCCTGTGAAAATGCAAAGCGTGGCGTTCATCCATCACAGTAATAGCGCCACTGGGACGGCGCAGCCCGCTCTGATCCCTCCTCCTGATTTACTCCTGGTAAACAAGTGGACACTGTTTCTAGCCAGAGCCAGAGAACTGCGACTATTGGGGAAACAAAACGTCAACGTGTGGGTCCACTTGTTAATAACGCCAAATATAGTGTCTCCAGGCAGCAAGACAGACGTGGCCTCTGTCCTATCAGCGTGCGCGTCCCGTGCAGAAGGGACTGGCACCAAGGTCCGCTAGCTGATGTGAGCCGGTCCGTCGCCCAGCGCTAATTATAAACCACTAAAGATGTGACGTTTCCCAGCGTGCCTAGACCTCCTGTGAGGGTTTTGATAGCACCACTAGTCAATCGATTATAAAGCCGTCGTTTGTCTACATGATTCCATTTTGACGTAAGGGGCTCCGCGTTATTAGGCCATGGAAGAGTCTTCACAAAGCTGAAGCTTAATCTAAGTAATGAGCCACATTAATCAAAGTCCAACATGACTAATCAGGCTTCAGATAATGCAGCCATTTAAAAAGTTTGCTAATGAGTGCTGCAAGTGGAAGTGAGTGATTTTATTATTCTTAGGTAAAATATCACTATTCATGAGCATCCGCTGGAAACATTAAACCCTGGTAGGAAAGCCACTGCCGTAGCCTTCCATAATTACCTATAAAAACTTCTTCCACCATGGTCAGGAATTGAATATATTTGCATAATATGCAATTGCAGTGCCCAGTGGTTTTCTGAATAAAGCATCACTTGTCAAGCTTCATCTTAGCTTAGCATAATGTTTTTCTCCAGCCGCTGAAGGGGGCTGAGTCCGTTGTGCAATGCTTTTCTGTGTTTAGCATGGAACAAACAAAAGGAAATGACAAAGTGCCAGGCAAGTTAAGTGAGCTTTAACCGCAATGGCAGGAGAACTCGGGAAAACGAGAGGTGAAGAGTGACTGCGCCCAGACTTTGCGTGACCCTGATTTACCTAATCTTCTTCTCATCGCCGTGGTCGGCTGGAGAGTTCCCACCCACCCAACCACGGTGGGGTCCCTGGAACCTGTGGAGAGGGCTTTGCAGATGTGATAGAATGAAGGCCCTCAAGATGGAGAAATTACATGGGATTATCCAGGCGGGAGAGACATAATCAACAGAGGGACAGAGGAGGGTCAGAATGAAGAGAGACTGGAAGCGCTAGGCTGCTGGCTCTGGGCGTGGAGGGTGTGGTCACAGCCACAGAGGGCAGAAGCCTCCAGAGGCTGGAAAAGGCAGGAAAAGGTTCTCGCCTGGAGGCTTCAGAGGAGGGCAGCTCTGCAGACTCATAGATTTTAGCCCATGGAACGCCTTTTAACTGCTGACCGCTGGAACTGAAAATAATACCTTTGTGTTGGTTTATGCCACTAAGTATAGGGTGATTTGTTACAGCAGCGGTAGAAACCTAATACCACCCGCATTGTTTAACTGGGAAAATAAAATTTAAAAATATAGGTATATAATATGTGTAATAACCTACATGGGAAAAGGAAAAGGATCTGAAAAGGAATGGACATATGTATATGCAAAACCCTTTTACTTTGCTGCACACCTGAAACTAACACAGCATTTTAACTCAACTATACTCCAATAACATTTATTTTTTTAATTGTCAAATTTTGTGGCTATATTGAGATGCAGTTCACATGCCCTGTACTTCATGCATTTAAAATGTAAAATTCAGGGAGTTCCCGTCGTGGCTCAGTGGATAACGAACCCAACTAGGAACCATGATGTTGTGGGTTTGATCCCTGGCCTCGCTCAGTGGGTTAAGGATCTGGGGTTGCCATGAGCTGTGGTGTAGGCTGCAGATGCAGCTCGGATCTGGTGTTGCTGTGGCTGTGGCGAAGGCCAGCGGGTACAGCTCCAAATAGACCCCTAGCCTGGGAACCTCCATATGCCGTGGGTGCGGCCCTAGAAAAAGGCAAAAAGACAAAAAAATAAATAAAAATAATAATAAAATGTAAAATTCAATGCTTTTCAGTATATCCATAGTTACTCAATCACCACCAAAGTCTAATTTTAGAAAATTTTCATCACCCCCAAAGAGCACTGTGTCTATAAGCATTTACTCCCTACCCAGCCCCAGAGATGCTGAAGCAACCGATAATCTACTTTCTGACTATAAAGATTTGCCTGTTCTAGACATTTCATGTAAATATAATCATACAAAAAAAAAGAATGAGTACAAATGACACCATAAATTTGTGGATTTCAGTAATAAAAATGAAAATACCTTTGAAATATTTTCTAGGGGAGTAAGAAAAATTAAATGCCATCTGGGTTTTCTTCACATTTTTGCTTTGATAATCGATTTTGTTATTGATGTTTTCCTGCACTATTTAAGTTTGTTTATATTTTTAAGAAAGCAAATATCCCACCATCTTTAACCAAAAAGTATTTTTTGATTTTTATTAGTTGTACAGATAATATTCTAACAATTGTGAAGTAAATGTGGCCAACAAAATATAGCCACCAAATGTATCAGGTCTTGCTTTTTCCCAAGGGTGCGTGCACTTGAACGTACTCAAAGTTATGATATAAGCTTTTATTATACGTTTTCACTTGATATGCTATCAGAAACATCTGCATATTTACATATGGTCATTTTAGTGCCTCCAGTTTCACAATATTGTAGGTATTCCATAATATTTTATCATATTTATATACCATAATTCACTCACCTAATCCCCTGTCTCTCCGCGTGTATTTTACTACTTTATTTCCACTACATAAACAATGTTGTAAAATATAGATGTGTGCTATATACTTCCCAATTTCGAATGCTACCCTTTGGGTAAATTCTCCAAGCAAAACAATTTTAGGATACAAATAGATACGGTTCTTGTTATGTTTGGCATTATAAAGGCATCAGTTTACACATTCTCCCACAGCTTATTGTGACTATGTCTTTTTCTCCATTTGCAGCCTAGTGCATGCGGACACACAGTCCACTCGCGCCCGCCCCCACGTGCGCACACCTGGGCCTTGAGAACGGACCCCTGAGTCGGCCTCTTTAGCGGCCTCACGGGGAGGAGTTGGTCCCCGAAGCAAGGCGGAAGGAGGACGGGCCACCTTGAGGTCTCAGCTGCCACTCCCAGAGAGTGTGCTTTAGAACTTTGCTCATGGAAAGGCTGCTCTAAGAGGAAGAGAAAGAAGTATCTGACATTGACTTGAGTCTCCAGGAGGGGGAGATTTATTTGCAAATATAAGCATTTGCTCTACAAGCCTCTCCGGGAAGACTCAGATCTTGCGAAAGGAAACGAGCGAGAAAGCGGGTGATGAGCTGGAGATGAGAAGGGGCTCCCTAGGCTCTCTGCCGTAGGCCTGAGCTTGGACGCTGAGATTTGCTCAGATGGCTTAGTGGCTCCCTACAATGGAGCGGGAGTCAGTCCCCACGACGGGAGGTCCAAAGCTCCGTCCCAAGTCAGAGACTTAACCTTTGTGGGTCCCATGCGGATTTCCCTGGGCCTGGAAGACTGAGTTCAGGAAGACCCTCCCCACCTCAGGTAGGACAGACACGGACCGAGGGGTAGGTGTGGTTTACCGCCTCCAAAATTCATCCAGGTTATGGCACTGGCAGCATTTTCTTCTTTCTTAAGGATGGATAATCCCCTTCACTCTCTCCCCCTCTCCGTGTGTGTGTGTGTGTGTGTGTGTGTGTGTGTGTATTCTTTCTATCTATTCATTCACTGGTGGACAGATTTATCTCCGTGTCTTGGTTGTTGTGAACATGATACAAAGCACACAGCAGTGTAAATACATTTTGCAGACAGTGATTCCATCTCTTTCGGTTAAACACCCAGAGCTGGGACCGTTGAATCATATATGGTAGATCTATCTTGAACTTTTTGAGGAACACCCTACTGTTTCCTACAGCAGCTGCACCACCTCACGTTTCTACATACCATGCATGAGATTTCCAATGTCTCTCCATATGGGCCAGTGTCTCTACTTACTAGCCTTTCTTTTTCTGATAACAGTCATCCTAAAAGATGTGAAGTCATAACTCTTTTTTTTTTGCATTTCCCTGATTATTAGCAAAGTTGGTATGGGATCTGTCTCTCAGCCTATCCACATCACAGTGAGCTGATGGTCACTAAGATGGCCGTCACCAGGAGCAGGAAGAAGTCACCGTGGGTGGACAGTGGCATGCACAGCCCCAGAGCTTTTACTCAGGTACTCAAGAGAGGACCCCTTGGTTTGCTTTTTCTTTTTACTTGTCTTCCCCCTGGGGGAGTAAATCACAGGGGTTTGATTGGCAGCTGTGTGTGGGGGGTGACGGAGCAGGGCCCCGGGGGAGGGAGCAGTCGTGTCCCTCTACAGACTCTCTCGTCGCTGTGCCTTAGCCACCTGCTGACTCTGGTTCCTGTGTCCCAGGAACATGTTACCTACCGTCTCTCACCAAACGATGGTCTTTTTCCTTTTTCTCTGCAATGCACGCTTTCCCTTCTCATTCCTTCCTCCTGAGTTTTTAGAGTTTCAGGGAGAAAAACAGAAGCCAGCAGGGAAGTGTGCACCCTCACGTGAAACCAGCGGCTTGTCAGCCCCTCATCCTTCCTTCCTGGATTTCCCAGTCCTTTCTTTCACCGGCTTTTTGGTCTCCCTTTCCGCCTTTATTTTTCTCTCTTAGTTGCAGTTTTCTACCATTTCTTGGTCAACATTTCCTTAAAAGGTCATGATGCCGTAGCAGAGACGTAACACCTTGCCAGTTTCAAGGAGGAAAATATGTGGTATGAAAAGTCATTAATTTGGTTTCTCTTAACACAGTTGAAAATACTTCGGGGTCCAGTTTTTAAAACATTCGGTGCCCAGTGGAAATATAGCCAGATTGTCATGAAAGATAACGGAAGGAGACAACCCGCAGGTGAGTTTAAATCCAGCAGCTTCTACGTCAGTGTCCCCCAGACCAGACCGGCGGGAGCATCAGCTGCTGCACGGCCTGCAGGGCTGCCCTCCACAGCAAGAAGGGACACGCTGCTCAGGAGCTCTAAGAGAGAATCAGAAACGCCTCCTGCAGTTGTCACAGATTTGCTTGCATTGGGTGACTCTGCAGAAGCCGGGGCTGTTCAAGGAGTGAGTATCTTAATAAATCTGATCTGGGAGGAAGGGGAACCAGACCAGAGCTAACGCCCTAATTTGTAGAGAATTAGCCTTCACACCCAGCAGCCAGGAGAGGGGTGTGCAGTCATTTTTTGTTTGGCTTGGATGACGTTTATGTTTTATCTCTGTCCGATGCTAAGACACGCTGTCTCCTTTCTGTCCTAATGAATCGTGGTCACAGAAAGGCCTTGTCTGATGCTGACGCTCTGTGAAACGTTTATGTTGGACAGGAAAACACAAGGACCCGGCTGTGCGTACCCAGCCGGCCAGCCCACAGCACTGAAAGCCCCAGCAAATGGCACGAGCCAAGGCAGGAACCAGAGGCCGGGGCTGCTCTGCTCTGTCTCATTGATGCCAAAAATCCCAGTAAAGAGAGCGTAACGGTCATTTTAATGTAACTCATTCTACTCCTATGTCTTCATTCAAGGACCTTCATAAAGATGATTGGAGGTGATGCTCTGAGTTGCTAGGGCTGCTAAACGAGACACCATGGACCAGGCAGCTCAGACAACGGAAAGACATTCTCCCAGAGTTCTGCAGTCCACGTCCAAGGTCAGCGTGATTCTGGTGGGGTGTCTCTCCTTCTCCCCGAGTCCTCATGTGGCCTTTTCTATGTATAAATTCTCCCTCTTTTTGTAAGAACACCAGCCTATTGGATCAGGGCCCCACTCTTATGTCCTCCTTTAATTCTAATTTCCTCCTTTAAGGCCCTGTCTCCTCCACTGTCACACGGGGGTTAAAACTTTGAGGAAATACAATTCATCCTATAACAGCGATATTGAGTGGCTTTCACTGTTTTCACCTTTTAATATCTAGAGAACGTTTTACTAATAATCAAAAAGCGAGAGTGGGTATGCTTAAATGATAGCACAATGCAATGAAAAATTACCGCCCAGTAAAAAACGAGTATAAACTCTAAAGCAAAGAAAATGTGGTGCCCTAACAGGTAAATAACATGGATGTTCCATGAAATCAAAACTCTAGGCCTAGGATACATCCATACAGTCATTTGCTTTGTAAAGTGACTCAGGAGTTTCTTTTTAAAATTAGGCCCTAACATCTCAATTTGCTTCTATTCCTAAAGTTGTAGGCTTCCTTCTTGCCAGTCACTCATGGGCGCATTGCATCTATTCCTTAAGCTTTTACAGCCGTCCTCCTGTGTTACAGCACTGACAGCTGATGGGTCACATGCAGGTGCAAGGCTCTAGTGCATCACGGAGAAAAGTTCAAAGTCAGTATTTCTAGCTGCAAAATCACAGTCTGCTAATTCCATACACAGCTGTCCAGAGAAAGATGCAAAAGTTTTAAAGATTCAGACAACATTCTGAAAAAATTTAATTTCACAGGAAATGGATTCATAATTTTATAATTTTACAGTCACCATTTGATGTCACTACCGCCTATAACATTTTATTGCATTCCTAATAATTAATACACTTGAAACAATGTTATAGAGGTATGAATAACTTCATACCCCAAATAATGTCAACTCTTCTAGTATTTGTTGCGGGTGAAACAATCACATTCATTTTTTTTTGGCCACACCTGCACCATGCAGGAGATCCCAGCCAGAGATCAACCCCGTGCCACAGCAGTGACCCCAGCCACAGCAGTGACAATGCCAGATCCTTAACCTGCTGAGCCACCAGGGAACTCTGACACTCGAAATTTGAAAATCAATATTTTGAAAAGTTTAATCGATGTCAGAAAAGTTAGCAAAGAAATACAGTTATCGCTCTTCCCCATCTGGCTACTTTTGTTCTCATTAGAGGAGAACTGTTTTTCAGATGGAAGTCACTCCAGAAAAATTTCTGCCAAACTAATACAGTATCATTTGCAATTACCTAAGTAAGATATAGGTCCCAAATTAGGCAAAAGTCAAGACGACTCAAATTTCCTGGGACCCTTAGAGGTAGCCTTCCCTATTAGTTTGAACAATGGTACACGTAAAATACAGCCATTTGGAGTTCCTCTTGTGAGCAGGTCGGGAACCCGACCTTGTCTCTGCAAGGATGCAGGTTCAATCCCTGGCCTCACTCAGTGGATTAAGGATCCGGCATTGCCGTAGGCTGCAAGGTAAGTTGCAGCTGCAGCTTGAATCCGGTGTTGCCGTGGCTGTGGCCTAGGCTGCAGCTGCAGCCCCAACTAGACCCCTAGCCCGGGAACTTCCATATGCCACAGGTATGGCCATAAAAAGGAAAGGAAAAAAAATGCCATTTTTCTGCATTTTCCTTAAACCACAATGCTATTGTTCCTTAACGTGACATTGCAGATGGGGTGGAGAGCATGACCCTTGCCTAGGCAAGACCTTGACTCGATTCTCCAAGGGTTTTTTTTTTTTTTCCATAGATGAATAAGCTTGGGAGCAACAAAGTCACCCGCGGATGCTTTCTGCATTTGTGAAGTGAGGGTTAGACTGGGCATCCTATAGGGTTCCCGTGAAGTTTAGACAAGGTCGAGTCCCAGAAGCATCTGTCCAACTCTCCGTGGTCTGCTGACCACAGCTTAAGCTGATGCAGGGCGGACGCGTCCTGGTGCTGGAGCCACCCGGGCTGTGGGAACACCCCGTCCCCTCACTGTCTGTCAGTCCTTCCGAGGACCGCCGGGGTCCTGGAACACCTCATTCTGAGCTGTTTGGTTTCTCACTCTTACCTGTTCTGCATACAATTACATGGATCATGCTTCCTATTCCTGTCACTTCTAGGATGCCTAGCGACGCTGAATAATACGGCCTGTTTTTAACACAAAGGATGTGAACTCCTCTTTTAGGTACTTTGAGGTGGAAACGTCAGCAGTAATTCAGGTAAGGACACGCACATCACTGAGGGCTCGGCGCTCCTTGTGCTAAGTGTCTGCTAGCAGTACAGCCCTGAAGCAGTTGTTATTCCCGCTTTATACTTACTATGTTTTGCTCAACAGACACCAGCACATTAAGAGATGATCTCTTCCACGTATAGATTCATGAAAATTATAACCCTCGATTTGGGAAATCTGAAGGCAATCTTTTCAGCTACTACACAGTTTTCAGTCCATCGAATGGATGTTTCTTCCAAAGGCATTCAGTAAAAGTTAAGGGGGAAAGCACACAATCTGCCCGGGTAAGTTGTTTCCGCACAGGTGTAAATTCATTGGGTCTAGGACTGTTGGCTCTAGTGCCGAAATCGAGTACAGTAAGGATCTTCAAAAAGCACAAGAGGTATTTTTAAAACTTTGATGTTGTGCTTAGGAATCTTTTCTAGGCACCTGAAAAAAGCAATGAAGTTGTTTTCTCGGTAAAAGAGCCATATATGTTCTTTCCGCCAGTTTTTCTTCAAAGCCATCCATCTCATTTGATCTAAGTCTTTTATTTCAGGATTCTTAGCAACAGCCACAGGAAACTCTTTGAGAAGTGGGGTTTAATTGTTACGTTAAAGCCTGAATCGGGGGCTCCCTGGCGGTGCAGCGGGGTCAAGAGCTGGCGACGTCACTGCTGCTGCTCCGGCCGCCGCTGTCGCATGTTCTTGTTGCCGGCCCCGAGCTTTCCCGCGCCGTGGGCGGGTGTAGACAAAAACCAGAAGAGCTAGAATACGAGTGACGGGGTTCTCCTCCGGGCCTGGCGCACACTTCTCCCCAGACTCTGTCTTTTTGCTCCAGTCTGTATCTCAGGGGCGTGCTCCGTAGTCTTTAAATGGGTGAACCCCCCCTGGCAGAGAGAGCTGTGCCAGCCCCTCCCGGGTGGCCCAGCCCCAGCCTGCCTGCCATTGAGCAGAACCCCGGACTGTGGACAGAGGGGTCAGGCCGGAAGTTCTCAGTGAAGATGAAGTGAAGGGATATTCTCTTCCTGTTCCTTTTGCTGGTCCCAGTTTGGCGGGAAGGCACGCAGACCAGCAGTCTGACGCCTTAGGCATCGCTCCGATCTCAGCAGCACCTCCAGCAGGCAGAGGTTTAATCTCTCCCAAACACTCTGCATCTAGAAACTAGCAATGACTGGAGGTTCCTAACCGCCTCATCACCTGCAGTGAGGATGAAATAAGACGTAAAAAACGTCTGCTCACCTGAACAAGTCTTCAGCGCCCCAAACAACCAATAAAGCTTCGCGAGACCTAAAGGACTTGCGTTTTTAGGGCAGAAGCTCTTACAAGGAGCACCTGTGTGTGGGGTTCTGCTTGTGCTCTGGCCCCTCACAGCCACACGCGGGGAGCCTCGATGTCGCTTTACTGTGCTGTTTTCACCACACCAGCTAGAGACCTGATCAGGCAGCGTGGACAGTTATCCAGTTCTGGTTCATGGGCCTTGAAAAACAGATTTGAAGACCACAGAGAACAGCTCTCTTTGCTCCCCATCACCAAGGAGATGGCGCTTGGGCGTCAGCCAGGACAATTAGGAGTGCACTTGAAGAGGCGGAATAAAAAGCCTTTTCACTCTGCCCGGCCACGGCTTGATTTCAGCAACTGTGATTTTCCATTATTGTCGATTAAATAAAAGAAAGGAAAGAAAGAAGGAAAGAAAGAAAGCTCGAGTGAGGTCATGGCAGCTATTTGTGAGCGCAGGTATCAGTGAGTGTACCATTAACTGGGAAGAGAAAAGAACCTTGAAACCGCAGCCAGGAGAGGGGAGGCGGCGATTCGAGATGGCTTTCGGGCAGGACGCGGTGTGAGGGGAGAGCTCTCGCCCCATCACGATGCCGTGTTCCCCATCAGGAGGCTGCAGGAGGGGCAGGCTGAGGGAGGCGGGGTGGCCGCTGCCTGCTGGAGCGGGCTGTGCTCCCGAGAACGGCCCACGCAGAAGAAGGCCTTGGCAGTGGGTGGGTTTGACTTCACCGCTCTGAGGTGTTTGCGTGGCGAGGCCGGCCGATCAGATTGCCGTGGAGCAATTCTAGATTTCCCCCTGATGCTCCCAAGTCACCACCTGCGTCCAGCCCGGGTCCTGGACACGTGGCCCTGCCCTCTTGAGCCCTCTGATCCCTCAGGGCCCCCTGACCCTTCCTCATCCCTGGGGTCTGAAGCCATCGCCACTCCGAGAGGCAGTGTCTCAGTGTCAGTGCGATTCCTTCAAGCCAGGATCGTGCCCAAAGCCAGACCACACGCCACAGACCTAGCCAGCGAAGTCCTCAGTGGTGCCCACAGGCCCCACATCAAGCCCAGCACATGTGCTTTTGTTTTGTTTTGTTTTTTATTAAAGTGTAGTTCACTTACAGTTTGTACCAATTTCCCCTGCACAGCAAAGTGACATGCACGTATATATATCCTTTTTTTGGTCTTATATTATCTTCCATCAGGGTCTACTCCAAGAGACTGGATAGAGTCCCCTGTGCTGTGCGGTAGGACCTCAAGGCTTATCCGTTCTAAACGTCACAGTTTGCATCTACTGACCCCAGCTCCCCGTCCGTCCCTCTCCCCCGCCTCCCCCTTGGCAGCCACAAGTCTGTTCTCTGCGTCTGCAAGTCTGTTTCTGTTTTTAGATAGGTTCGTCTGCACCACATTTTAGATTCCACGTATAAGTAATATCGTACGGCATCTGTCCTAATCCCCAATGAATCTGTCTTCCACATTTACACCTCCAGCTATCCTGGCTCTTCTCTGCCTCCTCTTCCCCTGGTCGGTCAAGTTTTTCATAGCTCGGGGGCCTCCCCGGCCGAGTCCGGCCTCGGTTCTGCTCTCCAGAGTCCCCGGCCAGGTGGCTTCTCTGACTGCATCCGGAGTACAGCTTTCCTGCCTCCCCGCCCAGTGCTGGCCCGGGCCCCGTCTTCCAGGGACCACGCAGGTGGAAAGGGCTCCTCACACAGGCGGTACCCAGGTGGGTTTCTTAGACACACGAGGCTTGAGGACGAGGTCACTACAGTGACAAAGGTCTCAGCCCAGGAGCCGGAGACATGCAGACTCCAGTGAGAACTCTGCTAAGGATCCCTGTGCCCTGGGGCGGGGCCCACGCTGTCCGGGGACACATCTCCCTCTGCGCCGAATGATGAATCCCTAATGTTTCTTCCAGCAGCGACAATTTTAAATCCTCTGGAGCTGAGAGAGGTACGTGTCCTGGGAGCCACCAGCTTTGAAAGAAGACAGAGGTATTCAGAGCGCATCCATCAGCAAGACCCTCCGTCCAAGGGAAAAACTGCTCACTCAGAAACCAGGGAAGAAGCTTGCAGCTCCATCCCGGGGAGGAGGTCCAGGAAAACGGAAGGTAGTTGTTGACTGGCAAACAAAAGGGAAAGAGTGCCCCCAGTGGGGTTCCGGGAGGAGCCCAGGTTGAGAAGGGAATCCAAGGACAACAGCAACAGGGCGACAGGAGAGGGAGGCCGGGGCGGGCGGCCTGGGGACCAGGCACCACTAGAAACTGCGCCTGCGCGGAGGGGCGGACGGCAGTCGGGCTGTGGGCAGAGTGAGGGGCCGGGAAACCAGAACGGGGGAGCAGGAAGGCTGGTGACAGCGAGTGGGAACGTGAGTTCAACCCAGGGCTTGTGAGGAGAGCGGAGTGGCCCAGCCCAGCTCTCCCACCCCCTGCAGGGACTGGAACAGAGCCTGCCTCTGCCGCAGCCTCCCGTCTCTAAGGAAGCCCAAGTGGGAGGGTGCGGTGGCTCAGCGGATGTCAAGTCTCAGCCTAAGGGCGGCCCACTGTCAGTTACAGCCGGTTCTGAGCATCCAGGAGGACGTGACGCATCCGAAGGCAGTCAGCCTGCAGTCCCCACCTGCGTCCAAGGCCCTGAGTCTGACCAGCTCCTCTCCAGGCCCCTGGCTGGCCCTTGCCCCTTGTTCTCACTGCCTTTAATGTCCTACCGGTCTCCTCCAGCTCTCTTCTCTACCCACCACGGTGCCTGGGTTTTCTTTTCTTCTTTGATCTTTTTTAGTACCTTGGGTCACTTTGGGAATCCACTGAAAGCTCTAGGGTCCAGGGAGAACGTTTGCTTATGCAAATCGATGGGAAATTGACATATGCTAAACATAAATTTTCCCACTGACCTATTTCCTATGATGCTGGGTGGGTTTTCAACCCACTCTTCTGCCTTTCAACGTCCTCACCAGCTGGACTCGGACTCGGGCACCCCAACCACCCATGCAGGTGCGAGGACCCGGTGCCTGCTCCCTGTGCCATTTCACCGTGATGCCCTGCAGACACCTGACTTGCTAAGAAAATGCGCCTCTGAAAATATGGCACAAATGAACAGAAACAGACTCGGAGACATGGATAACAGACTTGTGGTTGTCAGGGAGGGGGAGTGGGATGGACGGGCAGTTTGGGGTTAGGAGATGCAAACTATGACATTCAGAATGGATGAGCACTGCAGCCCTGCTGCCCAGCACAGGGGACTCTATCCAGTCTCTGGGGACAGACCCTGACGGACGATAATAGGAACAAAGGAATGCACGGATATGTATGGCTGGGTCACTTGGCTGTACAGCAGAAATTGGCACAACACTGTAAATCAACTATGCTTTTACCTAAAAAATTTAAAAAAATATGTGTCTCTGTGCTTGACCTACTGACCGGCCTGCGGAGGTGCCCGTTTCTCCTGCCCTCCCCCCGGCCAGCCCCGTCCTTGCCTTGACACGGACAGCGTGGCCCTGCCCTGAAAACCTGCCTGAGAGCTGCCCGGCGTCCCGGGCAGATGGTTTGATTAAGTTCTGTGAAGAGGGGAGGTTACAAGCTCATTACTGGTTACAATTAAAACCCACTCAAAGAGAAGAGTGTTTTGCTGGGGAGGATTCGAAAACCTCGTGATGGCGGAACGAATAAACAGTGACATCTGCTCTCAGAGTAAGGTCTGCGCTCATCAGCTCAACACTTTCTGCTGCGAAAGCCGTCGTCCACTGAGGGCCTCCCGATGCTCCTTTGTCTGTGTGAAATCCCCGAGGCACGCGTCCAGCGCTCCAGTTTTCCTCTTGCCCTCATGCCGTCTTTCTCTTTCTCAACCTCCTGTGCTGTTGGGAATTACAGAATAAAACATTTCAGGCCATTCCGGGGCCATTCTTTCATTCCCATCACTGCTTATGCCAGCAGAGTGCTCAGCTTTGGAAATAAGCATGTATCTTAGAGATTTCCCTCTCCGTTTGGCTTAAATTTGACATTCTCCGTTCTGATCATGCAGAATATCAAAGATCTAAAGTTTGGTGTTTTTTTTTCCTTTTGCGATTTTACTTTCTTTAAAAGAGGGGCTTCAGCTCTAGCCTTCCTAAGACCTTGAGATTTGCTGCTCTTTTGACAGACAGGTATATTCAATATCGCACATCATGTCAGAAACACAGACCGCCCCGGTTCCAGAGCACAGCTTACACAGTGGTCCATCTGGCAGAAAAGGTCCATGTGAAAAGCAGCGCAATGGCTTGTGAAGAGCCAGCCAGATGCATGGGGTCAGTTCAGGCCGGTTAACACCAACTGAAGTGCCAAAGTCCTTTGCGTTATTAGCAAAACCAGTGCCATGTTTCCAGTGGCTACTGAGAAGCTGAATTCTTAGAGCAGTTATTCCTAGGCCCGGGGGGCTTTCCTGTGTTGCCTCTGAAAGAGAGGAACAGGGGAACCTCCACTCCAACATGCATTTTAATGCCTGGTCTTTGAATTTAGACCTAATCCCTAATCCCAGTTAAAAGCCGTCATGATCAGCCCACAGCAGGCCGTGACTGATAGGTCGACCTCGTTTTTCTTGTTTTGAATGTGGAGTTTTTAAAGATTTTCATCCCCCCACCTTCGCTGCTTAAAGATCAATCCTAGGAGCCCCAATTCTTGTTGAATTTTGCTCCACTAGTAAATTAAAAGGTGACATGGACTCAAGAAAGGCAGCGGCGGCGGCGAGGCAGGGGTTCCCGGGAACCAGCATGGGCACAGACTGCGTGGTTTCCGCAGGGGAGAAGGGAGGCCAGCGTGCGCCTCGGTGGTGCCCCACCCCCCCGCCCCCGTGCAAGTGTCTGCTAGGAGGGGCGGCCTTGGAGCTCCCTTCACCTTCCTCTTTGATTTCCTCCCCTCCAGCATGAATGTGTGACACAGAGGGAGGATTCCAAACACTGGGGTCTCTCCTCTCTCTTTGTTCTTTTTTTTCCTTCCCTGACCATAATTACCTCTTCTCGGCTTCCCTGGTGGGTCTGGCCAGGTTCTTCCTTAACCCTGGCAAGCACTGCCCACCGCCCCCCTCCAGTCCCGTGTTAAGGGCTGCGGAACTTCATCTCACGGGCACCTTCTCCTCCCCTCGGTCCCGGTCTTTCAACTTCCCTGTAGGTTTTAAAATCTCAACAAGTGTTGGGGGAAATACAATAAAATCTTTGGATAAAGTACTTAAATAGAATTTCAAAATGGTGAACAGACAGAACGGTAGTGTATTATTTCCACATTTGCTAAAGATGTTTATAGAAACATGTATCAAATGGCTTCATTCTTTTTCGGGTTTTCCTCTGGTTGTTCACCTGCCTGAGGCATTGGCTGGGTAAAGGAAAATGTACCTATTACATTCCTAATTTTAGGGAGACTGAAAATAAATGTAAAGCGTGGCTCTCATTCCATAGTTATGTTAATGTTTAGTTTAGCCTTTGAATGACCTGATTTTGTTCCCGGAGCTGTGCTGTGGTTACCAGGCTCATGGTCCTATTGATAAAAATACCAAGCGTAGAGGCGGTTAAAGGCATCCAATTTTGGGAAAGAGTTCTTCCTGCATAGTAACTCAGATAGTTCAGGGTCAGAGAACATTTCCAGTTGGGACCTGCGCTGGGCACAGCTCCACGGCTCACCTCTTGCTCTGGCAATTTGACCTTCCCACATGCCACATGCCGGAGCCCCTCACTGTCTTTGAGAAAAATGCAAGCGAGATCATCGTCTAATGGCCCATTACTCATTTCAGAGACTAGTGTCTTGCTCGTTTCTGAACCTCTCTTAAGAGGTGCAAATCCCCTTTTGAGAAATCAGTCTCAGACATGAGCACCATCCGTGCAGGCTTTTTTTCCTGCCCGGGTTTTCATTAGCGCTAACAAGGTCTGAAGCATCAAATGATTCCTTTTGTCAAATGTGCTGCACCATTAGATTTTTCCATGAATTGATTGTAATCACCTTTATGTTGAACTTCGAGTGTCTAATTTGAACACAAGTGTTTTCATCTGAAATCTTGCATTTTTAGGCTGTACAAATCCACAAACAGAATCCCTGGATCCAGGGGTGGCTGTGTTCCAGGCTCTGAGAACCAAAAATCAGTCCATCCATGGATGAGCTGTGTCAAAATATGTGCCACGTCCAGCACTACAGGGCAACAGGAGATCCTGGAAGAGGGACGGTGCAGTATAACAAAACACACAGACTCCTTTCCATTTAGAAAGTGGGGGACCAGAAGACACTCTGTTCTGCAGAACAAAGGCACCTAGGCTTTAGCCCTCATGACTCTTATTAAAGAAGGCGATGAGATTAGTGGGGAAGTGACGAGATTAGCGGCAAGAACAGGCACGGGCAATGAGGAGGTTATCTGCTTAGTGCTATGAAAGGGGGGGCACCCTTAGGACACAGTGCAGCTGTTTATGGAATGACACGGTTAATGTATAAGTCCCTTATCTTGTCTTGGAAGGAGACCCTGTACTTGAGAACTCTGCGTCCACAGATATTGGCCTTCTGCAGAGTTCAGCTGTTCGGTGGTCTCCAACAAATACGCAAAGCGCACCATTTCCAGATCTCTTCTTCGGGTTTCGGAGGAAGGAGGGTCAGATAGAAATATAAAAGTATGAATTATCACATAAACAAAAAGAATCTTAGACTTGTATCATTTCAGAACTGGGAGAAATTGTGCAGACTTCCCATTACTGGTTCTCAAACTGAACCTAGTGAGTTACATGTTTTGCTTTCTCTACTGGATTAGTTTATCTTTCCTTTCCAGCCCCAGTCCTCCAATGGCAAGGAAGTGAATTCTGTTAGAAATCTGCCTAGGCTTGGGAGAGCCCCCGAGCTGAGCTGCAGGAGTGAACCCAGCAGAATGGAGACTCGGCTTCTGCCCGGTGCGACCCTGAGCAGAGAACGCAGCTACCCTCATGTCCTGACATTGTGCTAATAAATTGTGAGCTGACCCTTTGGTAAATAGAATCACCACGCACTTGGATGGAGGATAAGGAAAATCATGTGTTTCCAGAGATACTCGTCAAAGAACATAATCAATAAACAACCTGGAAAAAGAGGAGGTTTTATTTGAACCACCCTGAGAGGCTGCTCGGGAGAAGCACAGTTTTATGTCTCGTCAGAATAAAGGACATTAAACAAGTCAGACACACATTTCTCCAAGGTTTAAAAAAAAGAAAAAATGAGCCACATAGCTCACCTATACCGTGGGTCAGCTTGACCTTGGCACTGGGAAGCGAGTCTTATCATCAAAGGGGGCCCAGCGCTGCATCCCCAGGAAGAGAGGCGTTTAATCTTTACGTTTAACATGGACGAGCTTCACTTTTGACCACCTTGCCCTTTTCTTTAATAATTAAAGCATATGTTCAAAGCATGTTCACAAGGCCACGAACAGACTCTTTTTTTAAATTGGAGTATAGTTTTTTTACAATGTAGTATTAATTTCCGGTGTAAAGCAGTGAATCAGTTACAGATATACAGATATAGGTATAACTGATTCTTTTTCAGATTTTTTCCCATGTAGGTCATTATTATCGAGCAGAGTGCCCTGTGCTATACAGGGGATCCTTGCTGGTTATCTGTTTTATACATAGCAGTGTGTATATATTAATCCCAAACTCCTAATTTATCCTTCCCCCAACATTTCGCCTTTGGTAACTAATATCTGAGTCTATTTTAGTTTTGTAAATAAGCTCATTTGTATCCTTTTTTATAGATTCCACGTATAAGTGATTTCAAATGTTTGTCTTTGTCTGACTTAATTTACTTAGTATGATAATCTCGAGATACATTCTTGTTGCTACAAATGGCATTATTTCATTCATTTTTATGGCTGAGTAATATTCCATTGTGTATATATGTACCACATCTTCTTTATCCATTCCTCTATTGATGGACATTTAGGTTGCTTCCATGTCTTGGCTATTGTGAATAATGTTGCAACGAACAAGGAGGTACATGTATCTTTTCAGATTATGTTTTTCTCCAGATATATGCCCAGAAGAAGGATTGATGGATCGTATGGTATTTCTATATCTAGTTTTCTGAAGAACCTCCATACAGTTCTCCATAGTGGCTGCACCAATTTACAGTCCCACCAATAGTGCAGGAGGGTTCCCTTTTCTCCACACCCTCTTCAGCCTTTATTGTTTGTAGACTTTTTGACGATGGCCATTCTGACTGGTGTGAGGTGATACCTCATTGTAGTTTTGATTTGCATGTCTCTAAGAATTAGTGACGTTGAGCATCTTTTCATGTGCTTTTTGGTTATCTGTCTTCTTCGAAGAAAGTTCTGTTTAGGTCTATGCCCATTTTTTTGATTGGATTGTTTTTTTTTTCTTTTATATCGAGCTGCAGGAGCTGTTTATATATTTTGGAAATTAATCCTTTTCTGTAGCTTCATTTGCAAGTATTCTCTCCCATTCTATGGGTTTTCTTTTTTTTTTTTTCCCCCTGTAAGAGCTGTGAGTTCAGTTTTATTTTTGGACTTACTGAAGACTATAGCCTGGGAGATCAGCCTTCAGATATCTCTGAAAAACTGCTCCGAAAAGGTGGTGGGGGTGGAGGAGGTCAGTGGGTGAAGGGGACACCTGCAATCAGGCATATATCTCAGTGGAATGTTGCTGCTAGTCACAAGGACCAGGTGTTACTGTGAACTTCTCTCAGGGCATTTCTAGGCGTAAGAAGATGCTAGAGGAAACTGGGCTCATAAAATCTCCTCCTGAAAATATCTAACTACCTAAAGGCCTGTTCTATCCCTTTTCCCTAGAATGCCTCATTCCTGATCTTCACCTTGCACTCCTTTCAGGATGTGTTAATGGTCAGTGGCTGCAGTGACTAATGACCCAATCCCTGTAGAGTCAGGTGGCAAGTGACATCTTGCAGTTGGCACAGGCAGAAACTATATTTGACTTTATCTTCATCTTGCCTCTGGTGCCTAGCAAATTACCTGGTACATATTAGGCTCCCAATGAAGAAAAGACGATTTCATTTAAAAAATCATGCTGTATTGAATTTATTTTCTCTCTCCGTACCTTCTTTTTATAATTTTACCATAGACAATATTCTTAAACTCTTTAGGACAAGTTTTTATTTGTTATCGTTTAATGTTTAGGACAGGTTTTTAAAAATCTGTATATGGAAAATGGTATATTAAATCATCCAGATAGTCCTGTACAAAGAAGATGTTAGGTTTGAGGCACCAGATGGGTCGTCTTTTTATTTTGTTTATGGTTTTCCTTTGCGTGCCAAAGTGTTAAGTTTCACTAGGCCCCACTTATTTATTTTTGTTTTTGTTTTCGTTACTTTGGGAGGTGGATCAAAAAAGAGATTGTTGCAATTTATGTCAGAGTGTTCTTTCTCTGTTTTCCTCCGTGAGATTTATAGTGTCAAAACTTACATTTAGATCTTGAATCTGTTGGCTATTTTTGTTAGCATAAAATTCAAGTCAACTGATGAATAAGCCAGCATGAGTTCCTTATATCTCAGTAAGTGAAAATTTCTTTGATCACACTCCACATCTATATTTACAAAGTCAGGTTAACAATTCTTTTGAGGACCAACGTTTTCTGTAGACCGCACTGTGAGTAGTATAACTTAAACACATCCTTTTAGAAAACTGAGGCACAGAGCAATGAACCAAGACACACCAACAACAGCCTGCCCTGGACCTTCTCATGTACCTGCATGTGTGGTCTAATTTAATCCTCAAAACAATCTTTTGAGCGGACTATATGGAACTGAGAATTGTATTCTGCAATTATAGACCTTAGAAAAGGCTACGAAATCTGCCTAAGGCTCACCATGGAAAGACGGAGCCAAATCGGGTCTTAGAACCTGAACTCTATGCTTGCCAACCACAAATGTCTAGAGGATGCCAAATAAAATCAGGAAGGAAAGGACGCCCTTGGACTTGTGATCCTGAAATTGTTCACATCTTTCTCAGTTCTTATTCGTTTAAGTGGGTGTATGAATAACAGATGACCACACACGTAGCAGATGGAAACTACACACAGTCTCCCTGGGTCAGGAACACAGCTCTGCTTAGCTAGGTCCTCTGCTCAGGGCTGCAGTCGAGGCAGTGACCAGGCCTGTGCTTTCTTCTGCAGTTCAGGGCCCCCTTCCAAATCCGTTCCGATGGTGGCCCAATCCAGTCCCCCGTTTTCTTGCTGGCTGATGGAGGGCCTGGAGACTCAGTCTCTCAATAGCCCCAAAGCTGTCAGGCAGCCCCTGCCAGACCCTCATGCCACCAGTGTGTCCTGGTAAGGGCCCACCAATTATGTCAGACTCGCCCTCACACCAACTCGCACTCCGCAGGAGTGATGTTCCATCCTGTCCACGGGTTCTGCTTGCTCCCAGGGGAGGGCGTTTTATAAGGTGTGTTCCCCAGGGCGGGAACCTTGGGCCATCGAGGAGTCTGCCCACCACGGGGCAGCCGTTAGATCACACAGCACTCACAGCTGCCTCCTTCTGAAGGGCAGGACAGAAGAAAACGTGGAGCCCTGCTTCTTTGCTCTCTTGTCGGTATTTCTCTGCCCGCAGGTCATGTGAGGAAATGAAGGTTGGGTCAAATATTTAAATACATGAAGCAACTGTAGACACTCACAGGAGGTGCCAGTCAGTGCCTCTGAGGAGAAAGACCGGTTTGTGTCAAACAAAAGGTCTTTATCACAGAAAAGGTGTCTTCCAATTTGCTTAAGAATGAACAGACTATGAGTCTGGGCAGCAATGAACCTGATCTGTATAAAGTTCGAATTGTTATCAAATAATAGCAATAAGTGAACAAATAATAGAACATGTATTATAATATCTAGTATTATCAGTTGAGCGGGCACATTGCATGAATAAAAACAGTCATAAAAATGTCCCCCTTCAGTTTTTACCCAAGTTGCTTCATTTTGATCTAGACAGATATTATCTGGAAATAAAAGTTTATTAACTTTAGAAGTTAAGAGTTATCTTCGATGTGCTAGACTCTGGGCTAGACAAGAATAAGAACAGGAGCTACTATATCTGCACAGACGGCGAGGAGTGTGAGCTCCAGGGTCTCGACCTAGGGAGAACTCAGGTGAGCATTTAGACCCAAGCCTCGGAGCTCCTGGCGTGGAGCGGTGGTAACGAGTCTACCTAAGATCCCTGAGGGTGCGCATTCAGTCCCGGGCCTCAGTCAGTGGGTTAGGGATCCGGCATTGCTGTGAGCTGTGTGTAGGTCACAGACCCAGCTCAGAATCCGCTTTGCTGTGGCTGTGATGTAGGTCGGCAGCTGTAGCGCCAATTCGACCCCTAGCCAAGGAACTTCCATATGCCAAGGGTGTAGCCCTAAAAGGCAAAAAAAATAAAAACTAAATAAAAATTTTAAAAAAATTCTCTCTGGCTTCAAAGCCCAGCCCCCACCCACCTTACTGAAAAGGTGGCTTTAAATTCTGTATTTCCACCTTGCTTACTGTCCATTTAACCCATGGATTCTTGGTCCATTGACAAATGGGAAAGCAAATGCTCCTTAATTCCCCAGAAGTTCTGTAGTTAATGAATAGCTTGTTTTTGTAATTAAAGAACATACTATACATGCACACACACAGCCTTCTCCTTTGTCCCCGCAGCTATGTCAGAAAACTATCACTGACTTCAGGTCTTTAAATTACACAGATCTCTATTTGTGCTATGATGAAAAAAAATCACTGTTTCCCACATTTATGAGCTATATTCCTTCTCCAAAATATATGTGAGTCTATAAATAATAAATGGCACCAAATTTTAAGGAAGGAGAGAGAGTGAGACCTTAATTTTTTTTTTTCTCACAATGAAGTAATAGGCTAAAGTTCTTGGTAAAATACATTTCACAGATATGCTTCCTTAGAAAGGAGCATGACAGGGAAAATAAATTTGGGAGCTGGAGGCTAAAGCGAACAAAAATAAAGTACAGGGAAATAAGAGGAAATGCATGAAGATCAAGCCCTAAAAATGACCTACCAGAGATGAGGCCCAGGGGAGGGCCCTCCGTCACTGTGATTCCAGAAGCATCTCCATCACTGGAGCTGGTGACAAGCAGGGGCTGTGACTTTATTTGGAAAGAGAGTCAATGCAAATCTGATTAGATAAGGTGAAACCATCCTGGAGACAGCTGCTAAGGTGGACGTCTAACCTGATATGACTAGTGTCCCTGAAAAAGATGTGTGACAGCACGGAGACACTGGATAGAAGGCCACGACGGTGAGAAGGGGGCAGGGGAAAGGGCTGGAGCTGCAGAGAAACCAACGCCCGGGACCGCCAACGACAAGTGCGAGAGGCAAGGAGAGGGTCTTCCTGCAGCTGGGGAAGCACATGGCCCCCCAGTCGCCTCAGCCTCGGCCCCCCCACCCCCAGAACAACGTGTCAGTAAAACTGCTGTTGCCTGACAGCCCTTGGTTACAGCGGCCTGGGGAACTGACACCTACCATCTAGTGCATGGCTTTCTCCCACACCTCTGCCCCCGCTCACTCAGCCCTCTGTGCTTCATGGGCTCCCGGCCGCAGAGGACAATGAGATCTCAGTAAGAGAAGAAAAAAAAAATGAGTCCCTGCATTAATAATTAATTAATTAATGATTTCTCCAAGATTTAAGCTACAAGCGAGCACTTCAGGTGTAGACAAATGCGAGTGGAGGTTGGGCTTCTCTCCACCGTGCCCAGACTGAAGACCTCCCCTTGGGAGAGGAGAGATGGAGGAGGATGTTGAGACCAAAGAGGACAGTGAACTCAGGAGAGGGGCCTGGACCCTGCACGCTGAAGGGCTTTGTCCCCACAGGGCTCTGAGATAAGCGAGAACTGGGTTTGGGGTCCACTGAGACCGCATGGTCTGCTGCCGCTGCCCTTCCCGTCTGCGTGTGCGAAGTTCTCACCTTCCACTCCTGGCAGTGCTTCTTCTCGTGACACCTGAGGCTCGGCTGTGCTCTGAAATGCTGTGAGGCCCCTCCTAATCTAGGCAGACAGCCCTCCCTACGTCCTGGGAGTTTCCGTAGTCACCGTTCTCCACACGAAGCAAGGCAGGATGCAGAAACTACGGGTGGAGGCGGTGGTGAGAGAAAAGGCCCCGCCGACTGAGGGATACAAGGCGGTTGGGGTCCCAGCCCAACCCGGGCTGGCCCAGTGACCCCCATTTGCACAAAGTTCAACGACTCACTAACACGAGGGAACTCATCTGGAAACCCTGCAGCCATCCAGAAAAACAGGCAGGGGCGACAGGTACAAACAAGTGCTTGAAGAACTGTTTAGAGTCGTGTGTTTTCCCCACTGCTGCACACTATCTCTGCGTAACAATTAGCAAGAACGCCGGCAAATCAGTGCTCCCTCCGAGACGGGCAGCGCGTGCTGGAACCCACTGGGCCCTGCCTCGCTTCGCGGACCCGGAGCCCAGGCAGCCGGGCACCCTCCACGCTGGGAGTCTGGCGGGCAGCTTCCAGGAGAGCTTTCTCCGCCCTTCAGAGATCTGCAGGGAGAGCCTTCTGTGTTCCCTTCCTTCCTTCTTTCCCTCGTTTCTGGGAAATTCTGTTTGCATTTTCCATTACAGGCTTTGGATTTATAGAGAAGGTGCGTTTAGTAGAGTTCCTGGATACTGGCCGCCCGGTGTCACCTCCATCCCCACGCCTTATTTATCGAGATTAAGAAACAAACACCAACAAACTCTGCACTTTATTTAGACGTCAGCAATGTTTCCACCAATATCTGCAGGTGTTGTGCGAGGAGGTGGTGCCCAGGACCGCCCCTGTGATGCTGCTGTCACAGGGGAAAACCGGATGGCAAAGAACGAAAGACGAAACAGACAGAAACATGGGAAAGGTCTCAGTTCCTCGCCGTGTCGTCTGCCACTGAACTCATCAACCCGCCTCCTGTGCGGTGTGAGCTATTCGATGTCTTTAACATCTTAAGCCTTGTGAACTGGCTTTCCGTGCAGCTGAAAAAAACAGCCCCAAAGACAGTGGGCACTTGCGTGTGCCCCACGCCCATCCTGGAGGGGACCGCAGGGGACAGTGGCCCAGAGGAGGGCGAGGACCCCGGGGACCTAAAAATGAGGTGTCAGGGGGTTCTCTGCTCTTGCGTTTCAGGGCCCACTGAGCCCTCAGGGCGGAGCAGGGGGGGTCACACATAGAGGAGACTCTGCTGCACACGGGGCCACCGCAGGGGCGCGTGGGGGAAGAGGGACCAGCCGGAGTGCTGGGAAGGAGCGCGGCGGGGGGTGATTTCCAGCAGAGCCCATCAGGGCGGACTGAGACTGAGAAGTGCCCAGGGCCCTCCTGTTTCAAGGCCCAAGGACAGCATTATAAGTTCCTTGAGGCAGTGTCCCCCACCCCAGGGACACTGCCTCTAGGATGAGAACGTGGCACCTCAAGTCGGCAGCTGGGAGGCTGCTCCCAGCACCCTGACAGCCTCCGGTCCCACAGCAAAGCACCCTCACAGACTCACCTCTGACAATCCTTCCGGGGCGGGGGGGATACTTTCTTAAGTTTCTTTCTTTCTTTCTTTCTTTCTTTCTTTCTTTCTTTCTTTCTTTCTTTCTTTCTCTTTCTTTCTTTCTTTCTCTCTTTCTCTCTTTCTTTCTTTCTTTTAAATATTACTGTCATTGTTTCTTTTTTAAATTGTGTCATTGGCTAAGAACTGTGTGGAGTGTCTCTTAAGAGAAACCCTCTATGGGAGAGAAGGGAGTATGAAGTGGTACAACCACTATGGAAAAGAGTATGGAGGTTCCTAAAAATAGGACTTACATATGATCCAGCAGCCCCACTCCTGGGCACCTATCTGGAGAAAACATTATTCTCATCATTTGAAAAGACACATGCGCCCCAATGTTCATTGCAGCACTGTTTACAGTAGAAAAGACATGGAAGCAACCTAAATGTCCAGTGACATTAGGGACGGATTAAGAAGGTGTTGTCCATGTACACAGTGGACGACTACTCAGCCATAAAAAGAATGAAATAGTGTCATTTTCAGCAACATGGATGAACCTAGAGATTATTATGCTAAGTAAAGTAAGACAGGAAAAAAGTCATATGATATCACTTCCATGTGGAATCTAAAAGAAAAAAGATACAAATGAATTTATTTACAAAATAGAAATAGACTCACAGACACAGAAAACAAACTTATGGTTACCCAACATGAAAGGGGTGGAGGGGGGAAATTTAGGAGTTTGGGATTAATGGATACACGCTATTATACGTAAAATAGAAAACCAGCAAAGACCTATTGCATAGTACAAGGAACTGTATTCAATATCCTGTAATAACCTATAATGGAAAATAATCTGAAAAAATATATATATACACACATACACATAGATGTGTATTATAAATATATATATATATAATACATACATGTATTGTACTAAATCACTTTGCTATACAGCTGAAATAAACATTATAAATCAACAATACTTAACTTTAAGAAAGAGAGAGAAACTGTCAACATTATAAGTTCTTTCTAATTCCTCAGTAAGTATTTCAACTTTTCCACGAATTCACATGTGAAAGGGGTTCAGAAAGATAGAAGAAATCTCACTAATGAACCACCCAAGAAACAAATGGGAAAACACCTCCATAAGTCAAGAATTCATCTCAGGACAAAGGAAAAGAGGGGAATTCAAAATACCAAGGGAGGTTACAAAGTAAATATCGGTGATGAGAAAATGCCAAAGAAAGAAGAAAAGCATGGAGGTAGTGCCTGGAGAATATGGGTTTCTCTGAGATGAAAGGCATTTCTTTGTGGCTTTATCCTTTTACAACTCCTTAAAATAAGAACAATAACACAAAGAGAAAAGCTGATAGAAAATGTTATTATTTAATTAGGAATGTTCAGATACTTTAATTTTCAATTATCTCAAATGGCATTTTTTGACCAAAAACACAGAAAATGCTATGCAAAAATGATGGTCTTTCTTACAAATGCTTTGTTCTCTCCTGACACTCTATTAATAATTTTTGAGAGTGAACCGTTTTGTGCTTTAAAAATATTATCCTACAAGTTGGAAATGATTTGTCATTCTTTGGGCTTCAAAACCCTTTCTCTTATAAAACCCTTGTTTTTCCTTTTACACCAACCACCCTAAGCTGAATTCTAAAGAGCAGAAGCCTAAGTAATTATGTTCATTGAATCCCACTAAGTAGATTTTTACTGATTTTACTGCAGTTTTTCAGAGGTTAGCTATGCCTTTGACAGCTTTGACAGTGCTAGCCTCTTGAGATTGGTCAACCAAACAATAACGAGGTCCATCTTAGGAGTCTCCATTTTGAGTTTGCCATCTAGATCTGAATTTTCCCATCAAAATTTCCATATGCCACAGGTACACCCTAAAAAGCAAAGCAAAACAAAACAAAAACTGTAATCAACACTTGTAAACACCCCCTCTTCTGCTTGGAAATCCCAACAAAGATTTCAGCTCAGGTCACACGATCCAGTCTGAGGCCACGTGCGAGAACTTGTCCTAACCTCCTGGCTTGCAACTTCTCCATCCTGAGTCTCAAAGCCTTGGGTCTCTGCAATGCCCACAGTGCTTTCTTTCAAAGCAAGGACCAAGACAAACCGATGGAGACGGACTGATCCCGGTTATTCCAGAGGAGGAAAGGGGCTTCCAGGACCTCTCCGAAAGGGTCTGGGGGCAGGAAGTGGCAGTGGAGCCAACATGCTTTGCTCCCAGGTGCATGCAGCTGGTCACACACTTCTCATTTCACGAGCATCTCTTGAGCGCCTTCCCCATGTACACACTGTGACTAAGAAAACAATGCCAAGACCCTGCTGCATCCGCCCTGTTCATTTATGAGGGGAGGCATGAGTCTCTTCGAATACTGCTTTCTTTCCTCCTTACCTTACAGCCTCTATTCCAGAACCATATGAACACTGAGAGCCTCCGCACACACACCTCCCTCCCACCTTGGTGTGGGCGGCTGGATTCGCTCCTGGAATTCCCTTTCTGCAGCCACCATGCTATCCCCCTTCCATATTTACTCTCCCACCAACCAGTGCTCGGATGGCTCTCTGCAATGCGCTCAGCCATCACAGATTAGGTCACCCGGTCCCCGCCTGCTTCTGATGCCTGGCTCTTCCCCTCACACATGACTGCGGCTTATCTGTGACTCCGGTTGCTCTTTCTTTTGGAAAGGGTTGGAGTTTATGTCTCTTCGTGCCTCTTGAAATTCAACCAGGAAATGGTGCAGAGCAGTACAGTGTGATAATTGTTCATTGGATGGAATCAAAGTTTGAGGTACATGGAATTTATTCCTCTGGGTGTGCATCCAGGCCAGCCGCCCCCTTCCCTCTTGCAGGGTAAATGGTCTTGCCTTCAGGAACCCGGACCTGACCACGTGCTAGGATTCTCTGAATCGCCAATCTGTTAATTGTGTTTCCCCTCTAAATTAAGAGACACAGACATTGTTCTGAGTTGAGTTCCTAATATCTGTTGTGCCTCTAGCTTCTCACCCATAAAACGGAAATAAACTATAAGTATCTCCAGCCAGACTGACCATCATCAGAAAGGCTACAAAACAATAAATGATGGAGAGGGTGTGGAAAAAGGGAAACGTCTTACACTGTTGGTGGGAATAAAAATTGGTACAACTGCTATGGCAAACAGTATGGGGATTCTAAAAACTTAAAATAGAACTACCATATGACCCAGCATCCCACTCCTGGGCACCTAGATGGAGAAAACCATAATTAGAAAAGATCAATGCACCCCAGCGTTCACTGCAGCACTGTTCACAATATCCAAGCCACGGGAGCAAACTAAATGTCCATCTACAGAGACATCAAAAAAGATGTGGTGCATATATGCGATGGAATATTACTCAGCCATAAAAAGAAGGAAATAATGCCATTTGCAGCAACATGGATGAGCTCAGAGATTCTCATACTGAGTGAAGTTAATCAGACAGTGAAAAACAAACATCACATGCTATCACTTATATGTGGAATCCAAAAAAAAATAGAATACAGGAGTTCCCGTTGTGGCTCAGTGGAAATGAATCTGACTAGCATCCATGAGTTCGCAGGTTCGATCCCTGCCCTCGCTCAGTTGGTTAAGGATCTGGTGTTTCTGGGAGCTGTGGTGTAGGGCGCAGACACGGCTAGGATCTGTGGCAGTTAGCAAAGGGGACAGGTGGTGGAAGGGGTGGACTGAGGTTTGGGGTGTCCACACTGAGGTCTGTGGAGCGACTGGCCAAAAGGGACCTGCCGTAAGGTTCTGAGAACTCTACCCAGTATTCCGTGGTAGTCTATGTGGTAAAAGAAGCTTAAAAAGAATGGATGTGTGTACATGTATAGCTGGGTCACTTTGCTGTGCAGCGGGGGCTGTGACGGCATTGCACATCAACTATAATTCAAGAAAACTAAAAAATAAAAACAAAAAAAAAAGTATCTTCCCCGTAGAGCTGACGTTAAGCCTGAAGGAGCTCATGCATCTAAAGCACTTGGATCAGTGCTGACTGAGCTCTCAGTGAAAGCCAGCTCATGTGTGGGTTAATCATTACAGTCAGCAGAGACTGGAAGGAATGAACACAGCTTCTTATGCAATTCCACGAATGCTGCTAATTCCAGGAGGGCGACCCCCTTAAGCATATAGATGATGTTGTTTTGACAGCTCACAGATGCACATGGTACCTGCCTCTGGAAGGTGGTTTAGATGGTGAAGTCAGTACCTCTGAAGTAAGCGTCTCAAAGTAAACTTCCCGGAGACCTGCAAGGAGCCCACAGCCCCTTCCACCTCAGAGCCTAGATGGGACAAATGTTTCATCTACAGACACAGGGAGTAGAAGATTCTTTCTCCAGACTTCCAGAACAATCACATTTTGGTGAGAAAAGAAACGAAGCTAGCTTGCTTGATTTTAGCTTGACCTTGCAAAAAAGTTAGGAGTTTTCATTCAGGCACAATAATATTGCAAGCAGAGTTCCCACTCTGGCGTAATGGGACAGTCAGCCTCTCTGCAGAGCCAGGACACGAGTTCGTTTCCAGGCCCCTCACAGTGGGTTAAAGGAACAGGCATTGCCTCAGCTATAGCGTAGTTCACAATGGAGGCTTAGATCTGATCCCTGGCCCAGGAATTCCATATGCCATAGGGTGGCCGAAAAAAGGAAAAAAAATTTAAGTCACCTATACTGCAATTTAAAAAAAATAAAAATAAAACTGACTCCTCCTTGAACTATTGTGCTTTTCCAAGGACAGTCCTTTTTCATGACAGTGTAGCCATCTGAAAACGGTTTCTGCTAAACACGTTGCATAATGAGTAGGAGTTGCCAGGCTTTTCAGACACCAAAATAAATTCCTAAAGCAGTGTTGTAATTTTTCTCATAAAATGCCTATAATCATCATGTGCCATGATCTGCATTAGGCAGCGGTCCTGACAGTGTCTCCCTCGGTCTCCAGCGGCAGGTGTCCCCCCGCATCTGCGGCAGAAAAGGGCAGCGCCGTGTCCAGGAATTTGTCTGTAGATAAGGCTTCTCCTGTGGAAGGGACCACCTTCCAGGCACCTCGCAACCTTGAAAATGTCAATACCCAAAAAGAAGACAATAGAATCCCCTTCATCTCAGCAGCTCAGAGAAAAGGAGCTCTTGCAGCAGTGAGGGGAGGTTTGCGTGGAAACAAAATGTTAATAGAGCTTCGTCACTGAGCAGAACCCCCCTCCCGGCACGGCTTACGCTGCACAGCCGACCCTCTGCCCCTTAAGAACAGAAGCCGCCACAAAGATTGAAATGTGCTTGAGAAGCCCAAATTGAACCAGGAAATGTATACATTCAAATAACATTGTTTTCAAAATCTGATTGCTGGACACCCTGCTTCAGAGTCAGCTGGAGTGGTGGTTACCCCAGGGCCCCACCTGGCTTAAAGACCAGATGTATCCAAGCCACCAGGGATGGATTCAGAAAGGTGAGTAAGCTCCATAAGCGCGTCCTGTGCTCAGCAGGGCTTGGGGTCCCCAGCCTCACGTGCTGGAGCTGGCCACCGCAGCAGGGGAGATGGGAATACCAGCCCGGGGACCCCACCGTGGAGAAAGCCGCATTGGACCAGAGTGTCTGCGTGCACTCTCCTTGTTCAGAGAGAGGTCTGGTCAAAAGCGGACTCTGGTAGCAGTTGGGAGAGTGTGTGAAAGAAAACATGAGCACAGAGAGAGAAATATTAATATTTAGAGCAATTCTCAGAGGTAAAAGGAAGGAAAGAAAGCAGTGCGAGGAGCCTGGAGCAGGAGGGGAGCCCCTTCTTGTGACTATTCTGGGTCAGACTGGAGACCAGATCGTCCACGGAAAGAAGAGAGGGCAGTTCCCATCGTGGCTCGGCGGAAGTGAATCTGACTAGTATCCATGAGGACGCAGGTCCGAGCCCTGGCCTCAGTCAATGGGTTGGGGATCCAGTGTTGCCGCGAGCTGTGGTGTGGGTCACAGATGCCGCTCGCATCCCACGTTGCTGTGGCTGTGGCGTAGGCTGGAGGCTACAGCTCTGATTTGACCCCTAGCCTGGGCACTTCCACCTGCCGCAGGTGCAGCTCTAAAAAGACAGAAAAAGGAAAGGGTCTGAAATAGGCACTTTGCACAAAGAAAGCTGGCTGAAGAATGATGCCAAAGCTGCTCCCTAGAATCACCAGACACTCCAACACTGACCCCCGGGGCGCTAAACGGAAATTTGAAAATCAGAGGTGTTGATGGTTCAGTTCTCTGAGCTAGTGTCCAGAAAACAGAAGATGAGCAAAAGAATAAAGTCTAGTACCTGACAGTATACACTTGATACCAACCGAGTGGACCCGCCAGTGAATACTGATGGCAAAGGAGATTACTTACCAGCCTTTTCTGACTGCATATTTTAATTGGACCTCCAGCCCACGGATGATATATTGCAAAGAACTTGATTGGTTAAAGCCATTATTCACTGTTAATTTTCCTCCTTGGTGTTAAAGGAGTATTATTCTCAGTTAAATGAAATAACTGAGAAGCAGTGTCCCAGTGCTACCAGAATATTGCAATTCGTCTTATAGAATCCAATAATCATTATCAATCCTTTGGAGGCTTTTGCATCAAAATGTTATGACTTAAATTACATAAGAAAAAAGTTCTCTTATCTGCCTCCTGTGCCTGATAGCAATTTGGGATGAGAAAGAGAAATATAAACAATAAGCCAAATGCAGTAAGCCCCGGTGGACAATTAAGGACAAAAACCAACCACACGTTTCAGAAAGTCCAGGATGAAAAATGATCCTATTACTTTTACATCCATGCTGTGCACCTGATGAACCAATTTTAATTAAAAACAGACACAATAATATTTTTAAAGAATGTAATGAATTCTCGGCAACTCCAAAGTTTACGAAGACTGTAGAGATGAATTTAGAGAAAAAGCAACTTACCGTCGAGTCAAATCTTGTCTGTCTTCACGCTCCAGGGAGCTTTCCTAAGAGAGCCAAAGGCAGTGAAAATTGTGAAGCTATGTAAACCTGTATGTGTTTGATAAATTATGCTTTTAGTACAGAAGATGTTATATGATTTAGCAAAAAGGAAAAAACCACATGCAATTTATAGGCACTTGACTGTACCCTCAGTTCTACTAAAATGAACCGCAAACTCTTGTTCTTGCATATGGTAAGCGCTGGCGTTCCTGTAGGAACCAGTGTGTCAGGTTTACTTGGGCAACACTGAGAACCTCTCTCCCTGCCTCTCCTGTAAGTGGAACCTCTGCTCCCTCTTCCCACCGCACTTTGCACCCTCCACCTTCCATCTCACTCCCACTGTCCCGTGCCTTTTCCCGATGCACTTGACCTTGAGTGGCAACACCGAGTTTCTTGTGTTCTTGCCTGAACCATATACACACGTACAGAGCCCTCTGCCTATACCCAAACCTTGGTGCTCCTGAAAGACACTTGAAATTGTCTGTGCCACTGACTGTGGGAGGGTGAGACTTTCCCCACCTGGCTCCCTGGCCAGGTCCTCCTCTGGATTTGCCTTTGCCATTGTCATCCACCTCTCCTAGTCGCTGAATCCAAAGGAAATACTTTAATCTTCACCTTGCTTATGGGCTCTGCTCAATTTGGTTGAACTGATGAAACCCTTTTCCTTTCTGCTCCTGTAGATTTCATAAAAAGATTTTTTCTGGTTTTCCTTTTATCACGGTTCTCCTTTTCAGTACCAGCCCCTCCCCTCATCACCAGATACTTCCCGTTGCTCTGACAGTAGCTTTCTGTGCGTTGATGTCTCCTAAATCGACCCAACACAGACCCTGTCTTAAATTCCTGACCTAGGTGTCCTCTGCTTCTCCGCCCTTCCACCCAGATGCACTGCAGTGACCTCCCTGTGGAGCTGACCCTACGTCTGCCCCCGACCCACTCACCCTCCAGTTCTGCACTGCCCGCCTTTCAACTATTAGCCATCAGTAATCACCACGCACCGAGCGCTTACTCCGTGCCAGGTACCAGGCACTAAACTGGCAAGACCTGAGAGACCAGTTCCTAATCTCTTTTGGCTCATCTTTCTTCACACGTCTCCTCATGGCTTTTATCCCACCTCTTATCATCTTTTACTTGGACCCAGACAATAGTTTTCTAAGTTGTTTAATTTACTTTGAGTCCTCCATCTTTCCACCACAAAGCTAAGTAAGTAAAAGACAAAACTGATCTTGTCATTTTCTTAATTAAAACACCTCACGGTGCCCTGGAGGAGCTCAGGCAGCACGCCCACTGAATACGTAATGAGCGTCTCCCACGCACGCAGGCTATTTTCTAAATATAGGCAGGTGTGTTTGTGATCAATGTGTGATGCGTATTTACACGTGAGCTTAAGCTTTTATGAATTCATGGCACTGCCTTATTCTATATTTTTAATCAATGTGTATGAAAAGCACATTTGCTATCTGTAAACCATTATTTCTTTTTAAAAATGGATGGGAATTCTTCGCCTGATGGGAATTTCTCAGTTCTTTTTTTTACCATTTTTTAAGCTGTTTATTGATGTATAGTTGATTTACATTGTTGTGTTAGTTTCTACTATACAAAAAAGGGATTTAGTTATACATAAGCATATACATATGTATATATTCTTTCTCGTATTCTTGTCCATTATAAGTTATTACAAGATATTGAATATCGTTCCCTGTGCTGAGCCCAGGCCCTTGTTATTTATCTGTTATCAGTACTGTAGTGTCTAACGGCGAATCCCACACTCCTGATTTATCTGCTCCTTCCCAGTTGGTAACCTCAAGTCTGTTGTCTATGTCTGTGATTCTCTTTTTGTTTTGTAACTACATTCATTTGTATCCCTTTTTTTTAAGACTCCACGTTTAAGTCATATCGCACGGTGTTTGTCTTGCTCTGTCTGACTGCGCTTCCCGGGCTGGTCTCCAGGCCCCCCACGCCGCTGCCCAGAGCATCATGTCCTTCCTTTGTGCCGCTGAGCAGCGGGAAGGCCCGGCTCCGAGGCGCGCCCTGCCCCTCCCCTCTCCCCCTAGCTCAGCTCCCTCATGCCTCCTTGCAAACCCACCAGGTCACCAGAACTTCCCTATACGCTGACTCCTTTTGGAGGTGGCTGTGAGTAAGGCCCGTTCTTCCCTGCGGCGTCTTGCCTGCTCTTTCCTCCCAGTGGAGAGAGCCCGTTTTGTTCAAGTCAAGGACAGAGACCCCCCCACCCCAGGGAGGGAAGCGCTGCCCCAGCAACGGCACCGACCAGGGGGAGCCCACCGCCCTCAGCCTGGACCAGCCCGGTGGGCCTGGTTGGGCTGACCCGGCTCGGAGCAGGTCTTGGGTCTCCAGCAGCACCGGAGGGTCAGACAGGTCTCTTCTGGAACAACGCAGCATTGCCTCCGGGGGGGGACTGGGTCCGCTTTCGCCCTCCTTCCCTCTCTCAGTGCCGCTGGGATGACCGGGTTACAGCAGCTGAGAGGGAGAAGCTGAAAAAGAAGGGGCGAAGCACCAGCCCCGGTTGCACGGATTCACTCAGCGGTGCTCAGAAACCGCCCGCTGGGAATTTAAATCACAGAAAACCGGTATTATTTCGGGTCCATGCAATGAGCCTCCAGAAAGAAGGTCCCTCACGGACGCGCTTGGCTCTCCCCGGCAGGTGCCGGCCACGCGGAGCCGTCCTTGCTGCCCGGCCGACCTGTCCTGTGACCCAGGGATCCTCCAAGTTCTGGTCCTGTCCCCGGAGCCGCCCTGCATCCCGGCCCTCACCAGGGTGTGTCGGAAGCCTGCTTCCGCTGGGTCTGCAGAGCGGGCTGCGTCCACTAACCCTGGCACTACGCCTACTTCTCACGTCCCCTTAGGTCAGCAGTGTCAGGCTCCCGCGAAAGAGGTCCCCATGCAGGTCTCTTTTTGTGCAGCGCCAGACCGAGGGGTGGGCACACTCAGACCCCGTGCTCGTCTTCCAGGCCACGTGTGCAAACTGGCAACCTCAGGGTTCCTTGTTGAGCCGGTGCCAGGGCCTCCCCAGGCTTCGCCCCCAGATTCTCTGTGCTGACGTCTGGGAACGCAGGTGTGAGCACGCTTAGCTGGGGAGGCGCAGGGCCAGGGCCAGGGTGCTCTCCGGAGGTGGCATGAGGCCTGCCCATGCCGGCCTGTTGGAGCCGACGGGTGTGAGGTGGGGGCCCTCCAGCCAGAAAGAGAGCGGCAGGGAGAAAGAATGACGCTGCGTTCCCCGGGTCAGACCTGACCACCAAGCCGTCTCGTGTTTGGCAGTGTGGTAGGACCACATATTATACAACAGTTTATGCACTAAATTCACAATACAGCGCCCGGTCATCAGCACACACACCTGTCATGGCCCATAAGGAATAGGGAGGCGACACTGAATTTGCTAACCATTTAATGTGTATCATTCCGTTAGTAAATAAAGGCACAGTTGTTTTTTAAAATAAATAAACATCAAATATATAAGTGCTGATTCAGGAAGCGCCTTTTTATTTTCTACTTTTTATTTTTATTTGTTTATTTTTTGGCCACACCCATGGCATGTGGAGGTTCCTGAGCCAGAGTTCAAACCCACGCCGCAGCATCAGTCTTAGCCTCTGCGGTGGCAGCACTGGATCCTTAATCCCCTGTGCCACGAGGGAAATCCAAGCACCTTTTGTTATAATTTATTTTTTTATTGAATGGAAGATGCTTTAAATCCTATACTACTTTACGATTTTCAAATACTTGACACACACGAATCCCATAATAACCCTGTATTTGAGTGCCTACGTGTGTGTGTCTATGTGCACACCCCGAAAGTGGAAGCTCCTGAGTTTTCCCTAAAACGTCTTCATACACTCAAAACTGGAGTTCCAAGCCTAAGAGTCACCTCGCTTTGTTTGCACACCTCTCACCTGTTACCAAAAACTGGATGATGCAAAATGGAGACGACAATTGCCATGAAGCCATAAATTCTCAGAAACAGAAAAGGCCCAGAGAGAAAGACAGCACCAGCAATAGCTGGATCTTCAATAAAGGGAAGAGTCTGTGTACGGAACTTTCAAAGACCCTTAAATCTTCAGAACCACACTGTCCCAATGTATATATTTAAATAAATTAGCATAAGCACAAGCTTAAAAAGGCTCTTCCTAAGGGGATGTTTTATTTATTCCCAACTTAATGCTGAATAAGTCTCCCTTGGAAGTCCAGGCATTGAGAGAAATGCAACACCACTTATGAAAAGCCGTTTGAATCACCTACTGTAAGAATGTTATTAGGCATGATATGCTGGTCCGGAACAGCTCTGCACCACGGAGGCGAAACATGAAAGCAGCTTTTGAGAAAGAAGAAAGGAATTTGTAGTTACTTCTAAGTGTGCGTTAACGTCCTTTGAATCAGCTTTCCTCCTCGCCTGGAAATGCAATCTTTGGAGGACTTGTGAAGACACCGGGCTCCCCTCAAGGAAGTAAAGAACCTTCTGGTGAGCCTGCTAACCCAGAAGGCAGGTAAGTGCTACTGTGAATCAGGAAGACTGGGCGTCTGGGGGAAACGGACAGACTGCAGAACACTGGGCATTGGTCCTCTAAGTGAGTCACGGGAAAAATCAAAAGGCAAGATATTAAAAAAAAAAAAGAAGATGAACACGGATGCACTCCATCCGTGTTGGATCACGGGCCTCCTCAGTAGTTTCAGAATGCCTTGAGGGATTCAGGGGAGCAGATCCAGTGCTTAGTTTGCCTGTAGACAAAATAATCAAATGTAAATACACCCCCAAATTTCCTCCTCTCTCCTCTTCAGGCAGACTGACCGGTCCGGCCTCTGTTCCCTGCCCCTGCGGGACTGAGCGAGGCTGAGGCTGACTGCCGGGACCGCCCGCGACCCCGGGGGCGGATTCCACGCGGGCCGCGCAGAGCGGTCCCCTTCACTTCGGGTCCGTAACTCCCGCGAACGCAGTCAGGCCTCACCCAGGATTCACCGTGATGAATAATTATGCTTCCGAACGTTTTCCGTTCCCATCCAGCCTCTGTCTGCTCACCACGTGCGCACCGCGACCTGCAAAGCAAAGGACGGGACGCCCGCCAGTTCGCCAAGATCTGAGTCGTGAGCCGGGCACCAGCGATGTGCTATTTCTGGTTAATAAGACGCCTACACAAACCCGGGAGATAGGATGCTAGTTTTTATTGCTTTCCTAAGGCAGTGTCCTGTGAATATTTCCCCTGTCATTTCTAAGTGTTTTCATTTCACAAAGAAAACGCACTGACTCCCCTGACCAGGGCATACTTCTGGTGTCAAAGAAGATGTACTATGATAATTAAATTTTTGTTGTTAATCTCGAGACATACAGACACAAATATCTGAGCCACCCTAAAAAGATGCCAAAGCTAAAAAAGAAATAATAGCCATTTCTAATTTAACTCTAATTTAAGTATTTGGGTTACATCATGTTAATTTATTACTGCCAAATGCCCTTTAGAAATGGCATTTTTAACCATCTTAACGTCCATTTGGCCTTGAGATGAATAAGGATTTGACTTGAATTACAGTCATCCTCGCCAGCCCCTTGCCATGGTTTTGCGCACTGGCCCACGGCCGTCATGAGTCTCGCTTGATCTTCAGCTTTGTCCAGTGACAAAAGAGCTCCGTCAGTCTGCAGTCTGCTCCTCCTTTAATTCTGTCAGAGCCAATGAACGGCTCCCCTTTGAAACTCAGATGGAGCCCGCAGCCTCATCACGGGTGCCGGGGTAGCCAGGCTTTGTGTACGTGTGAAAACGGCATCTTTAGCTACACCAAGGCAGGGCAGCGACAGCTGAGCCCAAACTTACGTCTCAAGAAGAAAGGGGAAATAAGGGAAGAAGCTGGTCTTTATTAGAGCAAGACTCCTGAATATGCACGCGGGTTCCGTAGGCACAGGGACAAGTGGTGCTCGCTTTGGTCGCCTTCTCCCAGGGCTGGTTGGCAGAGCTGGACGTGGGAGCAGGTGGTCCTGTGAGTTCGCACAGGGACCCAGGAGCTCAGGGGGGAAAGGACCCTTCCCCTGGAAAGCCAGTCCTCTCCGATGGGTTGGGCTGGACTCTTCAAGGGCCACTGACGGGAGAGGGTTCCCAAAGAGACTTCACCAGGACTGGGCTCCTGGCCGGGCTCAGCAAGAGGGCCCCCAGAGTGTGGCCCAGGGACCCGATGTCGCCTGGCTGGCAGGTGAGTCCCAGGCTGGTTGGCACTTGAAAGAATAAAGAATTCGATATCCCCATCTCCCCCTCCGTCTCCCTCTCACACACTCACCCACACATCGGAGGTAAGACTAGCAGCGATTTTCAGAAGAAACTCATTACAGAGGCATTCTTTTGAGCCAGCAAATCTAACCATCGCTCTATCTCCGATCATAGGTATATTCATCGTGTTACATTTTAGCTAAGAGCATTGCATGTTATTTTACATTATCGTTGTCATATGCATGGCATTGTTATTTCTAGATGTTTGATTCACAAAAATTGATTAGGTGTGAAATTAATGATGAAAAGAGTAACTGAATTTTTACAGTTCCAAATTATTTGGCAAAAAAATGTCAACAGAACTGCAACGTGAAGGGAAGAGGAGATGAGGTGTTGTAGTGGGGCTCCTGCTACTGGTGAACCCACGCCGAGAATGATGCTGCGAGGGAAGGCATCACCGAAGAGGAAGAGGACAAGCCGTGCCGCTGGAGGAGGGACGGGGGACCCCTACAGAGGAGGCCCGGGCCATGAGAAAAGGATGCTGCCAGACAAAGCAAGGCACAGGGCGGCCCATTCTTAAGAAACCCTGCGATCTTTCTCCAGCATAAAAAACGTGATCCACTCTGCATGAGACGTTACGTTTTTGCTTTAGGTTAAGATTCTCTGTAAGCACAGAAGTGGACCTTTCTTATTAGAGGCATGGCAGGTCCCGCGGAAGGCCAGCTGAACTGGGGTTTGCCTCCACGATTGCGAACCGTGATAACAGCGATAAAAGACGGCTAACTTTGGAGTACTTACTAGCGGCCAGGCGACACTTTGCGTACTTGACCTGAAGCCTCTCATCTCAACTTCAAAATGACCCGTGAGGCGGATCCCGTTCTCCTCTCCATTTTACAGATAACGGAATGGAGCGAAGTAACTGATCTCAAGTATCGGTGAACAGGAGGCACAGCCGGGACTCAGAGTCGTCAGGCTCCCTTACACCTGCCTGTGATCGTAATGCTCTCCGGCCCTGGGAACCGGTCCTGCCCATGGACGGGACACGGCCGGCTGGACGAGAGCTGGACAGACCCAGCTTCTCCTCTCCTCCTGAGCAGATGAACGGTGTGACCGGGCACGTGTGAATCTGAAATAGCGCCTCTGAAAATGCCAGTAAAACCATCCCTGCGATTCCAGTGACTACTGCGAGCAATGATTCTCGGTAATAAATCCGCCTCTTGGAGGCCCCAAAGACCTTGTGTCAAAACAGCACATCATCTTAACGCCGAGAGAAAGATCACAGATCTTCTTAAGAGGACTGAAGCTTGTGGTCAACAGTGTAATCGCCAAGTGTGACAGTTTCCTAGCTCTTAAGGATTTTCTTCTTAAGTTAGAGCAGAAGAGTCAGCCACAGATTATTAGCCCCCAAACAAAATCGAGCAAAACAGAAAACTGCATCCCAGAGCCAGAACAGAAGACACTTTCCAGAGTGAAAGAGAGCAGAAGAGGGGGCTCAGAAACCCACTCTCCACCACCCATGCTGCAAAGTCTGAGTGCCCCAGTATAAATCTAATGTCTGTGAGCTCAGGTTCTGACAAAAGGCTGAGACAAATACCACTAAGAAGTCAAAGTAAGTGTCCTGGCCTGTCTGATGGACCTGCCAGACCCTCCCTGTGTCCCTACTCACTTTTATTAGTAAATCAGAAAAATAGGAATTGTATAGAAGCAAAGAAAAAATGCCAAAGCACAGAGAAACTAGATTCAGTATCTTGCAGTAACTTATAATGGACAATAATCTGAAAAAGAATATGTATATATGCACACACATATATGTATATAGAGCAAAGTGATTCAGATATATATATATATATATTTATGTATGCATGTAGATAGGTGATAGACAGACAGACAGACAGATAGATATTGAGTCATTTTGCTAACACAACCTTGTAAATTAACTATACTGCAATTAAAACATGGTTAAGAAAAACGCACAGATGTTCTCTTGTGGCTCAGTGGGTTATGGACCCAGCATTGTTGTTTCTCTGGCACAGGTTCGAACCCTAGCCCAGGAACTTCCACATGTCATGGGTGAGGCCATTAAAAAAAAAAAAAAGGAATATAAAAGAACCGTAAGTGGAAACGGACTCAGGGCAGGGTTTAAAACACCCACAGGGGAGCCAGGCGTCCGTCCTTGGGGAGAGACTAGAATGCCTCTTCTCTCACTTAAAGAGCAAGGCTGAGGTTAGCTTTTTATAATATTAGGTTTTAGTATAATTATATTAAATTCCGTGATGACTAATTCTCTATTTTTTCTTCGTAGGTAAGCAGCAATCAGCGCCTGGCCGGCCGGTTCAGCTTGGCGTGCGGCCGGGTCTGGAAACCCCTCCCTCAGCAAGTTCGGTTTCTCTACGCAGGTGCCACCTCCTGTGAATCAGCGGGAGAGGACAAGGTGAATGCCTGGCCTGGGCACAGGTTTAGGGAGAATGGCTGAGCCTGTGACGGTGACCACGGATGACCCTGGGACCCACGGTGGCCGTCGTAGGACACCCAGCAGGGGCTGACGACGCTCACACCCTCCGGCCTGGGTGCCCCGTGAGTAGCGGGTACAGACGGAAGGGGGCTCCACACGGGGCCCCTCCAGGCCAAACCGCTGATCCGTTGTCCCGGGCATCTCTGCAGGGTGGAGCTCAGCGTGCGGCTGGACACCTTGGACCAAGGGATCCTGGGGGTTCTTAAAATAATTCAGGTTCCCGTGAGAGCAAATATGGATATTCCAATAAATTAAGAAAACGGAGGCTCAAGCAAGCAGTTAAACTGTGTTTAAAAGCTCTGCACGTAACCTGAAGTCACTGTCCCGTCTCACAGGCGTGATACGCTGGACCCCACCTGCACCAGGTCCCAGGAGCCAGCTTTTCACACGTCCCCAGCTCCACACCCGGCGGGGTCACTTGGCTACTCGACGTCAGTCACAAAATCAACAAGTGCTGCAGGGCCGTCCTCTTCCCCCGGAAAGCCAGTAGTTAAACATCTCACGAGCCCGCCGCAAATCTCCCCCTCTCTGTTGCTCTCCTCCATACTGAGAGCACACACACATCCCGCCCTTTTCAGTGGCGCACAGTCACATCCGTCACTGGGACGCTCGGGTCATTAGGCTACTAGGTCAATATTACCACGGATTTCAGCCCTCTGCACAGACACCACCAAGGGGGTGTGAAACTCCGCTTTGATCATTTTAAATTCCCTCTGTGTGTGGGCTTATCCCACCAAAGCACCAGCCCTCTCGCCACACCTGTGTTGCCAGGAGACGTTTCTGACCGCTCTTCTCGCTCCGGAACCTTCTACCGACCACCGTGTCGCCTGTTTGTTTGAGCGGGATTTATACAATATAGTGGGTTTAAAGGAACAGAAGTCTGATTTTGGATTTTGTGTTTTTTTGGGTTTTTTTGTTTTTAGAAATTTTACGGAAGTAAAGCTGATTTACAGCGTTATGATCATTTCTACTGAACCGCAAGGCGGTTCAGCCAAGCACATTCACACCCACTGTCTTCCACATGCTCTTCCCACGGAGGGCACCACAGAACACTGGGTAGTGTTCCCTGAGCCACGCGCAGGTCCCCACGGAGCAGCCATCCCGCACAGCCCGTGCGCACCGCCCGTCCCTCCCCTCCGCCCATCTTGTTTGGTAGCCATCAGTTTGTTTTCGAAGTCTGTGAGTCTATTTCTGTTTTGTAAATAGGTTCGTTTGTATCCTTTTTTTTTTTTTTTTGATTCCGCGTATAAGTGATTTCTTACGCTGTTTGTCTTTGTCTGACTTACTTCACTTGGCAAAATCTCCAAGGTCACTGGCGTTCCCGCAGAAGACACCGTCTCATTCTCGTTTTTAATCCAGACACCAGCACCGCTGAGTAGACCCACAGAGAGAGCTCGCTGGGCTCCGGGACCCTGTGGACAGCTGGCTTTGCTCCCCCGGGGCCCCCGCCCCGCCCGGGTGCTCCCACCGCCTCCTTCCTACCCAAGGAGCCCCCGGTACCCAGGCCGACCTCTGCCTCCCTCCAAGGCCTGACCGCTGGCTGTACCTTCTTCGTTTGGAGAAAACGGCCCGTTCTGATCACAGGGAAACCCCGAGTGGCCTTGACCGACTGTGCTCCCCCATCTCAGTTCCTGTGCTCTCCCTGGTGGGGGCCCAGAGGAACGCATGCCCAGGCCTCAGAATCCTAGTAAATGCTGCTGATTCTTAAGAATTCCTAAAAGCAACTTTTGATAATAGTTTCGTCACAAAATAACATTATTCAAGTAAAGAAGCCTGACAATTTAGCCTCTCCTCGTTTCTCCTGCGTGTCTGCAGAGAAAATTAAGTACGGGTGTGTCCAACTTAGTAACTCAGGATGATGTGCAGCCAAGTGTTTCTAGCTTTTAAAGCGTTTTGAAAAATGAGTTCAATGAGTAGAGAGAAAGTTGATAAATAAAAATAGGTGGGCAAGCATTTTACCATCTGAAGTAGCTGCCTCTGTTTCCTTTCTTTGCATTTCAAATCATAGAAACGCATGTATTTTTGGTCTCTCTGCCCCAAGCCTCTAAAAACAAAAAGAGTCCATATGCTTTTACCTTTCAACTGCAAAGCATCCTCCGACTTGCATTAGCTTCATAATACTTTCACAGTTTTAGTTTCTTACCAAGGAAAACAGTCACCTGGCATCTGAGTGACTGAGCCATGCACCACTAGGTCCCTGCTACGACACGGAGGGTTTCATACATGCAAAGCCAGCACAACAGTCCCCTGTGCGTGTCTGCCTCAGGCTCCAGTTAGCTCCTTGGTCGTGGCTGTGTCCACACGTGGCAGTGGAGTCAGAGCGAATAAGTGAACTGTCCAGGGTCAGGGACCAGCAGCAACTGGCCTGCGTGTGAACAGGCTTGTTGGGGAGTGGGGAGCAGGTAACATCCCAAGGCAGAGGTCATGGAAGGAACCTTAATACACGAGCTTTGGTTGGAAAGTGAAGAGTTTGGCCAAGTAAGCCATATATTGTTCCAATAAAAGAGTTATTTACTCAGAAGTGAAATGTTTTTTTTTTCACAGAAATTGGTTTTCAAGAATTTTCTAAAGCACACTGTATATTGACTTATTGATTTATAGCCTGACCTTGGTGGGCAATCATTTCCAAGAGCAAACATGAATGCCACGTTGACAAACGTGACCTTGGTTCTCGGCCCTGACAGCTAAGCTTTGTGGTCTTAATTCTCACAACAAATACATTGAAATCTCTCAAGGTGAATCTAGGGGAGAAAGCGTGTCCTCATCACAGTGTGTGAGTCAGGGAGTTCCCTAGCGGCTCATCTGCTTAAGGACTGGTCTCGTCACTGCAGTGGCTCTGTTCGCTGTCGTGGTGCAGGTTGGATCCGCGACCTGGGATCATTCACATGCCGCTGGTGTGTCCAAAAAAAATGTGAGTTACTCTCCTTTAAATAAATAAGAATAACATGAAGAAAGGGAAGGAAGAGAGAAAGAAGAGAGAGGAGCAGTGCAGGAAGGGAAATATCCACGCAAAGGACAAGGACAAGAAGGCGGAGCAGAACTGGGAACAGAGGCCGAGCGCTGCCAGCAGGGGACGCCCAAGCAGGGCCCTCTGGATGGACTGGGGTTCACAGCTGGGCCTGAAGGTGTCTAGAATTCACCCCCCCCCCCCACATACACACCAACGTTGCAGCCTAGGAAGGTCTGGACCCACTTGAATCCTGCAGATCTGTGGTTCTTCACGCTGCACCAGTTTTGCCAAATAATGAAGTATAGGAAGCTCTACCACACCAGTCATGGGTGAACAAGACAGATCCGAGTAAAGAGCCCAGAAGAAAAACGGGTGTGCAGTTCCGTTCAGTGGGGCAAACATTTAATGGGAGCAAATGCCCTGCCGTATTCTGAGAAGGGCCTGGAGCCCCTTTTCCTAGGAGCTAACAGCCCCTCTCTCCCACCCAGTCGTTTCTTCTTTATCTTCCTAGTGATTCCAACCTCTTCCTTTTTGTTTTTTTTTTTTCAAGTTCCCTGGCCAGAGATTGAACTTGCACCACAGCAGTGACAAAACCAGGTCCTTAACCACTAGGCCTCCGGGAGCTCCTGTATCATCTCTTTCTGTTTTACCATCTCCTCAGCCTCTTCGGTAACGACGCCAGGTCCCAAGGGACTGCAGGATTTCATTGTCCTTTAAGTGCGTGGTCAAAAGAATTTTCTAGGTAATTCTGTGTCGTGGCACAGCGGAAACTAATCTGACTAGGGACCACGAGGTTGTGGGTTTGATCCCTGGCCTTGCTCAGTGGGTTAAGGATTCAGCGTTGCCGTGAGCTGTGATGTAGGTCATTGATGTGGCTCAGATCTGGTGTTGCTGTGGCTGTGGTGTAGGCAGGCAGCTGTAGCTACGATTCAACCCCTAGCCTGGGAACCTCCATGTGCCACAAGTGCAGCCCTTAAAAAAGGGGGGGGCAGTTTTCCAAACAAAATTCTTCCCCTAAAATGCCTTCTTAGGAAGATGCCAAACATCTGCCTTAAAGATAGTAAGATTTTTCTCTACACTGAGCCACACGGATTCTGCTCTTTGATAAAGAGCACAGAGAATTACTGAACCAATAACTTCACCAATTAAGGCGGCTTTTCTGGTGTTATTAGGAGAGGATAATTAGTGGCAGACTCTGTACTCCAGGAATTTTAAATGCTAATATTTCAAAGCAGGAAACATTGGAACTGGGCAAAGTTTATGACCAAAGAGTTCAGTACGGTGCACAGAACCGGACGAGGTCTTGAACAGGGTCTTCATAAATAAAGTACTTTGGGGGAGTAGGCCGTGCATCAGAGGAGGCTAAATTCTCAAATTCTTTTACTCGTCATTTCAGATTTTGTGTTCGCGTATGCCTGCGTCATCCTATGTTAATTTGCAAGTGAAGAAAACTAAACCGCCCTCTAGATATTGTTGCAACTTTAACATGGAGCCTCAAAGGCAACAATTTCTCCTGAAATCTCAGAGGCGTGTTGAATGACATCAAAACGCAAACAAGAACCCTTCCTCTCAATATTATTCCATACTGTTTTGGAACTTGTAGCCAAGACAAAGTAAATGGTGATTTACTTATTAGGAAGATTATACCCCTAGACATTCCAGAAGTACAAATTATTATGTTATAATTTTAAAATACATCAGTCGAACCTGAGAAAATATAAATATACAAGTTTATAAACTTCCTTCATTGTAGTAATTACTGGTTTAATTATATTTCAAAAGAGGCCCTATTTAATTTTCTTTTACTTTTTATGGACACACCTGCCATGAAGTTTCTGGGCTAGGGTTTGAACTGGAGCTGCAGCTGCCAGCCTGCATCACAGCCACAGCAACACGAGATCTGAGCCACATCGGTGAACTACACAGCAGCTTGCAACAAAGCCATAGCCTTAACCCCCTGAGTGAGGCCAGGGATCAAACCTGCGTCCTCAAAGACCGTATGTCAGGTTCTTAACCCCCTGAGCCACAATAGGAACACCTTAAAATTTCAATAGAATATTTCAAACCTGGGAACCATGAGAAATGGATGTAAATGGATGCGAACTACAGGAGGAGAACCATTAGACCTGGACACAAAAAGACTGTAACTTTTAACATCCCTCCCTTCTTTGCATACCTAACGCCATGACTTAACGGAAGCTTCTGTTCTCTCTGTCTCTGTCTTTCTCTCTTTCTCTCCCTGGACTATCAGAGCAAATGCTTTTTATTTAATATCCTATCATAATGGTTGAATAAATGTTGGCAGCATCATCTCATTTGCATGATAAATTATAAATTCAGCTGAAAACAATGGCGATGAAACATATATGTACATATAAACACGTCAGTAACATGAAGGAAATATATAAAATGATATTAGAGTGATTGCCCCATGGATGATAAAAGCAGTTATTTACTCATATTTACATATTTCAAATATCCTATGATAATACTTTGAAAAACAGGAAAAAAATGACCTTAAAGGACCTCAAAATCGTCTTAAAAAGGTTTTGATGTGATAAATGGTTAAACCAAATGTGGCGAGAGAATATAATGGAATACTATGCAGCTTTTAAATAAAAGTGTTTGTTTTTTTATGGCCTCACCCTTGATATAGGAAGTTTCTGCAATACTGGATCCACTCTGCAAGCGTTCAAACCCCTGGTTCTGCAGCGAAACCAAGCCGCTCCAGTGGGATTCTTAATCCACTGGGCCACAGAGGGAACTCCACTCTGCAGCTTTCATTTATTTTTTAACATCTTTTTTATTTTTATTTTTTATCTCTTTAAGTTTTATTGAAGTATATTTCATTTACAAGGTTGTGGTAATTTCTGCTGCACAACAAAGTGACCTAGTCATACATATAAACACATCCATTCTCTCTCAGATTCATTCCCCACATAGATTAGCACAGAATATTGGGTAGAGTTCTCTGTGCTGTACAGCAGGTCCCCATTGACCAATTATTGCATAGACCTCGTGTGCACACGCAATCCCAAACCCCCAGTTCACCCCCCAGCCTGTTCCCTTTGGTAACCATCTTTTTGTTTTTCAAAGTCTGTGAGTCTGTTTCTGTTCTGCAGATGAGTTCATTTGTATCTTTTTTTTTATTCCACATACAGTTCACATCATATGATGTTTGTCTTTCACTGTCTAACTTCACTTAGTATGATAGTTTCTAGGTCCATCCATGTTGCTGCAAATGGCATCATTTCATCTTCTTTATGGCTGAGTCGTATTCCCTTGTGTATATGTACCACATCTTCTTTGTCCATTCCTCTGTCGATGGACATGGAGGTTGCTTCCATATCTTGGCTATTGTAAACAGTGTTGCAATAAACATTGAGGTACACATATATTTTTGAATTATGGTTTTCTCTGGGTAGATGCCCAGGAGTGGGATTGCTGGATCACATGGTAATTCTATTTTTAGTTTTTTGAGGAACCTCTACTGTTTCCATAGTAGTTGCACCAATGTACTTTAAAAAGGAAGGCGGTCCTGTCACATGCTGCAACATGATGGGACATTGGCGATGTTAAGAAAGGGAAGTAAGCCAACCACAAAGGGACAAATACTCAGATTCCACTAACACAGAGTAGTTAAAGTAGAAAAACTCATAGAAAGTGCAAAGGCAAGTACCAGTAGAAAGGGAGCCATGGGGAGGTGTTTTTTAATGAATATGAACTTTCAGTTCTGCAAGATGAAAATATTGTGGAAATTTGTTACGATGGAAATATACTTAACACCATTGAACTGTGCGCTTAGAAATGATTATGATGGTAATTTTATATGCGTTTTTATTACCACAATAAAAGTTTTTGATGTGATTTGATGTTACAAATATTTTATCTTTATGTTATGTGATAGAACCTCAAAATTTTGTCTCCTATGTAAGTAAATGTTACAGGGGGTACACTTTTGAAATTTAAGGGACTCTTGTTCATTCTATGACCATACTGAAGAAAAATGAAATAGCAAAACTAATCATACATCATATAAATTATGGTATTTCACGTAGGTATACCACATAAGATACGTGGTGACTGTGGTGATGGACACGTGAATTAGTCTTCACGTGATATTGTAACATCCTCTTCTGCAAGGGAGGGCTTATTTACGTCTGCTACCAAAGCTTTCTTGGCTGAGTATGAAGGCTTAACATACTTTCTCATCTTCTCTTTTTTTCTTTTTTAGGACCGCACCTGTGGCATATGGAAGTTCCCAGGTTAGGGATATCAAATTGGAGCTGCAGCCGAGGTCACAGCCACAGCAACACCAGATCCTTAACCCACTGAGCGAGGCCAGGGATTGAACCCCCATCCTAGTGGAGACTATGTCGACTCTTAACCCACTGAGCTACAGTGGGAACTCCCGTTTGTATTCTACTTTATTCATTACTGCAGTGAATACCCTAAAGATAAAAATGATACTGCTGAAGATAACAGTGCAGTTATCTTCATCGTGTTCACGTATGATGACCTGCCTGGCCTCAAGCGGACTGCCTCTCCTGGCTGCTGCAGCCACGCGTCCGTGAGAGAGCGGCACTCCTGCAGTAGTTCTGCCGGCGTCCTCTTCCTTGTGAGAGAAAGGACCTGCTTACTTTTGCCTGCTCTCCACCCAAAGGATATCTGATCCTCCTAAACACCTTGAAACATGTGTTCCATGAACTGATTAATAGAAATTATCATCACCTTAATTGCTATACTGGAGACAGCCAAACTGGGTTCAATATATCATTTTTAACAGCATTCAGCCATTATCATGCAAAAGTGTGGGTTCCTGAAGCTATTATTTTTCGGAATGTTTTGTTGAAACATGATCGTTTTGGAAAATAATTGGTCTTTACCATGTGATGCTGCATCATTAATTACTGAAAACTCATAATCTTTTCAGTATTTGAATAAGCATCAATGTTGAATAATTAAGACTAAATACAGTGACGTGTGTGTGTGTGTGTGTGTGTGTGTGTGTGTGCGCGCAAAGACTGGAGACTAGAGGATTTGAGGAGGTCTGCCTAGAGCCTTAATTACCTGTTGGAAAGAACGCATGGACTGAATTCACTAATTAAGTGTCATGGGCCACTCTGGCTTAATAGGAAAGATCTAAATCTTTTCTTAATCAGCACACAAACGAGGCCAACGTTCCCCATTTCCATTATCCATTGTTTCCCCTCATCTTAGGCAACATGTGTGTCCACGCTCCCCTGTTTTAATGGACAACATCTCCTCCTTTTTCTAGAATGCTCCTAGTTTTGTGAAGCTTTCTCCAAAAACTGCCATCCAATTACAGAATAGAGGAATAGCCACTGGGAATTCAATAATGAGAAAACCCTTCGGCCCTGAAGCTGCCAATATATCACTGGCTTTCAGCAAGAGAGAGCGGAATGGATCTTTTAACCAACTGGGCCAGGATCCACAGTGGGGAATGAGAGAGCAGCAGTGGGGTGGAGACTGAGAGAGTAATGAGCAGGGGTGACCCCAGCCCTGCTCCTGAATCTGTGCTGGGGTCCTCATTCCACAGCCAGGTGGGAAAACTTCCGGAAGACATAGCAGGTCTTCTGAACGCATTGCTCAATATCTACGGCAGAACTTTCATTGCCATTTCTAAAGGTACTATTCTTTTATTCTTTGGATAAGGTAGAAACATCCTTTGGATTCTTTGGATAAGGTAGAAACATCCTTTATATCTATACTGTTTATGTTGGAAAACAAGTGCTATATCTTCTCTTTTTTTATGGCCACACGCACGGCATATGGAAGTTCCGAGGCCAGGGACTGAATCTGAGGCAGAGCTGTGACCCACTCCGCAGCTGTGACAATGCCCGATCCTTTAACCCGCTGATCTTGGCCGGGGATCAAACCCATGCCTCCTCAGTGGCCCAAGCCACTGCAGTCATATCCTTAACCCACTGTGCCACAGCGGGAACTCCGAGTGTTATTTCTTCTTGTCAAAAAAAAAAGGTATTTCCCCAAACCTCCTTCATGTAAACAATTATTTATTTATTCATTCATTTATTTCATAGCCACATCTGTGGCATACGGAAGTTCTCGGGCTATGGGTCAAGTTAGAGGTGCAGCTGCAGACTGTGTCAGATCCAGCTGAATCCTGGGCTTGGCTTTCTTGGTCATCCCTGGAGCTGTAGGAGGCCCTCCTGTGGCCATGGCCATGGAGGATGTCCAGCCCGCAAAGCGCACCCGCGTTCTTGCTTAGCTGACCCGGGACCACATTCCACTCGCAAACTGACAAGGAGTCCCTGGCAAGGGGTCGGCCAGTCTATTCTAAATCCTCATCATTGTGATCGTGTACCTGTTCGGTTCACATGTCACAGCAGGGGACCTGACCCCTCACGTGCTGCCTGGCTCTTTCCCCAGGACTCTCGGCGGGGGGCTCGCGGGTGGCAGTGCTCCTCCACGCCGGGGCTACCACCACCCACCTCCTGCAGCCGTGGAGACTTTCTACCTTCTGACTAGAGAACGACCCAGCTCTGAACTCTTACTCACTTGGGCAATCAGCTCTCGTGGCCCGAGTCTAGCGTCGATTGCCAGCCTGGGCTCCCCGCAGAGAAGGATGTGAGCATTTGACTTGTGTGGGTTGTTTACACAGGAGGTAGCATGAGGGACGGAGGAAAACGAGGACGGAAGGTGTGCCAACAAAATCACGTGTTATCCATCTTTCCACTGTTGGGCAGCCCTTGCTCAGTCCCCACAACTGCCTGAGAGCGTCACGAGATGTGCGGAAGAGCCGTGCTCCCGGGCACGGCAAGGAACACACTCATCCACGATGTCAGCTCCCTTCAGCCAAGCAGGCTCCACAGGTGCTGACCGCCCCCCACGACAGGGAGCAGCAGACGCGTTCCCAGAGGAGCCCCCAGCCCTCCGTGGGAGTCAGGGGAGCCCCGAGGCAGGATGGGAGGGGTGCAGTGCAGGCGGAGCTGAGGGGCTGCTGTGCGCATTTCAGCAAAGTTGGTTAAGATCTGCTCAGACGTGGTCCTCGGAGGCAGAGCACTTGGCAGGCCAAGCGCAAACACCACCAAGATGCTGTGGGTAGAATGATATATAAAGTGTGCTTAACCTTCTCAGGCAGCTCAGATCTTACAGGGGGTCGACGCTGAGATCTAAAGCTAGTGACCTGGAGCGTGGATAACCACAGTGACCCAGAGCTTTGCTGGGAGTCCAGGACTGCAGTGCTTGTGTTGGTTTCCTAGACAAAGCACCGCAGACTGAGCGGCTTGAAACAGCAGAATTTCATTCTCTCTAAGCTCTGGAGTCCAGAAGTCCAAAGCCAAGGGGCCAGCAGCCCGTGGTTCCTGCAAAGGCTCCAGGGGAGAAGGCTTCCTTGAGTCCGTGTAGCCTCTGGTGGGTGTAGCCTCTGGCGTTCCTTGAGTTGGACCCATGCCACTCGTCTTTGTCTCTGTCTTCACGAGGCCACACTTGCTCCACGCGTGCATCCTGGGTCTTGGCGTGGTCTTATCAGGACACCAGGCATTGGATTAACGACCCCCTCCATTCCAGTATGACCTCATCTTAGCGTCTCAGCTAATCACATCCACAAAGACCCTGTTTTCAAATAAGGTTGCATCCTGAGGTTCAAGAGGTCGTGTATTTTGGGGAGACACTCAACCCAGTACAGTCCTGTCTGAATATGATATGGTTGATAAGAATGAGGGAAGAACAGTTTATCGGTTGTAATCAGCAAATATATTGGCTGTGGATTCACGCAAGTTCCTAATGGGTCAAATATGGAGCCACAGTCCTTAATAAAACAATCACTTGGTCAAGTCTACGTCCTTGGAAAAGATAAAAGACAATTTTTGCAGAGCTCAGTAGACCTGTATACATAACAGCCCTCTCACCTTTCATCCGATTTAGCTTAATAAGCCCTTTACACAGCAGACTGTATAACAGTTATTTAAGACTTAAGTGTTTAGGGAGCGAGAGTCGAGGCCCCAGGCACTGTTTTGCTTGCCTTTATTCACATCTAATATTGTTAAAACTGCAAAAGCGGACCGACCATCTCATGTTTTAGTCCAGGCCTGAGACTATGTATCTGAATATCACATTTGCTGAAAGAAAGTTATAAGGTAGAACTTCGCATGGGCTCTAACTAATCTACTTGCCGCGCTGAATTGCTGGAGATTTAGCACAGGGCCGTGCTGCAATATTCTAGCGGTGAAAAATCAGGTGCACAGCAAATGAGATTAACGCCTCCAGCAGGGCCATAGATTTCCTTTGCTCAGCGTGGAGCACACCATATTTCCTCTCTTGGTGAGACTTCAAAGGATTATCATATTTTAGAGTGAAACTAATTGTCAGAGAGAAGAGAAGTTCATTCCCACAGACGAGTCAGCTCCACGGGCCTAGGAGGAAAGAGGTGCTCGTCTGTCTCTATTTGCGTTCTCAGGGAGGACTGGAGAGACGGACACAGAGACGGCTGCTCGGCGGCTGCTCAGCGGCTGCTCGGTGGCTCAGACGAACATTTTATCTTCAGCTGCTGACACGCTGGGAACTGCTGCTCTCCCAGCTGTACTGGTATCAGGAACAAAGGGATGCAGTTCTTAATTTAACTGATGTGATGATGGTGATGGTGATGGTGATGGTGATGGTGATCATCAATAACTAAACCGAGATTCGGAGTTCCCGTCGTGGCTCAGCGGTTAACAAATCCGATTAGGAATCGTGAGGTTGGGGGTTCGATCCCTGGCCTCGCTCAGTGGGTGAAGGATCCGGCGTTGCCGTGAGCTGCGGTGTAGGTTGCAGACGCGGCTCGGATCCCGTGTTGCTGTGGCTGTGGCGAAGGCCGGCGGCTACAGCTCCTGTTAGACCCCTAGCCTGGGAACCTCCACATGCCGCGGGTGCGGTCCTAGAAAGGGCAAAAAGACAAAAAAATAAAATAAAATAATTAAAGCGAGGTTCAAGGTGTCAAGCCAGGGATGTCATCCCAGAATGTCATTTCGCAACCCCAAAATGCATGTGGACTACGTGTCGTCAACAGCATTCTGCAAATGAGGAAATACGTTCCAAGAAGCAAATAATTACTCAATAAATGAACGCAGTATAGGTGTAATTTTTTGGAAGCCTGGCTCTGCCTCTCATATTTTATGCCCAAAACTCAAATCCAGAGAGGTCATCAGTGAATGGCTCTGGCAGCAGCTGGCTGGACCCCAATGGGCTCAGGGCTCCCTTGTCCCAAGGAAGCCCTGTTCCCGCCTCCAGCACCACTGCCGTGGCATTCCCAGGGTACCTCTTCTTTGGAAAATAGCACGTTTTGGAAGTCCCTGCAGTAAAGATTTTGTGCGATTGCACAATCTGCTTAACAAAGACGGAGATATCACTTGAGCTAAAATCTTTACTAACAAGACCCACAATGAGTTGAAATGAGCTTTTATGCCTAATATATGAAAATCCAAATTTGGTCAACTTAAGTCAGAATATCAGGGTGTTTAAAGAATCGAAAGGGGAGTTCCCGTTGTGGTGCAGTGGAAACAAATCCGACTAGGAACCATGAGGTTGTGGGTTCGATCCCTGGCCTTGCTCAGTGGGTTAAGGATCCAGCGTTGCCGTGAGCTGTGGTGTAGGTTGCAGGCGCGGCTGGGATCCCGCATTGCTGTGGCTGTGGCAAAGGCCGGCGGCTACAGCTCCTGTTAGACCCCTAGCCTGGGAACCTCCATATGCTGTGGGGGCGGCCCTAAAAAGCACAAACAAAAACAAAAACCAACCAACAAACAAAAAGAATCAAAAGGTATCTAGGCAAGCCAGTATCTAGTGACATATAATGGGAAGAGCCTTCAAAATGTGTTTTTTTTCTCTTTTTCTGGATGTAGAAAACTGAGTCAAAAAATGTTCTCTATTTCACTTCCTATCCTGACCACAAATCCTCATAATTAGTATCCAGAGGCAAAGTCCCCAGAAAGCAAATGAAACTGAAACTCCAGGGTGTCTCATATCCCTGGTTCCCGAGCCTGCACCCCGACACGGGAGCAGATCCTGGCAAATTGTCCCTCTGCCCATTCATTTTCATAACATTTGCAAAATTAAAATAGCTGAATTCTGCCGTGTTGAAAGCTCAGTCACCTCCTGCTGACAACGCTTAGAGCCACCGGCAGCACTGGAGAAAGAGACCGTGGGCACTTTGGCAATTTGATTGAAGGAAATGTGATTAGAGAAAATTGCACTTGGGTGTGGAATGATAGATGTCTGTGGTTTTTCAGTGGCCCCCGCGTCTACTGGAGCTAACCACCAACACTTTAAGGTTGCAAGGGCCAAAGGAAGCTCTCTCTGGCCCCTCCCCTAACCCTGTTAGGGATGGCTCAAATCCACGTTGCAGTTCTCAAAAAGTAAACTAAGTTCTACCTACCACTGGATATTTTATGCAGGGAGACAATACACACACTGGTACAATGTCATTCTCATCAAAGGTTTACCAAGAAAAGCCCTGGATCCTCGACCCCTCTTAGTTCTAGGTCTCACTGCCCAACGGGAAACAGCAGGAGTCACTGTTGCTTGGTCTTATTTTTACATTTAAGCCCTCGTCTTGTTTAGCAGCTTCACAAAGTACCATTAACTCAGTGATTAATATTTAGCTTGCTTCCAACACTGCCCTCCCTCTCCACAATATTCAGCGACTATCATCTGTCTTCCTTTTGTGGCTCCAAGTGCCATAGTTTTAATTCCATCAGCTTGAGTCATAATAATGCGAAACTGTGGATTGGTTTTCCACATTGAGAGTCCATCCGGGAGCTCTGCAGGCTTGGGAGCCGCAGCCATCACTGCAGGATAGAACGTATGTGGTATCAGTCTTGTTCAAGTTCAAACATACGTTTAGAATAATAACAGACTCACAGACTGAGAGACATACAGTTACCAAAAGGGGTAGTTCTGGGGGGAGGGAGAGACTGGGGGTGTGGGACTGGCATGTGCCCACCGAAGTATATGGAATGATCGGCCAACGGGACGTGCTGTGCAGCACAGGGAACTCCACCCCATATTCTGCGATAATCTACATGGGAGCAGAATCTGACAGCGAATGGATGTGTGTACACGTATAATTGAATCACTTTGCTGTACAGCAGAAATTACACAGCCCTGTCAATCAACGGCATTTCAATAAAACTTTTCAAAACTTTAAGAATAAAATAAACTATATGTTTAACAGAAGACAGGCTGCAGAAGAAGGGAGCAAAGAGGCAGGAACCTGGCCCGTGCAGTTTACGGGATAAGACCGTCTTAGAAGGCCAGCAGGAAGGGGTAGAGGTTATATACTTTCTATTAATGGGATTTTATGGCCTTAATAGAAATATAAATGCATATATGCATATACCTATGTGTGTCTGCATATGTCTTATACCGCTTCAGCTTACCCTGTTTCAGGATGAATTTACAAAATTTTAGTGTTTGGTCAATTTAAAGTCACCTCTTTATGTTCTAAAACTAATTTTTACTTAGCATAACATACAGAATGTAAAAGTTACCATCCCCATCATTTGAAAAAAAATGCTAGCATTACATAAAATCTCTACCTGCTAAGTATTTGGCGGGTCACATTTAAAGTCACCTCCCCCGTGATTTTGAATAATACAAGACCGCCCTGCTCAGCACTGCTGCACGAGGCAGGCGTTGTACTTGAGCCCTCGCTGATCCCCCCAGACCGTGGTCTCCACAAGGGCTCTCCCCAGCGAGGGCCGAGAGGTTGCCGATGCGGGACTGGCTGTAATTAGGGGCTGTGAGAGCACAGATTCCCTGAGCCGGTCACACAGGGCTTAATAGAACCTAGATGGGGCGGGACCTGGCCTGCGCGAGGCTTCGCGTCCCTTTTTAATGATCACATTAATTGTAGACATTTTAAGCAACCGCACTGTTAAAGAACAGGGGTGTTGTAAATTGCTGATTTTTTGGCTGTTTGAAAACACCACATGAAGTGATTTTTAAAAGAAACTTCAGGAAACGGTTTCATTATATTAAAGGGCAATACAAAATTATGTGTCAAGAAACTGATTAAATGAAATTTAGGGTGTTCTTTTTTTTTTCCAGATGATTCATTAAATATAAAGGTGGATTGATGCTGTTCCCTTGATCTATTATTTGCAGGAATTCTTGTTCTATGAAGAAAATGGGCCGTACCTTACTTTAGTCAGAATTACAAAAAGGCTCTTTTTCAAGGAAGAATTGGAAACAAAGGCCTGTGGGGCAAGGCTGTCTTTTCCTTGTGAACATGAAGATTCTGTGAGGTGAAAAAGGCTTTACCTGTATTTTTGTACTTTAGGCACCTTGAGAAACACTGATTCTCCCCCCACACAGAATTAAGCCATGTATTTGCATTTTACAGTGGTAAAAACTTGAACCAGCTTATTGCTGCAATGATATCATCCATGCATAATTGATGCATGTTATTTTTCCCTGCACAGTACAAAATGAACTGACCAAATAAGCTTTACTTCAAGAAGCTTTTTTTAAAAAAAAAAAAAGAAAAACACAATTGGCCAATGTTAACTTAGAACATATCTCACAGCTCATTCTTGCTTCAACCGCCTGCCCCATGCTTCCTCACTACCAAATAATCTTAACAACTGACCTGGCATCGTCTAAGCTTTCTCTTTTGGAGGAAAAGCAGGAGCACTTGCTGGCTCAAGAGCAAGAATGAGAAAAACAGGCTTGGGCACATAAAGTGTGTTTCTTGTGCTCAATAAATTACATTCTTACTTGTTTCTTCAAGGCAGTTGGAAAGATCCTCCAAGCAAGATCACTAGGCTGGTAGATGTTGAAAGCTGAAAGAGCATTTTAACCAACCAAGCTACAGTGATACTCTGCTCCACAATTAACCGACTCCTGTCTCTACACCTGCACCCTCCCCACTCCCCGAGGGCACAGCCAGAAAACTGTGCATTGGACCTCCTTCTTGTTGACAAAGGTGAGACTCACTAGGCACTCCATTCTATTTCTGAGACTACGTTTGTCTTGATCAGCTGTGATAAAAATGTATGATGCTTTGGGAAACTGCAGACTCAGTATGTGGCGTTTATTTACTGCTTCTGAGTGCTTCTCAGTGGGAAAGGATTATTTCCTTCCAGGCCGGGAGCAGAACAGGAAAGAAGTCCATATTGTGACCCCTTTTTAAATGCTATTTATTTATACATTCAGTCACTCAGAAGACTGTTGGCTGGTTCCTGTAAGCCAAGCATTGGGCTGCATCTGACTGAGGATGCAGAGTTGTGCCCGGCCACTCTCATGGGGAAACAGAGCATCAGTAGCTGCTGTAAGAGCTAGAACCTGGTCAGCATGTGGTGTCTTGCTTGGGAAATCAAAGGCCCTGTTAAATTGCAATGGTACTGTGGCAGTAAGCATGATAGGCCTGATTTTTTTTTCAACTAATATCCATATCATTTTAACTGGAGAAAAGAGTAAAGAAAGACCATTTCAAGAGTTCCCACTATAGCTCCGCGGGTTAAGGACCCAACGTTATTTCTGTGAGGATGCAGGTCCCATCCCTGGCTGTGGGTTATGGATCCAGCATCAGTTCAATCTGTGGTGTAGTTTGCAGACGCAGCTTGGATTCGGTATTGCCGTGGCTGTGGTGTAAGCCTGCAGCTGCAGCTCCATTTTGGCCCCTAGCCTGGGAACTTTCATATGCTGCAGGTATGGCCGTAAAATTTTTTTTTAATTTAAAAAAAGACCATTTCAAGCAGTTGACTATTAGGAAAAAATTGACGGAGTGTCAAGTTAACTGAAACTTGAAGTTAAGATTTCTATGGCAAAGAAGGATTGAATAGGGGAGCTTTAGCAAAATGGGCAATAAAGTGGAAATCACAGAGCTTAAAAAGTCCAAGTCACATGGAGGGACACGGGGTTCCATAAGATGATGGCAGCAAAGGCCTTGAGGGTCGAGGCTTGGAGGAGGGAAATTGGAAGGCACTAGCCAGGCTGGATGCCCATGAACTCCAGGATGAGGAGCTTAAATTAGAGACTGGAAGTACTAGGGAGCCACTGAGAACCCTGGTGGCCAGTGCAATGAACGACCCAGGTTCCCCTTCAGTGGAAGACTTGCCAAGGAGGGGCTGTTGACAAAGACCCTCCAGCCCTTGGCCCCTCCAGGGGTTGCCTCAGCTGCAGCTGTCATCAAATCAAGCCTGGGTTCACTTGCCCGTGTGCAGTGGAGCCAATATTCACACCAGGTTGTGGTGAAGGGATGTGCAAGCACCAAGCAAGGAGTCCAGGCAGCTCGTGCTCAGAAGACCAGAACGTGGCACAGCAGGTCAAGGATCCAGCATTGTCACTTCTGTGGCTCTGCTCACTGCCATGCGGCTTCTATCCCCGGCCCTGGACTTTTCTCCCACATATGCCTTTGGTAAATATCAAAATTACACAGTTTATCTGCTTATTATTTAATTAACACACCTCCTATGTGCCTAACATGCGTCAAAAACTACAATTATGAGACTATAAAAGCAAGCAAGTCAGACTCACCATTGTCACTTGAGCCTTACGTTTCTTTGACACCAACTCTTACACTGACCTAATCAAAAAGTTCTATTTATTCAGCTTTAAATAATTCTGAAGTTGGTCCACATTGTTATATCCTTCTAGCCATTTAACTCTGGTCATTGATACATCTTGTGTAGACACTGAAAATGTCTTCTCCAAACTTCTCATTTCCTCTCTTCTTTCCCAAAGATCACCTTCTGTTTCCTGAGTGATCTTTCTATGGATAAATATCACCATACTACCTGCATTTTCTAAATCATTCAATTACCCTCCACTACTGACTTAGGGTGAAATCAAATGATTAGTAGACCTATAAGAGCCTACGGATTTAGCCCTTTCCTGCTACCTTTCCAGCACTGTTCTGTTTGATTATTTGTTTGGTTATCTGTTTGTTTTTTGCTTTTTAGGGCCATATTTGTGGCTGATGAAAATCCACAGGCTAGGGGTCAAACGGAAGTTGCATTTGCCGGCCTACACCACAGCCATAGCAATGCCAGATCCAAGCCCCGTCTGCGACCTACACCACAGCTCATGGTAATGCCGGATCCTTAACCCACTGAGCGAGACTGGGGTTGAACCTGTGTCCTCATGGATACTAGCTGGATTCGTTTCCGCTGCACCACAATGGGAATTACCTGGTTTTTTTATATATGCACCTATACTAGAATGATATTTAAACAGACTTCACCAACTAGAGCATGGCCTTCCAGTATTTTTGAGGAACGTTTCTTATATTTACACATTCTCTCCCCTGTTACCAGAAAGCTTTTTAATCCATAACAATAGTTCAATATGCATTTACCTTCTTTTTTTCTTTTAAGTTTTAACACATGATCTTTGGTTTTTGAACAACCCGACTTTTCTCCTAAATAAAATAATCTAAGCTGAATGAGGGCGTGGTCACAAGCTCTGCCTTCTCTAACCTAGCCCAGCACTCTTATCTCCTGTCTCCTGGTTTATCACCAAACCAGAAAAACATCCAAGGACTCTATCATATTCACTTCTCTTTCTTTAGTAGGTGAAACAGCGCCTGTCCCATTCCTTCATTCATTGTTAAGGGAACAGAAAGTTGGTACAGAAAACAAAGCTGAACTCCTTGACAAATGCATTCATTTCATCCGACAGTTTGTTTTATTCATAAAGAAGACATAGAATTAATTTCAAAATATGTGTGCTGCTATGTCATTTTTATTTCTCTTTGTGCTGGAATTTGCTGCAAGTCGACTTAGACATTCCTCTCAAGATGACCTTCCCAGGGTTTATTGGCAAGAACCGAATGAACCTGTCTATAGAACAGAAACAGATCACAGACGGGAGGGAGAAGAGCCTCGTGGTTGCCGAGGGGGAGGAGGATGGAGTGCGACTGGCGGGGAGTTTGAGGTTAGTAGATGCAAACAATGACGTTTAGCATAGATAAGCAATGAGGTCCTGCTGTACAGCCAGGGAACTATACCCAATCTCTTGTGATAAAACATGACGGAAGATAATATGAGAAACAGAATGTATATATGCGTATGTGTGTATGTGATTGGGTCACTTCGCTTTACAGCAGAAATTGACATAACATTGTAAATCAACTATACTTTAATAAAAAATTAAAACAAAATGAAAAATAAAAACGCAGTCACGCACGATGTCATCAAGTTGTGTTAACTGTGATGAGCGAGACTTGTAGAAATAGCCCTCAGATGGACGAGCCAAAGGCTGTGATTTCCGTATGTTAATTATCCCCTATCCATCTTCTCTTCCAGCTTAAGTGCACCTCTCATTATACCTTTCCACAAATGCACTCATCTTCCAGTGGATTTCATTTTAATGTTTTCTCCATTCATGACCTGAACAGAATTTAGAGCCAAGAGAGAACCTAGAAATAATCTCACACAGTGTTTCTTAAACTTGAAAATATAAACCCACAGCTGTAGGGCAGGAGGGTGGGGGGAATCTGAAAAGCTACAAGAAAAATCTCTGTGAAATATCAATTTTCCACAAAGCTTGGAAATGAGGAATCAAGTCATTTCATTTGCAACTAACTTAAAAAATAATTTCATACTTTTCTCTTTCTTTTTTTTTTTGCAGCCACACCTGCCACATATGGAAGTTCCCAAGCTATGGGTTGGTTTCGAGCTGCAGCTGCTGTGCTACACCACAGCCACAGGCCCAGCAACACCGGCCTGAGTCACATCTGCAAACTACACCGAAGCTTGCAACATTTCTTATTTTTAAATGATGTATATATTACGAAGTAGAATGCAATATTCACATTAATCAGGAAATCTGAATTTGCGTTGGTTAATTTACTGGGACATTTTCCATTATCCTAAGGAATTTGAATCAAAGAGCCTGAGAAACAGAAATCTATTCTTTTTTGCAGAGAGTAAACCAGGCTCAAGGCGGTATAAATTCGCCAGTGTTCTTCAGCGTCTCTGTGGCTCTGAGTGCAGTCCTCTCTGCTCCTGCTCTGCTCTTTTTTGATCTGCAGGCCGCCTCTGATCGCCGAGATGCAGGGCAAGCTTTTGGAGAGCCTTGTCCTCGCCTCCGACTCCAGCCCCGGGCCCCCTGGGGTGCCAGGGGCCCAGGCATGGCCCTATGCCTCTGTTTCACGGTACAGAACATTTTGGCTCAGAGCAATTTAAAATTTGGGAAAGGATTAAAACGTTAACGTGGTGCTAAGATTCCATCTCATTCCAAGATCCACACCTTTCCCGGACAGCTTCCTAGTCACGCCTAAGATCTGTCTACAGAAACAGCGCTTCCACTGCAGCGCTCAGGCATTCGTTTCCAGCGGGGCTTCCTCACGTTGTTCTTGAGCAAAGTGCCTGGATTACCGTCCCCACCCCCCGGCCCTAACAGCTTCATTCACAGGTGACGGGGGTACGCTGGACCCACTAAAGCACTATGACCGTTTCCTGTTGAGATTAAGGTACCCGGCATGCCTCTGCTTTCGTTTTGGACCTTGGAACATCATTCCATGATTTTTCCCTAAATGCTTCCTCTCGAACCCATGGGAGCAGCAGGACAAATATGGAGTCATCAGGGAGTTCCAAGATCGAATCTGTTTCAGATAATGGATGAAATTGGCCACTAAAGATGTGTAAAATAGGAGTTCCCTTTGGTTCAGTGGAAACACATATGACCAGCATCCATGAGGACACAGGTTCGATCCCTGGCCTGGCTTGGTGGGTTAAGGATCTGGTGTTGCCCTGAGCCGTGGTTTATGCTGTAGATGCGGCTCCCATCTGACATTGCTGTCTTGTAGGCTGGCAGCTGCAGCTCTGATTCAACCCCTAGCCTGGGAATCTCCATATGCTCAGGTGTGGCCCTAAAAAGACAAAAGAAAAGAAAATCTGTAAAATAGTCTTGGTTTTTTTCAATTCCTCAAAAACTCCTCATCCATATATAGCAATAGATATTCATTAAATAAAGAATTTCTTTTTTAATTAAAAAAGTTTTAAGGCTGCACCCACAGTGTATGGAAGTTCCTGGGCCAGGAGTTGAATCCAAGCCACAGTTGCGACCTGCACCACAGCTGCCGCAACAGCAGATCTTAACCCACTGCACCAGGCCGGGCGTCAGGTCCAAACCTCCACACCAACCTGAGCTGCTGCAGTCAGATCCTTAACCCAGGGCACCACAGCAGGAACTTGCAAAGCATTTCTTAAAGTAGAGTTTAATTTGCAATTATGGATCCATTTCTTTTGCTTAATTTGTGAAACATAACAATCTCTCCTAAACACATGCTAATAGTGAGCTTTAAAATCGCAATGATAATCTGCTTAATAAACTCAAAGGCTAGGTAAACTGGCAGTTTTATTTCTGAAAAGGGCAAGTACAATCAGTTCTACAGCGGCAATCACATAACTTTTATTGCAAAAATACCATAAATGCAAAGAACATGTTATTCCATTTGCATGATTTAGAAAGCCCAGCCATTTGCCTGTGGCAGATTTTCCAGGACATGCTAAGCATGGAGCTCCAGGGAGATGGCTGCTGTCGGAAGGAACTTGCAAACCATTCCGTGGGCAAGGAACCCAGGAAAACCAGGACAAACCCGTTATGCTCTGTGGGTGTAGCTACGAGGCAAGTGTCACAGGCCATTTATTTCTCCAGTTAGATTTGTCCAGGTCTGCATCAAATAGGAACACGGTCACCTGAATTACAGAGAGCACGGCTTTCTAAATCCTTCAGGTAACCATTTCCAGGAGGAAGCAGAGCTTGTGGCTCAAGTCTTGGAAAAGTTTCCCAGGATTTGTGTGGCCAAGTGCGTCTGGATTAAAGTCGTTCTCATCCTCACTGCCCAGTGTCGCTTAGTGGACAAAATCAACTCAGAGCGTGGATATAGCAGAGAAGAGGATCTTGAACGCACCCTTAGGACCCCAGGAGCTGCAACAAGGACAGGTCACCCAAACGGGAACATCTCGGGAGTTCCCTGGTGGTCTAGTGGTTAAGGACTGGGCATTGTCTTTGCTGGGGCCCAAGTCACTGCTGTGGCTCTGACTAGACCCGTCACCTGGGAACTTTCGAATGCCATGGGCATAGCCAAAGTGGGGGGGGAATCTAAATAGGCAAAAAGAGGACATGGTATTACCAAATCCAAAATCAGACTGACTTCAGGATGGAAGGAGTAGAAGGTTGCTTCAAACGCGGGTAAGAGACTGACAGTTTGCAGAGAGAAGCCATCACTGGCTTAGGAAAAGAGAAGCCACTGTGCTTTGGACACAGACATTCTGGGATAAATGGAAGAAACGGTAATTGAGATGAAGGAAGGAAGTTCGGACAGCTCAGCTGGGAGCCTCCCCCGACCAGAGCAAAGCCACAGCAGGACCAGAAGGAGCCGGAAAGGGTGCAAGTCCGTCGGCGGTTTGCGCCTTGGAGCTCTTAGGACCTCAGATTCGTCCTTGATGTGGAAAAGCTTACAGCCTCGTATGGACTATTCATGGATGCATTTGAATAAATAAAACAGAGAATGTGAAAAAATTAATTCAATGGATAAAATTCCGCAGACCACTTCTCGGTGGACATGGAGGGGGGGTCTTCGGGGAGGTTTTCTAGGGGAGATAGCGCTGCGGGTGGGCCCTGGGGGCCGCTCAGCGTGCCAGGTGGAGGAATGAAGGGAGGAGAGTAGCGAGCTGGAGCAGGTCAGCACATCGGCTCGGCTTGCCTGGGGCCGGAGAGCTCTGGAGGGGAATGGAGGCAGGGAACTCGGTGAGCACAAAAGCAGCCAGATTACAGCTGCCTCTGAACACCCACACGGGAACTCGGACTCAAAAGGACAGACAGCTGTGGTGCTTCTAGCAATGGAACAGTGCAAATCCACATCTGCATTAAAATAAATAAATTGGCGAAATACTAAGCGCTAAAGTGGCTTGACCCGACATTACCAACGCATAAACTTGTTCACTAAGAGATGAAAATGATCCCAGCCACACTGCACATTATTTCATTGCCCTTCAAAAACAGAGTAATTCACAAACAAATTTACAATAGATTGCTGAGACTTATGTTAATGTATGGTTATATTTCAAAGTTTGTCCATTGAAAACCATTTTTGAAAAAAAGACATAGCAGCATATCAGCTCGGTGATGAGGCTATGAATTTTGAGCTTTGCTGAAACTGTCAACTTAAAGAACAAACCCCCCCCCCTTTTGCCTTTTTACAGCCCCACCTGCAGCTTATGTACGTTGCCTGGCTAGGGGTCCCACTGGAGCCGCAGCTGTGGCCTACACCACAGCAACACCAGATCCGACCCGTATCCGTGGCCTACATCACAGCTCACAGCAACGCTGGACCCTTAACCCACTGGGTGTGGCCAGGGATCGAACCCGCATCCCCACAGAGACAATGTCGGATCCTTAACCTACTGAGCCACAACAGGAACTCCAGAGAACAAGTCCTTTTGATCTAGTATCTTACCCTGGGGACAGGAGCCACACTGCTTGGGTTTATAATCTGCCTCCTTCCATTACTCTCCGTGGCGATTTATTGGGCGAGGTGCCCGTATCCTCAACACCGTATTCAATATATTATAAACGCTCCCCCCAAGCTGTCAACTGCCATGACGACAGCATCCCTCCCAAATCCTTAAGGATCCTGAAAGACTTCCAAGAGGGGCTGCTGAGGGGTGAGGCTGATGGGGCCTTGCTGTGAGAGAGCTGGGAGGACTAACAGAGGCCCAGGGAGCTTAAGGAGTTGGGACTACATTCGGCAGATAATGAGGAGCCACTGATTATTTTCAGAGAGGGAGTGATGCTATCAGAAGTGGTTTTTGCTTGAAAGCAGAGTGTAGCATAGAAGCTATGCCCTCCGAGATTTCCGGCAAAGAAATACTGAGCACAAGGCAGACACGAGCAGTGCCTCGCGGACCTCACAGTTAATCAGGACGGCGGTGGGAGGAACTGGGGACAGGACGTTAGGGCCTGGCCTCTGGGAACAGCGACGGTGAGCGGCAGAGGCCCTGAGCTGTACAGCCAGTCTAGAACACAGCGACGGACAGGGACGTGGCGACAACCCCGTGTAAACAAGTTCAATAACTTTTACGCTATGGTGTGTTTCTGTGTGTATGCGTACGTGTACAGTAGTGGGCTTTTCAGCATTTTTATTGAGATATAGTTGATTTACAATGTTTCGGGTATACAGCAAAGTGATTCCGTTATATATATACATATATACCCATTTTTTTCAGATTACTTCCCATTATAGGTCATTACAAGATATTGAGTGTAGCTCCCTGTGCTATTTGGTGGGCTCTTGTCGGTTATCTATTTAGTATTTAGTGTATGTGTTCATCCCAAACTTTTAATTTATCCCCCCACCCCCATCCCCTTTGGTAGCCAAAATTTGTTTTCTATATTTGTGAGTCTGATTTCAGCTAATGGACACTGAATCTCGAAGCAATTCGATCTCCGCATATCGCTGACTCTTAGGACGACCCACGCTTGCAGACTCTCCCGTTCACGGTGGGATGGAGGAATCATACATTTCCGCCGTGTCTGCGATGACCTCCGACGCTCACCTTCCTGCTTCCTCGCTCTGTGCGACCCCCTCCTCGGGCGTGGGCTGGAACCAGTGACGAGCTTGCAAGGTGCAGAATATGGCGAAAGAGATGGATGCCACTCATGAGACTGCGTCGCCTCAGGCTGCCCTCTCACTCTGAGGAAGGCCAGGTGACATGCTTTGAGGTGGCCTCTGGAGGGGAGCACAGGGCAGGCGCCTGAAGGAGGCCACCAGGCAACCTTCCACAGGGAGATAAGACCCTCAGCCCAACAGCCAGGCTTCAGCTGAATCCTGCTGACAACCACATGAGTGAGCTTGAAATAGGATGCTCCCACACCAAGCCCTCCCGCGAGACCACAGCCCTAACCAGCACCTAAACGGTGTCTTAGAGAACCTCCAAAGCAGAGTCACCGAGCTAAGCATGTCTTGATTCCTGATCCACAGCAACAATAAGAAAGTGTGTATTGCTTTAAGCCATTCGGTTGTTCAGGCAATCCGTTATGCAGCCACAGACAATTAATGCATCAGCCTATGTTGCCTCCAGCGTGAAACCCAGAGTCAGTCTCAGCACGACTGCCCCCTAAAGAAAGTAACTGAAGAACCAAGGAATTTCACCAGCAGAGAACATAAGCGAAAGAGAACGTGGAAGCTCGTGTGCTTGCGTGGAGGAATCAGAACTTGAATCTGGACGGGGTACTGTAACGGGGTGTGATATGTCTTCAGGGCTGGGGGTGCAAGGTTCCGGGTGAGACCCTGGCACTCACCTGGCACTGCTGGAATGGTTCCTTGAAAGCTGGACACGATATGACCTATAACAAAAGAGAAGGAGATGCTGGATCTGCCTTGGCACAGCGTTGAGTAGGGGATGGGAACAGCCCAGCAGACGTCCCCAGGGCTGTGTGATCACAGCTCCCCAGTCACCTGAGTCTTTTCAAATCCGTGGAGCCTCACAGTCACATGGGTAGCAATGCACAGTTTCATGAAAATGTCCTATTAATAAAAAGGCCCAGGCAAGTGTCAGAATAATGAGCAAATTTCATTACCAGGTGGTCCAGATGCCCACGGCGCCTGCTTCTCTTGCACTGACACCTCTGGGTCAACAGACACTTATTTGGGGAGTTTCAGTGCCTGCCTGACAGAGGGAGGAGTCATGAGGTCCTGATCTAGTGAGCTGGTGGCAGTGGGAGACGGACTCTGACGCATCGTAACCGCCCCCGTGGTGGCCCTAAAGATCAGTGGCAGAGGGAAATCCTCCCGGAGACAGGGTCGGAAAAGGTTCTCTTGGGTCTCCTCTTCCCAGGGAGAGAGTCAGGCTAAGCTCTGTGCATGCAGAACCGGGGCAGTGATCAAAGCCGGGCAGGTGCTGTGAGATGGGAAAAGAGCACAACTCAGAGACGCGGAAGGGCTGCGGGAGTCGGTGCGCAGACGCAGCAGCGAGAAGCGGCATTAGGAGCTTCTCTGAAAGTACGATCAGGAAATGGGTCACTGCAAAGTCACTGCAGCCAAGGTGGCCAATCAAGAACAAAGCAACTGATTGCCTACCTGTCCCTCCTTCAGGAAGGAAGCGAGGACTCTTACCGTCACGCGGAGGCCGAGTCGCATCACCACCGGCACCAGCTGTCCCCGAGGCCACCAGCAGCCCAGAGCAGCGAGGAGCTCAGCCGGCACTGCGGCCCCGCCTCCGGCCTCTGCGCCTGTGCCAGGCAGTCTCCGAAGCATCCTGACTGCATCTGGCCCGCTCCTGCTCGGACCCCTCGGAGACTCCGAGCAAGCCTGCAGGCACGTGCACTAGACCTCTCCCTGCGGGTATCTCATGGGAACGGGCGGAGGCGAAGAGGCGCTCCCAGGCTTCCCCCGCCTCCTTCTCCTCGCCCCGCTCTCACCTCCCGGGACTGAGCTGCCCTCTAAATGAAGAGGCAGGGCCTGCTCTGTTCCCTGGGCCTCCCTCTCGGAGGAACCCAGGCTGGGCAGCCCCGGTGCCCTCCTCCTGCCACAAGTCAGCCTCTGTCTCGTGCCATCATGCCTCCCCCTTCCGTCTAGAATGAAATCTTGCATCCGTTTCCTTGACAACGGAGATGCGCGCGGATGGGTCTTGTGTGACTGCATTCTCCGCGCCCAGGTGAGTTCCTGCCATAGCTTTGGCGCTCAGTAATGTTGATGAAAGAACATGTAAGACCTCCAAGAGCCGCCACAGATTTGGGCTCAGAGGCAGCTCCAGGGTCCCATTCGGTCTCTCTGACAAGAGACCAAGACGGTGCCACACGGGTGACCTGTCAGTTGACCCAGTGTTCTGCTGTGAGATCCCACAGTTCCCATTAGCCCCGCCCACCCCACTGCCCCTCCTGCTGACCCTGACTCCCCCTTCCCTGGGCTGAGCAGCTGGCCCCCGGGGACACTTAATTACAAAGACCCTGCCAGAGCTCAGGGTTTTGATGAGAAGCTACGGTCCCGAGGCACATACAGACTCAAGCTTAGTGGGAAAACTTGTCATAAACTTTGGAATTGCTTCGGCACCAGCTTAACAACCAAAGAGAAAAAAAAAAGAAAAGAAAGCTATGTTTAAACACTTTCATTTAAATAATATTAAATATTAAATGATTTGCCTCTAGCTGATAAATGATTAATACATTTCCCTTTCAAGAGCGGCTTTCATCTGCAACTGGAAAGCTCTACTTGCACCTTAAAATAAGTTATTTTCAAATAGAGGAGCAGCAACAGTTATTTTGCAAAAGCACCGATGCCGCCTAACATAGCCAGGTGGTCACATTCCCAAAGTACCCCCAACTCATGCCGGATTTCCAAAGGATTACCAGGAGAATAGAGAACTGCCCCAGGAAAAGAGGTGTCCAATGTGCCTTCCTGAAAAGCCCAAAAGCTTCGTGTTCGTCCCAGAAAAACCAGATTGGGCCCCCCAGTCCCCGCGGATTCCACTGTGGGCAGGGGCCAGGCTCTTTCCTGGCTGGAAATGGCCCATTGCTGCCTGCCCCTGACAACGCTGCCTTTAGGCTTCCCAGACCAAGCTGGGCAGTTATAGTACCTGAATACCAAGCTTTGGCCATTCTGGGAAGGGAATAATAACAGTGTGAGCTTTGGAGACACGAATAAAGCAACTGGATGGCTGATCTGACCAGCAGATGTGCCTGGGGCCACGGACAACCACAATCCCCAGTGTGACACTTCTTTGTAGAAAGGAGAGAGGAAACACAAAGTCACAGGTGGCAGTGAAAATTAAATATGGCCCTTGTCTTCTAAAACACTTTTTAATTGAAGTATAGTCAATTTACAATGCTGTGTTAGTTTCAGGTATACAGCAAAGGGTTTCAGTTATATACAAATGCTTTCCAGATTTTTTTCCATTAAAGGTGATTAAAGACATTGAATATAATTCTCCGTGCTGCAGAGCTGGTCCTTGTTGGTTATCTGTTTTATATGTAGGAGTGTGGAAGTGTTAATTCTGTACTCTTTAATTTATTGCCCCCTTTCCCCTTCAGTAGCCATAAGTTTGTTTTCTTTGTAAGTCTGTTTCTGTTTCATAAATAGGCTCATCTGTGCTATATTTTAGATTCCACATATAAGTGATAACATATGATATTTGTCTTTTTTTTACCTACTTATTTCAACTAGTGTGATGACCTCTAGGTCCATGCGTGTTGCTGAAATTCATCTCCCCCAATCCTGGATTGTCCCAGAATAACTCCAGGGCCGCGTCTTGGTAGACTGCCATCTAACTTCAAAGGTGGGGCCTCTTCCGACCGGAGTCCTAGGCCTCCCTCAGCCTCTCAGTTTCCACATCTGCAGAACGGGGTTAATAACAGCACCTAGCCTGCAGCCTGCAGCCGTGTTGTTAGAATCAGGTTAACTACCAAGTACAAAGTGCATGGCAGTGCCTGGCACAAATCAGGCACCATACAAGCATCTCTTTTTTTTTTGCCTTTTGCCTTTTGTCATTTTAGGGCTGCACCTGTGGCATGTGGAGGTTCCCAGGCTAGGGGGTCCAATCGGAGCTGTAGCCACTGGCCTACACCGCAGCCACAGCAACACAGAGTCTGAGCCGCGTCTGCGACCTACACCACAGCTCACGGCAACGCTGGATCCTTAACCCACTGAGCAAGGCCAGGGATCGAACCCACAACCTCATGGTTCTAGTGGGATTTGTTAACCACTGCGCCACGACGGGAACTCCCTGTTTTTATCTTTTAGGAACAACAGACAGCTTCTCAACATTCTCTGCAAAACAAAGAAAGCCTTCCAAAGGGCTGTTCCAAAGTGCATTGAATTCTGCAAATCTAAGTAGTGGCTCTTTAATTTCACTCTTAGATCAGTTTCCAAGCATCGCCGCCGACTTCTTCTAACAGGAATCATAAGAAGTAGCAGGGCTTCATGGGATGTGTTCTCTGTAACCTGTTCCCTTTGCCCCAGCCTCTTTCCCCAGACGCACAACCCAGCCACAGGCACCCTCCTCCCTAAGCATGAAGAAAAGCGCTGACATTTCCCACGTCCCTGCCTTCATATTTGCTGCCCTCTCTGCCAGGATCACTCCCATCCCCAAGACCAGCGTCCAGAACAGTCCTTAGTTAAATTCTGCTCCGTCGTGATTCCACGCTGAAAGCTTTTCTCATGTCTTCCCCTCCAGTAGTGCCCCAGGATTGGGCCCACAGTGATAATTTCTTTAGAGAATGTATCTCACTCAGTGTTACACAGTTTTTATGACGTCATTATATAGATTTATTTGTCCTACCTCTCCATGGCATACAAGGCAAGGAAAGACAACTTTACTGCTGTCTCTCCAGTGTCCTGGAGTCGTGACGAGGCTGTGAGATTCCAGTTTGTTGTAATGGAATATACCATCATATCAAGATTGGGTTCCATTTTCTACAACATGACATTTCAAAATAAGAGAGAAGTATGTTTCTGTATTTCACAAAGCAAAGTTCAGAGGTGATCCACCCAGGGCTGTTTTGGAGATTCCGTACCATCAGGGGTGCACAGTCCTTCAATTTCTACATGTTTCGTCATGCCAGAACATGACGTGTTTTCAAGGGGACTCCACAGCCAAAGATGGCTGTCAGTGCCCAGCCATCACAACTGCCTTCCTCTGAGTAGGAAGGCTATGGCCCTATGCCTTTATGGTGATTTCCAAAAAGTCATATGCATTTTCCCCAACATTTAGCCAGCAAAACCTTCTCCCCATGGTCATGTGCCAGCAGCAACTGAGTCTGGCAGAATATGGGCTTTATTTTGTACCAGAATAAAAGTGGAGTTGTTTTGCTAGAAGAATGGATAACTAATATGGGAGGCAGCTGGTAGTCAATGCCCGCCGTTAGCCTGTCATTTAAGTTACCGGCTTACATGGATCTTACTTTCCAGACTGTGAGGACTTTGAGGACAGCGTTTTTAGTGTCAGCAGCATCTCATTCAATGTCTCGGCACCTAGGCGACGTTCTGTTTACTGAAGGGGCAATTAGAAGGATGAATACATAATTTAATCAACAAACAGATGTTTGAGATTTAAAAGGAGACACTTAGCAAATGCCCTTCGGTAGTCTCATTCGGCTTGAGATTTTTTTTCAATTATTGAATCTAATATTTATTACCATTTAAAGTTTAACAAATTGTTTAACAGGAGATCTGAGACTATTCTGACATTTCCAATGAGAGGATTTTTTTTCTTTGCCAACGTTACAGGGCTATAAATTTTCATTAGTTAAATTTGCCTGTTCCCTAATGTAAATGTGGCTTTTTTCTTTCTTTTCAAAGGTTAATTCTGTTTCTCAAATATCTACTTTTTTTCCTAACTCACAGAGTACAATATTTAAACATGGTGACCTTATTTTTCCCCATATTTTACTAGCATTTATTCTAATCTTGTTACTGAAGAGATTGGAATATAATGTTCCAAAATCTAACTCGGTTGCTTTCAAATTATACTGACTTAAATTTATTTTGAAAGTCTAAAGCTTTCTCAAGGATATGCTATTTCTTTTCTAATATAAGCAGGTGCATTTTATTGAAACTCTCGGCTATAAATAAAATGGTGAAGGCAAGGCATAGGCTCTTCTAAATCTTTAGGTCTTGAAAAACATGTAGATTGCAAAATTTCAAATATATTTTGATCTGAAATTAATTGCAGATTGAGATCCCAGGGCTTTTATCATCTGTGCATATTTAGCTAGAAATGCACTTGGAAATGTGACAAATTTCATGCATCATTAAGCACTTTAAATAATTAATAGTTGATTATTTTCTCTTTTAAGATGGCCTCATTTATAATTCTGCCTCAGTGATGAGATTGGCCTTTAGGTTAAAATGAAGTTGCATTTCTATTTAGAAAATAGTTCTTTACTTAGAGAATATAACAGATGGCCTTGTCAAGCTCCATGCTTTGTAAAGGGCGAGAGGCTTGGCCAATGTTACATAAACATTAAGTGACGAGATCAATAATGATTGTAATAATGCAGTGTTCAAACTGGTGTTTCTAGTGGCTGACCCCTGGGATCCTTTGCTGAGCCACCGATTATAATTTAGTAAACAGGACATCTCCGTGCCCAGGGCTCCCCCTCTGGGCAGTGCGATGGCAGTGGCCACAGCGAAACCAGGCCATGGAGTGGCCTACGCTTCCACCGGCTATCCAGCAACAAGAGGCTTGATTTCCTTTCTTTGCACCTTCCTCCCCAGAGAGTTGAGCTGGACCTGGAGAGCTTTCGGAGCAGGCTTTTGGCTGGCCCAGGCTGAGATTCTCTAGATGGAGAATACAGTTCTCCAGTTTAATGATAAACTTTCCAAGTTACAGCCCCTCAAAAGGAGTTTTCCAGAAAATACCATGTAAGCCTTTGTGACTATTCGAGTGCCTGCTTTGGAGGACAAGAAAGGAGCTTGTTCCTGGGACTTGTCTAATTCATAAGATCTTACAAAGCCCCAGACAGTGATTCACTCTCCTCCGCTGCTGGCTACCAAGCCACGTGTCTGTTTAAGCAAGACACTGACCTCAGAGGTAGGTCCCCCAAGTCCTCAAGGTCAAACCCAATGTCAGAACAGCCAAACCAGCCTTCCACCCGTATTAACTAGAATGTTGCTGACCCCTAGTCCGACCCCTAGTTCATCTCATAAAGAACCGCACGTCACTCTTGCACTGAATATGAAAGCATGGAGCCCAGCATGGGCCACTTCAAGGAACATTGTAGGTGCTCGGCTGGGCCGTGGTGATTTGGGATCCACACAACCAGCGGAGAAACTTGGGGTGGAACTGACACCCCCAGTGGTCAGAAATGCTTCCCACAAGTTACCAGAGAAACTTCATTGCAGAATTTGACGACCCAATTACCGTAAAGCCCCTTAGATCCTCTTAACAGCCCAAGAAGGTAAATATGGCTTAGAGAGGTTTCAACTTAACAATGATAACGTGTATCTACTTAAATGGCAAGGACTCTGCCATTCTGAAAGATCTGGGAAGGATGGATGGAGGAGAAAGGAAAAAATGCAGCTTAAGAATTAAATAAAATTATCTCCACAGGCCCCATCTCTTGGAGGAAGCAGATGGTGAGACAGTGGAATAAAATTAAAAAGGCATGAAATGCAACTTCGACCTATTTTTCTTTGAAAGGCTTTTTCAGCGCAGGAATCAGAAGTGGCCCATCGACTTCTGGAAGGTTCTGAAGGCGGACTTCCGCCTACAGGCTTGGAAACAGCCCCCTAACGATGCGGACGGTTGCCTTTGCTGTACATCCGTCGCGTAGAGCAGGTTAGCTGGAAGGCTCGTGGAAACGAGAGTGTGGCTGAGACCTCTTTCCTCCCTGGCCGTCCTGGACCTACTAGGTTCTGTGGGTGGGTGGACCTCACTCGTGTAATACAGGAAACGCATAAGTCTTGGAGCGCTGAGAGTCTCCAGGGAGGTATTGACTTTTTATGGCTGTGATTATTTTATGAATGATCGCAACGTTTAAGCCTTGGAGTGATATCACGCAGGGAGTTATGCGTGTTTCACCGCCTTAATACTGCCATGGATTCTTCAGTCCCCAGAAAGTTCCAGAGTGTAGAAGGCAGGCGTCCTCACCGCTGGACTGAGCACAGGGAAATCTGATATCAGCTAAGCAGAGGTTACATTTGGAGCATGCGTTGGGCCTCTTTCCTAACTCAACTCAGACTGACAATGCAAAGGGGATGGCTTCGTCATCATGGTCACAGAGTGTACACCAGACGCTGGCCGCTGAAAGGCCACGAAGAACCCAGACATCTTCCTCTCTCTCGATCTCACCTCTTCTCCTCTCTGAGCATCTAGTTGTTCTCCTCTCTTTCTTTAGAATAATTTTTTTTTGATCCTACATCAAATGGTAGAAAATTTGATGTATCTGCATTTTATGTATTTTCTATGCAAACAGCAAAACATGCCAGCCCTGGCTGAGACTGCAAACTGCTGACTATGGGTCACATTCCCAGGCAGGGATTCTGACGTGGCTAGCTCCAGCCTGGTGTCCAGTCCTAAGCTTATCCACCTACCACGGTCTCCAGGGGGCAGAGGAGGCTGGCAGCATCACCTTATACCCACTAGTTTCCCAGAAACAGAGATTGAGACCACAAAATGAACTCATTACTTCAGAAGCTCACTTACAAAAATACAAATATGGGTGTTCCCTTGTGACACAGTGGGTTCTTTGTCACTGCAGTGGCTTAGGTCACTGCTGTGATCGGATCCCTAGCAGGGGAATTTCCACATGCCACAGATGTGGCCAAGAAAGAAAGAAAGAAAGAAAGAAAGAAAGACAAATATAAGTTGTTTCTGCAAAAGATAAGTGGCCTGGGTATGACCGCACCCAATTTTCCTCTTTTCCCATAGCACAAAAGGATTGACATGAAGAAATAAAAACAGAAATAGGAAGACACTTGCAGAGGGCCGAAATGAGGAAAGAGAGTACTACACATCAACAAATTGCCTCTGGGGGAATACTGCTGGGACCATGGACATAAATGTTCCTGGTGAATTTTAAGAAGAATTCCTGGTGGAACTCCAAATTTGAAAGACCGGGGGTGGGCACAGAAGACAAATTTAATTATTGTTTTCTGGGAACTCACTTTGCTGTCCAGAGACTGTCAGTAGTTCAAGATGGCTATATGCAACTGCAATGCAACCACACCAACAGAAAACATGTGATGATGGCTAATACTCTATTATAGAACCTTTCCAGCATGGGAAATTGCTTCTCAGTTGAAAGGCCTGACCTCCAAATGTCATGACAGCCCACTGGCTCCCGTGGTCAACGCCAGCAGAAGAAGCAGGCAGATAAATAAAGGTGGTGTCCAGGAAGAGTCCATCCAAGTGACCAAGGAACAGACAGGCGCATGGGACTTGGAAAAGGAAACGCCTGTGTTCTAGAATCTTTACCCCAAAGTATTTCATTATGGTGTCTATGAAAAACTATGGATCAAAAAAGGAAGATAAATATGTCATCAGTGTCACTTAGCTGATGCCATAAGGAGCCGCAGAAAGAACCCTCCCAAATGCAGCGGCTTAAAACATCAGGCATTTCCACATCATGAGCACTATGGGTTGGTGAGAAGGGCTAGACTCTGCCTCCAGGCTTAGTGGGTGCACTCCCACGTCCACAAGTTGCCTGGCTGTCATTTGGGTGATGGATGCACTTGCCTTAGATGCTAATCATCTCGCCAGCTACAGTGGGCCTTTTCCGGGGAGAGGCAGGGCTCTGAGGGAGAAGTCCAAGGCCCTGAAGGCGTAGACTCAGAGCAACACAAATCACATTTGCTTTCATTTCTACTCACCAAAGCAAGTTGCACACCCCATCCAGATTCCAAGGGTGGAGACTAGATCCAATTTTTTTATAATAGAAGCCGCAAAGGAACATTGCAAAGGCAGGGGGCAGGCCGGAAGAGGTAGGAAATGGGAGTGAGTGTTGCAATCAATATACCGCAACATAAAGAAATTAAAATGGGGAGTTCCCTTGTGGCTCAGTGGGTTAAGGATCCCACATGGTCACTGCAAAGTCTCAAGTCACTGCTGTAGAGCAGATTTGATCCCTAGCCCGGGAACTTCTGTATGCCATGGGCATGGCCCCAAAACTAAAAAGAAAATAATAAATTAAAATGAAATTTTTAAAAGATTATTTTAAAAATTAATCAGTAGAAAGTATCTTCTTGTTCTCTGAAAGAACATTAAAACACGGATGCTTGAGAGTAAAAATAGATGAATGAATAAATCAGCTATACTTCGGTGAAACTCTAAAAAACAAAAACAAAAAAATAGATGAATGAGATGTTAAGCCAAGAGACGTTATAAAAAAGGAAGTTGACTTAAGGAAAAGTAAATAAATGTTGCTACATTATCATTTAAGATGACTGTAAAAAGTGGTGCGAATTATAATTGAGGCTGCAGAGGGCAAGTCTGGGCGTCTGTTATTAAATAGACAAAGGGCAGATACGAGTAGTAATTAAGGAGACATGATGAAAGGGAGTCCTGGAGTCAGAGCTTCAAAGTCCTCGTAGTGCCTCTAAAATAGGCATGACACAGATGGAGAAAAACACGAAGATTTAACAAAATAAAATGTCTTTAAGCTGAGGAAAGGCCTAAACATGTTAAACCAAGCATGTCATTTAATATCAAGAAAACTAAAACAAAAACAACAAAAGCAGGAGTTCCCATTGTGGCTCAGTGATAATGAACCAAATTAGTATCCGTGAGGATGCCGGCTCGATCCCTGGCCTCCATGAGCTGTGGCGTATGTTGCAGATGCGGCTCAGATTCAGTGTTCCTGGTGTAGGCCAGCAGCTGCAGCTCCCCAATTTGACCCCCTAGCCTGGGAACTTTCACATGCTGCGGGGGTGGCCCTAAAAAGCAGAAAAAAAAAAAAAAAGAAAAACAACAGAACAAACGAATGCATAATATTCTGTTGTATGTGTGTACCACAATCTTTTATCCATTCATCCGTCAGCAGACACTTAGGTTACTTCCATGTCTCGGCTGCTGTGAATAGTGTTGCAGTGGCCACAGGGGTGCGTGTATCTTTCCAAATTAGAGTTTATCCAAATATATGCCTAGAATGGAATTGCTGGATCATAGGGTATTTCTATTTTTAGTGGATTTTTTTTCCTCTTTTTATGGCCACATCTGTAGCATATGGAAGTTCCCATGCTAGGGTCGAATCGGAGCTACCGGCCTACATCACAGCCACAGCAACACCAGATCCGAGCAACATCTGTGACCTACACCGAAGCTTGTGGCAACACTGGATCCTTAACCCACTGGGTGAGGCCAGAGACGGAACGTGCATCCTCGTGGAGACCAAGTCGTTTTCTTAACCTGCGGAGCCACAGTGGGAGCTCCCCGTTTTCAGCTGTTCAGAGAGCTGGCGTGCCGCGCCCCGCAGGGCCCTCCCACCACACAGTTTCAGCTTCAGCCTCTCCAACACGTGGTACCTCTTTTTTCTTTCTTTCACAATGATTTCGTTTAACCTTACCGGGGCAGAGGTGCCTTGCCATGCCGTGTTGGTTTCGGGTGTACCGCAGCGACTCAGCACACACAGAGGCCGCTCCCTCCCGACCAGGTTCCTGAGCGCTGTCCCCTGCGCTCTGCAGGGGGTCCTCGTCACCCGCCTGTTTTACACATAGCAGCGTGGGCACTGACTGGCATTTCTCTGATCGTTTCGGATGTTGAGCACATCCGGTTGGCCAGCTGCATGTCCACGCAAGTCCTTTGCCCATTTTTCAATGAGCCCGCTTTTTCTCTCTACGGAGTTATATGCATTTCTTATATATTTTAGAAATTAACCCCTTAGGAGACATATGATTTGCAAATGTTCTCTCTCTTTTTGCCTTTTACTGTATTGATAGTTTCCTTTGCTGTAAGGAAATCACATTCTGTGACCACATGGGTGCCCCTGGAGGACAGCGTGCCCCGTCAGACAAGTCAGCCATGGAAAGACAAAGACGGTGTAACCCCGCTTGTATGAGATTTCCAACAAAGTCACACGTATGGAAACGGAATGACGGCTGCCAGGGCAAAGGGAGAAGTGCAGGGCGGACGTTCAGTGCGCAGAGCGTGCTGGCTACACCAGACAACCATGCAACGGAATCCAGAGACCCACTGCGCAGCCCTGCACCTGCGGTTCACACACAGAGCTGTGTATTTCCAGGGGTGCTCCAAGGGTGCCTTCATGCCATGCTTCCGGCAGAAGAGCAACAACGACAAAGCAAAGGGCACAGGCACCTTTTGGTGATGCTGGATGCGTCTGTTGCCTTGACCATGGAGGTGACACCACAGTCAGAGTCTCTGCACATCCGTCAGACAGTGTATACTAAGTATATGCCATTTCCTTGTATCAGTCGTTCCTCAAAAAAGCTACAAAACATTATTTCTATAAAACAGAGCCAGATGAAGCCATAAAAAACGAATTAGGGAAAATACAAAACTAATGACTTTTTAAATTTAGAAAATTCTATCTAACAAATACATCTAATTCCATTCCTGTAAATGAATAGTATAATACAATAGTCACTAACAAAGAAAAATTAAACCCAAATGCATGGAAAGGCAGTGAGCGTACAGAGAAGTTAAAGACCCAGCCTCACACACAAAGAAGAGATGATTCCTATTCCACATCATGAAGAAGGGAGCTTAAAAATAAACACTGAATGCCCTTCCACTGTCTTTTATAAATGCAGCCTAAGCTGCCATCAAACCCAGTCAACGCAATTCCAAGAGCACCGAGTCTTCAAATGTGCACGCAGCATCCTGGCTCTAATCTGAGCAAATTTATTTTAGCATTATTTTATGTACTAATGTATTACGACCACGATATAATTCAAGAATGTTTTCGTATTGGCAGAAAACCAATACTATTAATTATCAGACTAAAAATGAAAGGGAGAGAAAAAGTATAGGATTGTTTTGAATAATTCTGAAAAGCATCTTTCATAAAATTATGTTTATAAATTTGTAAGGAATTCATACAACCTTGGAAATGGATTGGCCAATGGGGGCCTGCTGTATAGCACAGAGAACTCTACCCAATATTCTGTGATGGTCTATTTAGGAAAAGAATCTGAAAAAGAATGGATGTGTGTACATATATAATTGGATCACTTTGTTGTACGATAGAAATTATCACAACATTGTAATTCATAAAAACTTTAAAAAATGAACAAAAGAAATCCATATAACCTTACTATGATAAAGAAAACATGTAAAAACAACAGAAATCATAATGAACAGCGACCTCGTTCATAATTCTTAGAAAGCACCAGGATGGTTTCTACTGCTGCTGTTGGCTAATGCTGTTTTTGGAGAGCTATCTTTCTGGAAGTCAAAATATCAGTAGGAAATATAAATATTAAAAAGGATGACCGTTACTTACAGATTTACACACACCAAAAGAACAAACAGAGGGCCTTCAGAATCCTGAGAGTTCCTTAAAGAGGACATGTAGATATTTAAGTAACTGCTCTTCATTAAAGCAGCATGCCTTTCGCACATACAAAAGATCCTTTTCAAAAAGTTTCAAAAAATGTAAAAATACTTGCAGATATAATTCAATAGGAATTGGGCAGGGCTTATGCAATAAGCAAAATCAAACAACATTACTGAGGGAAATAAAAATCGGCTAGGCAGACAGACCTGTCAGGTTCCCAAACGAGAGCTTTCCACACAGTGAGGGTTTAAAATGCTATCATCTGAACAAAATTTTGCTAAAATCACATTAAGATTACTCTGAAATGTGCCGGCGTTGTTCTAAAATGTCGTCTGGAAGAAAGGCTGGCGAGGACGGAACGAGAGTCAGGTTGTGCTTCTTTGCAGTGGATCACAGATTAGACCCGGACACGAAAGGCCCCCTGCGAACTCATGACGGCAACAAGCGCAGCAGCAGCGGGACAGAGGGTGGGTGATTCAAATACGTCATTTGTTTAAGTGGAAAAGGGGGGATAAATTGGAGTTTGGGGTGAACATGCACACGCTACTATATGCAGAACAGACTCCCCGGGACCCGCTCTACAGCCCAGAGAAACTGACCTCATATCCTGGAACAGCCATGGGGAAAGACCCGGAAAAGGAGTGGATACGCGTCTCCGTATGACTGATTCACTCTGCTGCACCCCCGAAACTCACACAACGTCGAGGCCAACTCTACGCCAATAAAAGATTTTAAAAAAATAAAAGAAACTGAAAAGAAGAGAGTCAGGTTAAGCCCACTAGATTTCACATGTTGTTGTTTGACTATTAAACTTAGACATTTTTTTTTAGAAGAGGGCACTTTATCTCCAAAAAGACTCATGTCAAAAAAATTTAAAGTTTGGAGAAATATAGGCAAAAAATGTTGGCAACGTTCAAAACATGTAAGGCTGCCCCCCCAAAGGTGACTGTACCCTACTTTCCTTCAAAGGTCTCTGCACACCTAGGGTGGGAAGGGCTGTCCGTGCAAGTCATGGAAGAAAAAGCGCCCCTTTCCTTCTCAACGATCAGGCAAGATTTATTAAAAAGAGTCCATTGTGCAACGGCACCAACATCGGTATTCTGAGGTTAACAGGGTTCTTCTACAAGGGGAAACGCGCTGCGCTGATCCGCCTGGGATCCGTCTGAAAACGAGTCAACAAGATGGTGACACCAATCGTGTGCTTTTCTCTCTTTGGCAAAACGTCAACTAGAATGCTATGAAATAAATTATCATTAAGGTTGGGAGCAATGTTTTATCATGAATAAGGAAGCAGAAATTGAAATATGCCCCTGCCACTAGATTAATATTCCCTTGGTATTCTGTTTTATTCCTTTACTCAAAAATCAATGCATTCTCACCACCTGGCAAATATTACGTGACTGATTTTTTTTTCAGGCATGTAATGCCCATGATGCACCGATTCTAATTTCTCTCTCCCGAAAACCCCCTCGTGCTCCAGTCTGTTCAAAGGAAATAGAAGCCACCTGTGTCCTTTGTTCATATTTTAGCAGCCACATTAAAAAGAGGATTTCTCTTGTGGTGCAGTGGGTTAAGGATCTGGCCTTGTCAACTACAGCCGTTCAGGTGGCTGCTGTCGTGCAGGTCCTCAGTCCACTGCACCACAGAGGGAACTCCCCCCTTTGCATGTTATTAGTGGTCCCCCAACTAAAAATCCTGGAGACACAGCCTTTCAGGTACAGGAGGCCCCTGTGCTCACTCACTTGCAATTACATGATAACAGGTGCGGCCGCCTCTGAACTGTGCTGTGTATTGGTCATTCTAATGGCCCCCCATTACAGCGGACTCAGAGTCACTGTACCTTCATTTCCAGGAGGCGGGACTACGGCTTCTTCAGTCTTCATCTCTGCGGTGACAGCTCCCAGCACCCTCTCCTTACTACACACTCTTCTGACATAACACGCATTTTTCACATTTTTAATAACTTTTTTTCTTGGAAGCATATGATAAATAAAAGCAAAGAGTTTGGTCCCTCTACTAGGCCTAGCTTTCACACCTTTATAAATGGTATGGGAATGGAATATACCATAAAATACCCTATTTAGCAGATATCAGAGGTAGCGAAATGCCAAGAGGATAAGGATGAATTGCAGGAAGAAGGAAACTCGCAGCCTGACGAATGATCTCCGCTGAGAAGGAGGGGAAGATAATGCATCTAAAAAGAAAATTGCAGCTATTTACAGAATGATGTGCTCTGAACTCTCATTTTCAGGGCAATAATGGAAGTAGGAAGAGGCAGGCTGATCCTTAAGCACCACAGGATCAGGATTTGCTAAGTCAGCCTGGAAAAGCCAGTAAACCCGACCTCTAATCAGTCAAGAATTTTAGGAACGTGCGGAGTTCCCGCCGTGGCTCAGTGAAAATGAAGCTGACTAGGAACCAAGAGGTTGTGGGTTCGATCCTGGCCTTGCTCAGTGGGTTAAGGACCTGATGTTGCCAAACTCTGTGGTGTAGGTCACAGATGCAGCTCAGATCTGATGTTGCTGTGGCTCTGATTGGATCCCTAGCCTGGGAATGTCCATACGCCATGGGTGTGGCCCTGAACAGCAAAAAAGGAAAAAAATTAAGAAAAAAATCTTTGCACAGTCACATGGGTACATGTCCCCTGACTTCCCCTGTCCCCTCACCAGCCCCTGTCCTCCTTCCTGGAAGACTTCAACATGTGTGCAAACTAGCCCTCCAATGACTCATGTGATCCTGGTCCCCCCCCACACTCTCCCTCCAGTGGGCCTCAGACTCACAGCACTGGGGCCACCTGGCCACTCACGGTTTGCGGTCATCCGCCACTGAGCCACACTGGGAGCGCCAAGCCCGGTGTTGTCCCAAGCCATCGCAAACCGCACTTCAGCAGCTTGCCTCTGTGTTTCCCCGGCTTCTGCTCTCTGGGGTCGCCGAATCTTCCAGCCCTTGACCTCGTCCTGGCTACAGTACAGCGCCCACTGACCTTCCTTTTGATACCCATCCTCTGTCACGGTCCATCGTGTGACCCGCACTCTTGCCAACACTTAACTGTGTCCTCTCCCCGCACGCCTTCACCGTCACCCCTAAATCATCCACCCTCTGCCCTGCAGCTCGGATGCCTAGCGTGGCAGGGACAGACACAGACGCTGCCACCTGAGACCCCTTTCTTCCAAATTCAAAAGTAGTATCATTTCAATTGCATCTCCCAAATAAGCTTCCATTCCCCTCTTTGACTCAGTAGCTATTTTAAATATACGTAATTTCCTTCCAATCTCCTGTCAGTCTCTTTATCTGAGAAGCAGATCCACATTCCTAATTTTAAAAATAAGATAGAAGGAGTTCTCGTAGTGGCTCAGTGGTAACAATCTGACTAGTAACCATCTGGACGTGGATTTGATCTCTGGCCCCACTCAGTGGGTTGGAGACCCGGCGTTGCCATGCGCTGCGGTGTAGGTCCCAGATGCAGCTCGGATTTGCATTAGCTGTGACTGTGGTATAGGCTGGCAGCTGCAGCTCCAATTTGACCCCTGACCCTGGGAACTTCCACATGCCACGGGTATACCCCTAAAAAAAATTAATAAATTTAAAAAAATAAAGTAAAATAAAATAAATACGGTACCAAGAGGCTGGTGCATACAGATGTGCTGTACGTGCACTGAACAAAGGCAACGGGCCAAGGGGCAGAGCAGGAACTAAAATCCCGTCCGGGCTGAGGCACAGGGCTTCCACGGTTTGCGTAACCGGTCTGCTGTCAGGGGCGCTCTTTGGACATTGGTCCACCGAGAGAAGACCCCTAATTTTTTTGCAATTTATGCAATTCTGCATCAGGCATTAATTTCTTCTCATCTCCCTCCAAAATACACACACACACACACACCCTGCATTTCCATCAACACCTTCGCTTTCATCTCAGTGAAAATTTCTCCTATTCTCCAATTTCCCCCATTGTCTAGATGTTTTGACAGGCATGTGTTTTTACATCTTATCACCTTGACCTTTCTCTACAACCTTCCTCCAGCACGTGATCACTTTTACATCTTCAAACTTTCTAGCACGACTAAAGCTAAAAACAATCTCAGAACTGGGAGACCACTTGCAAAGTGAATTTTGTAACAGAACGAATCTTTGAGCCAGGGATATTGTGTAGTACCACCTAGGTTAGGGGAATTAAAAATACGCGAAGGTCAGAGTTCCCTGATGGCTCAGTTGGTCAAGGATCTGGCATTGTCACTGCTGTGGCTCAGGTTTGATCCCTGGCCCAGGAACTTCCACAAGCCGTAGGGATGGCAAAAAAAAAGTGTAATTTAAAAAAGAAAGAAAGAAAATGAGGCAGATAAATTGTTACACGGGGGAAATATTGTTAATCAATTTGCTTTAAAAACATGTCAACATAGGAGTTCCTGTCGTAGCTCAATGGTTAACAAACCCAACTAGGAGCCATGAGGTTACAGGTCTGATCCCTGGCCTCGCTCAGTGGGTTAAGGATCCAGCGCTGCTGTGAGCTGTGGTGTAGGGAGATGAGGCTGGGATCCCGAGTTGCTGTGGTTGTGGCATAGGCCAGTAGCTACAGCTCCTGTTAGACCCCTAACCTGGGAACCTCCATATGCCGCAGGTACAGCCCTAAAAAGACAAAAGACAAAAGAAAGCCAACGTAATAGCCATAGTGTATTTTCCCATTGCTTTGTGTTATCTTCCGTTTCTTTCATCAGTCTTATAATTTTCAGAGTGCAGTTCATTTACCTGCTTGGTTAAGTTTATTCCTCAGTATTTTATTATTTTATGCAATTGCAAACAGAATCTTTTCTCAGTTTCTCCCTGATAGTCCATTGTTAATGTATAAGAATGCAACAGATTTCGGTTATTAATTTTGTATCCTGCAACTTTACTGAGTATACTCACTACTTATAAGAGCTTTCAGTGCATCTCTAGGATTTCCTATATGTAGCATTCATCTGCAAACAGTGACAGTTTTAACTTCCCACTTTCCAGTTTGAACTATTTTTACTTCTTTGTCTTGTCTGATTGCTGTGACTAGGACTTCCAATATGGTGTTCATTAAAGTGATAACAGTGGGCATCCTTGTCTCGTTCTGGATCTTGCAGGAAATGCTCTCAGCTTTTCACTAATGAGTTTTATGTTAGCTGTGGGCTTATCATATATGGCCTTTATTATGTTGAGGTATGTTACCTCTATGCCCACTTTCTTAAGAGTTTTTAATTACAAATGGATGTTGAATTCTATCAGAGCCTTTTTCTGCTTTTGTTGAGGAAATCACTTATTTTTAGTCTTTAATTTGTTAATGTGATGTATCACATTGGTTGATTTATGGATATTGAATCATCCTTGCAATCCCTGGGATAAATCCTACCTGATTGTGGTGTATGGTCCTTTGACATGTTTTGAATTTGGTTTTGCTGGTTTTCTGTTGAAGACGCTTGCATCTGTGTTTATCAGTACTGTTTTCCTGTAATTTACTTCTTTGTGTTCTCTGTCTGACTTTGTTGTGTGGGCAATGCCGGCCTCACAGAATGAAGTCAGAAGCGTTTCTTCCACTTCAGGTGTTAATAGTTTGAGAAGGATAGATGTTAATGCTTCTTTAAATATTTGGTAGAACTCACTTGTAAAGCCATCCGGTCTTGGACTTTTATTTGTTGGGAGATTTTTTTTTTTTTTTAAGAACTGAATTTTGTTACCGTTAATAGGTCTGTTCATATTTCCTCTTTCTTCCTTATTAAGTCTTGGGATAGTGCATATTCTAGGAATTTATCTATTTCAGGTTATTCATTTTATTAATGTAGTAATCATTTATGATCCTTTGTATTTCTGTGGTGTCGTTTGTAAACTCTCTTTCATTTTTTATTTTATTTATTTTTTTTGCCCTCTATCTGTTTTCGTGATGAGTCTGGCTAAAGGCTTATCAATTCTTGCAATCTTTTTGAAGAACAGGCTCTTTGTTTTATTGACATTTTTTGTTTTTTCAGGTGTTCCCCTTCTTTTTTTCCCCCGCTGTAGCATGGAGGCTTTACGTGAGATCTCAGTTCCCAGAGCAGGAACCGAACCCGCATCACAGCAGAGAAAGTGCTGAATCTTAGCTACTAGACTACTTAACTCCCTTCCATAATTTTTTAGTCTCTTTTACTTTTTTCTGCTGTGATGTTGGTTACTTCTTTCCTTCTACTAACTTTGAGTTTTGTTTGTTCTTCTTTTATAGTTCCTTTAGGTGTAAGTTTAGGTTGTCTATTGGAGATTTTTCTCATTTCCTGAGGTAGCCTTGTGTCGTTATAAACTCCCCTCTGAGAATGACTTTTCCTACATTTCATAGAATTTGAATTGTGTTTGCATTTTTGTCTCCATTTTTTTTTCTTAGTTTCTTCTTTGATTGCTGCAATGACTCTGGTTGTTCAGAAATAATATTGTTTAGTCTCCATGTGTTTGGTTTTTGCAGTTTTTTTTTCTTGTACTTGATTTCTAGTGTCATACCACTATTAACGGAAGAGTCTTCATATTATTTCAATCTCCTTAAATCTATTGAGATTGTTACTCAAATCTGGAGAATATTTCATGTGTACTTGAGAAGAATCTGTTTTCTGTTGCTTTTGGATGGAATTTTACATATATATCATATAAATATATGATATATATTTGGATATATATGCTATGATTTATATGTAATACATATATATACCATAATATACATAATATCATATATATTATGATAGCATTGCCAGGTAGTATATTTTTGTTGTAGCTTTTTTCCTTTCATTGCTGAATATATAATGCCATTCCCTTCTGGCCCGCAGAGTTCCTCCTGAAAAGTCAGCGGAAAGTTTTGTGGGGGTTCCTTTTTCTGTAATTGGTTGCTTTTCCCTTGATGCTTGTAACATCGACTCTTTATCTTAATTCTTCTCCATTTAATTACAGAGCATTTTGGTCCAGTCCTCTCTGGATTCATCTTGTCTGGGACTCTCTGTATTTCTGGGACCTAGATATCTGTTTCATTTCCTAGATTAGGGAAGTTTACGGTTATTCTTCTCTTGAAATAAGCTCTCTGTCCCTTTCTCTCGCTCTCTCCTCTGTCTGGGCCCCTGTGATGGAAATAATAGTATGCTTGATGTTGCCCTAGAGATCTCAGTCCGTCCTCATTTTATAAATTCTTTTTTTTCTCTTTTTATTTTGGACAATTTCCACCACTCTTTTAGTTTGTTGAGTCCTTCCTCCGTATTATCTATTACACCCAGAGGCCGTCAAGTGTATTTCTTCTTTCAGTGATTGTAGTCTTTAGCTCTGTGTGGTTCTTTACATTTTCTCTTTGATGAAGTTCTCACTGTGCTCATCCTTTCTTCTCCTGAGTTCACTGAGCACCTAAAAGTGATGATTACCCTGAACTCTTTTATTGTTTCTATTTTTTTTTTTATGGTGGCATATGGAATTTCCCGGGCTGGTGGGTGGAAGCAGGTCTCAGGATGGCTGCTTACAGGGCTCAGATGGCTCCAGGGCTGGGGTCAGCACACTGTGGCTGTGACTGGGTCCCCACACGGCTGCTGCTCTGTCTGGTGGGTCCCAGGATGGGTCCTGATTAGACGATTGGAGGGTAAGCCACCAACGCTAACAGGCCAAAGGGAAGATTCCAAAACGGTGCCTGCTGACACGCGTGCCCTTGCCAGTTCCCAAACATGGCCGCCACTAGCATCCGTGTTCCCGGGGGGGGGGGTCTCAGTTGCCTCCATTGAGGGGGTCCTCCAGGGTCAGCAAATAATCCAGACCCAATTTCCTTTCAAGTGACTGCGTCTCTGTTGGGTCTTGAAGCATGCGAGACCCTGCTGTCTCCTGCAGCCTCCGGCACTCTCACGTGTAAGCCCCACCGGCTTCAAATCCAGATGTTCTGGGAGCAGAGCCCTCCTCCGGGGAGCTCCACGTGGGACTCGACCTTCACTCTTTAGGGAGACCCTCTGAAGTTGAAGCTGCGAGTTTCCCCCCGGGGAAGGGTCTCCACCGCACCCCCGCCCTCCTGTTTGTCTCACTGCGGTCGCCTCTTTGTGTCTGTTGTGGAAGATCGGTCATTCTGGGGAGAACTGCTCTGTGATTAGCTGCACCTTTGCTGTGCCCAGAGGGGAAGCAGCTCGGGGCCTTCCTGCTTCACCTTTCTGGCCATCCTCCCTCCGTCCCGGATTTTGAGAAGGAAAAGAGAAGTCTGGGCGAGGCCCTCGGGGTGGCTGATCCGTGGCGTACACGCTCAGCTGAGCTGGAGACCGACACCACGTGAGGCCAGCCACCTCATCGGTGCTACTCAGAGGGTATCTGAGGACAGCTTGGCACGGCCTGGAGATGATGGAAACTGCCAATTCTCACTTCTGTGTTCAAAAAAGAAAAAGGATTTAACAAAGGGACGCTTCCTTCTTTTCTTAATCCCCACACAGCACCACTTGTTTACTTGCATCCTAGATCAATCGAATCTCACCTCAGCATTTCTTTGGACATTCAGCGGGGTGGGAATAATTATAAACTGTTCTTTACCAATTCTATTCTAATTGCTACCAAACTACAGTGTGCAAGGCGCTAGGAGAAAACAGTTGTGTTGGGAAATAATTTTATGCACAAGAAGCTTACAGGGTATAAATGGAGAAAAACAAGACAATCATCAAATTTGCCCTACTTACTTTAGCATCTGTGTTTACCAAAGAATCAAATGTCCCTGTGGGGAATCATATCTAAAAAAAAGGTTATGTCTTGGCAACCTCTACTTACCTGTTTCCTCTGGAATATACGGGACAAAGATAACACTAAGCTTGTCCTGAATATTTCTGTCATTGATTGAAACTGTCCCGTGACTACGAACTGTGGTCTGAAAGATTATATCCAATCTCCAGCTTTTAAAAATTCAAATAATTCCAATTGCCTAGTTTTTTTTTTTTTGTCTTTTTGCCTTTTTTTATGTAAAGCCACCCCCGCGGCATATGGAAGTTCCCAGGCTAGGGATCTAACAGGAGCTGTAGCCACCGGCCTTTGCCACAGCCACAGCAACGTGGGATCCGAGCCGCGTCTGCAACCTACACCACAGCTCACGGCAGCGCCGGATCCTTAACCCACTGAGCAAGGCCAGGGATCGAACCCGCAACCTCATGGTTCTTAGTCGGATTCGCCCAGTTGCCTAGTTTTTGATTCTTCAGCTCTTACATATGTGTGTGTACCTAGAAACAAATGAAGGCAAAGCACTGAAATGTAACGCATTGATCTTATACCTTAATCTGCTGAGACAGCTTCAGACCTTTAACTGCTTTGTGAATTCTGAATTTTCTCCCGGGAAAGCAGGCACCAAAACAAAAGGCAGATGCCTTTGAACTGAGCACCAACTGGCGTGGGAAAATTTAACTTCATAATAAAATGCTATTTTCTCTTTTTCCATTGATTCCTCAGCGTGAATGAGAAAGCGGAGATTTCCATTCTTTTGCAAGTGCAGGCCCTACATCTTTATTATCTCTGACGACCAGCCCCAACCCTGCCACGGCCCCGGCCGTAAGTAAGCAGCTCTGGCCTCTGTGCTTTGATTCCTGGGAATTCAGCTGCAAATAGACCAACTAGATAGACATTCCTACAGCAGAGAAGTGAGCCCAAGTGTGTTAAAAATGAAAAATCATAATGCAGACATCTTACTAGGGGAGCACTGCAGTGTTCCTTTACGCGTTCACTCCCAGGACCCTAGAAAGGACCCATGCCTATTTCAGAATGCGAGGGGAGGCTGCGTGTAGAGCTCTGTCCACAGCGCTGTCCTCTGAAGGATGGTAACAGATGGATGGAACACGCACTAACGGGCACAGCTGCAGCAGGGCCAGGACAAAAGAAAGGAGAAAACATTACATTCCAAGTATCTAACTCTCTCCTTCTTTTTAATGTGGGAAATGCTATTGCATCTGTTCTCTAAAACACTGAACACAACGTGTACTCTATTTATTTCCACCTAGGACTTCAAGATGCTATCCATCCTATGCCAAAAGACACCCACCACCTGAATTCCTAGCTATGAGAGTGTAAATATCATTACGGTGTGTCCAGTTTATAGAAAATATGGTCAAAACTTGCTCTGTTGCAGCCATTTCTTCTTCCAAAGCTGTTACTCCATGGATGAAACAGAAATAGAACTTTGAAGGAAGCTGTTATTTTTCCAGATAAGTGTCTTTCTTCCCTTTTATTTGGCACCATTATTCTTATTGCAAAGTAGGATAGCGGCGAAAAAAAATCAGAGAGCAATGGATTTTCATTCTGTCCCTGCTCTGCAATAATGAAGAAAATTTATTTAACCTTTCTGAGGTGCACTTTGAAAAAAATCAAGGAATAGCATTATTTCCCTTATAAATTTAATTTGAGGATTCAATACAATAATGACTAATGCTAACCTTCCAACAGTAAGATAGATAACAAGCACTTAAGTATTTGTCAAATGTGGGACTGTTTCACCTTATTACTCATAACTTTTATTAGCTCTATTTCTATTACGAACATTTAAGGAAACGGAAGAGCCTCTTTCTGTCTTGTCCTCATTTTCCTCTCTGATGACTTGAGATCATGGCACCACAGACCACGTGTGCGGCCAAGTGGGACCTCGGCTGGGCGACACCAGGAGTCACCCTCCGGGAAGAGCAGGGTCAAAGTCAACATCCTCTGGGATGTCTGGGTAGCCACACTGACCCATCTCACATACCGTGATCAAAAAGAGGCTGTCTTTAGAGACAAACAAAGCCAGCTAAAAGTGCTGTTCCTGCGTCATCTTGGCCTGATGGCCTCACTGCTCTGAGTGGCCAGCGCTTCTAGGGCTCGTGGGGGTAGAGAGAACTACAGCTTCAGTTTATGAGTGAATAACCTACATTCAAATTCTAGCATAGGGTGTCGCATTTTGGCAATTCTCAAAATATTTCCAACTTTTTCATTATCACTGTGTTTTATAGTGATCGTGGGTGATCTTTGATGTTCCTGTCATAAGTACTTGGGGGCTACGCAAACCACACCCAGATAAGACAGTAGACTTAATTGTCTCTTCATGAGAAATAGCTGAGGGAAATGCATGTAGGCCCCATTTTGCAGATGAGCAAGGCTCTGCTAATCTGAGTTTCAATTCTTTTGTTAGTTATAATCCTGCATGTATCAGGCATGACCTCCTCTACCTCAAGCTCAAGTCCTATAACAGGCACTCATTTAGCTGCCACATTTTTGCTTCTTCTAAAAGTTGGTGTTCACGGATCTATAGATGAATAAGAAGAATGCATTCTGCTGCTGACCCCAGAATGCCCTTATTTTGTACCTAAACGTTGTTGAAAACATAGGTTTTCAAGGTTACTATGAATGCATGTGTGGTTCAACGATTTTGTGGCGTCCAAAGTGAAGAAGCCGAAATTCATCTAGTGATAAAGACATGAGAACGATTCTTTGTAATCAGTAGACGCAAGAGCGAAGCTCAGGAGCTCCTGCCTGCTCTGTGGCTGGGAGCCCGCCAGGCCCTTCACACCTGCTCCCTGAAGCCAGACCCTCCTGACCACGGGCGGGGGGTGCTCGCACACCTGGGGAGCGCCTCGAGGGAAAATACATCGAGAAGGAAGGACTGGCGGCCACAAGCCACGTTTCCACTGTTCTCGGTTTCCAGAAGAGGTTCACAGGCTGGGTGAATAAAGAGGAAGCGAGAAGTGAACAGGGTCATAACGATTGTGCAGCTGAAAGATCTGTTTTTTGGGCTGGTGCTTCAGATACAGAAATAAACAGCTTCTCTCGGGCCGGCCCCGCACACAACACAAACCCAGCAGTTTGGTCTGCTAGAGAACACCTGATTTGATCAAGCGGTTTGACAAAACGGATCTAGAGATGGTGGGGAGGGAACTGCAATGGAGCGATGGGGTTGGGTGAAACCGCCTTTATCTTCTAAGACACAGAATTAAGAGGGGGGCCGCCCAGTGGTCTAAACAGAGCCAGGGAGAGAGCCGCTGCCTTTCCACACGGAGCTGACGTCCACCTGGGGACAGCGAATGAGTGCGATGATCCTAGGACGTCACGAAGAAGGAGCACAAGGCCTGGTGAGAAGAGGTTTATGTGTGAAATAAATGGGGAGGGGAGAGGGTGGCTTTATTTAAAAGTCACCATCCTGCAGGGTTAAAAGCAGATTGGTTCCATATGCCAAGAAATACATAAGCATGAAAGTGAATGGCCTGAAAAACATCTCCCTGTGTGAAAGCAATGGTGTGTTCTGCACACTGTCCCAAAGATGGGGGGACGCCAAATAGTGTGTGGTCCCAGAAGCCCATGCACCCCACCTCAGTGGCTTCATACTGAACACCGGATTGTTTTAAATCATCCGTTCCTAGCTTAGGGTGGTATATGGGAAATGCTTGGAATGTCCTTGTCCACCACACGTGACACCATGGAAACCCACTACCCTTCCCATCCCTCTGCTCCAGCCACCTTCCTCTCACGACATGGGGTCCGTCCCCCATGCAGGCCCTCGGACTTGGTGTATTCCCCAGGGATATGCAGTCGAATCCAGGACACTCTGGTGGAAAGTGTGTCCATTTCTTGAGCTTGGCACCCAGATGAACCAGAATATTCACCAAGAGAGAAGCAGAGCTGAGAAGTTAGAAGAGAACAGATTGCATTGTCTCAAGGGTGTCTCAAAAGAAAGCAAAAGCCTTAAACACATCTGAAAACTAAAGTGCAGAATAAATCGATACATTTAACTTGTAGTTCAAGGTTATTCATTCAGCTGAAACCTCTTGCACATTTCAAGTTTCTTTTCTTTAAGTTCAAAGAGTTCATGCATTTGAAATGTGAAGAAAAGATCAAAATTTACCTTTTCACAGAAGGCAGTGTGTCTCTGGAGCAATCGCTATTTGGGATTACACGTTTCGTACCATTTATTCAGAAAACTTTATTTTTATTCTCCTTTGTCCCAGGACTGGTGGGAAGATTGAAGTGGGAGCCAGAGCTCATTGTCGTGGCGCGTGTTCTTCTCTTTGGGATGCTTGGATCAAGCCTTTCTTGTAGTAACTCCAGTCTTAAAATCATAGCCCCTTTTGATTTACCTTGACTCGTCCTTTCACATGAAAGGCGGTTTGAGAACACAGGCAAGATAAACGTCCCTTTTTGGATGGAGTCAAAGGCTCTTCGCACCAACACCGCCCCCCCAGATGACTCTCTGGTAAATGCTAAGCACTTCCTGAGAAGAGCATGACCTGGCATTTTGCATCCACTGACATCTCGCACAGGTTATCGGAATACTGTCACCTGCAACAGGAGCCCACAAAGAGCTCAGACTATGGTTCTTTGGAAGGGAGAGCAGGTCAGGGAATCGAGGGGTCTTTTCTCAGTCTTGAGAGGGCGTGTCTGCCGATGGCTCACAGGAAACCATCGCATTTTCCTGTTGAGAGGTGACGACCAAGGCTGTGTCTTCTGAAGCTGGAATGCCTTCGCTTGCTCATCTGTAAGGTGAGGATTAACGCTACACCTCTCCTAGAGGGTTGTTTTGAGGACTAGCTAAGTGGTAAGGCACCGAGGATACTAAGGGCACACGATTAACTGACACCTAAAGATCGCTGTCGCCCCCATTTCCATAAAACCAGTAGGGACTCTATCAAGAAGAATTTTAAGGAGTTCCTGCTGTGGCACAACAGGATTGACGCCATCTCTGCAACACTGGGACGCAGGTTCAATCCCCAGTGGGGTGCAATAGGTTAAAGGATCCACTATTGCTGCACCTGCAGTCTGGGTAGCAGCTGTGGCTCAGATCAGATCCCTGGCCCGGGAATGCCATATGCTGCATGATGGCCAAAACGTAAAAAGAAGAAGGAGAAAGAGAAGGAGCTTTTTAATATGGATATTAAAACCCAGAAAGGTGGAGTTCCCACAGTGGCTCAGCAGTAAAGAACCCATGTAGCATCCATGATGACTCGGGTTCGATTCCTGGCCTCACTCCTTGGGTTGAGGATCCGGCATTGCCGGTGAGCTGTGGTGTAGGTCCCAGACGCGGCTTGGATCTGGCATTGCTGTGGCTGTGGGGTAGGCCTGCAACTGCAGCTCTGATTTGACCCCTAGTCTGGGAACTTCCATATGCTGCAGGTTCAGCACTAAAAATACAAAAAATAAAACTAAAAAATAAATAAAACCCAGACAGGTGAACTAAGTCAGGATGTTAAAAAGCCCAAAAGGAAATGACAACGATCTCAGAAGAGTAAGATGCTGTGCAAGTTACCTAGAGGCAGAAATACCATTTTAAGAAACTAGATTTTTTTTTTTTACTTGAAATACCAGTAGATTGAAGTTTAGGAGACCTGGGGTGTCAGGCTTTTCCTGCCTGAGCTCAATACACAGTAAGGACATGAGGCTCACGTCCCTCTCCTCGGCTTGTTCATCAATGCCTTTCTACCTCACAGAACTGTTATAAGGATTTAACAATATAATAAATGGGAAATACTCTGAAAATTATAAAGCACTATGGAAATAATTATGATAGCTACCATTTATTGTGAGCTTAATTTCCTAAGAGCCTGGTAATTTTCTTAACCCTTTCCCCATGTCAATTAATTTCACATTCACAATACTGTGATGAGACAGGACGGCTGGTCTCCCCATTAAACAGATGAGTCCTGGGGGCTGAATGGCATGTCCACGGCCACATGGGTATAGGAAGAGTGGCACCTGACATGCCAGCCGTCTGTCTCCAGGCTCTGGACCCCAACCACTGCACAAACTGCCTGAAAAATTGGTTGATTCATTGGTTGATTGGCCAATTGATTAACTGATGGAACAGATGTGCACTGAGCTATCACGTGCCAGGCACCCTCGCAGGCCCTGGGACCCAACCGTGGTCGTGGGTGACAAAGCACGACCCCCAAGGATGCTGCTTTGTAATGCAGGAAAGTGACAACCAAAGGACTCTAGCATCAGGTGGCAAAGCAATGAAAAGGAAAAAAACCCAGCAAGATAAAGGGGAGGAACAGTCACAGGGCAGAGAGAGACCTGCTGAAACAGGGCCTCCCGGGAGAGGGTCTGACCACCCAGCAGGCTCGGCGACTTCCACTCGGCACTCGGGCAAAGGGTCCAAACTAGGACTGCCCTGGTGCTTTTTCACATCAGCAGGAGAGTGGTCACATATGCTGAAATATGTTGACTCTGAGTTCCCACTGTGGCTCAGTGGGTTATGAACCCAACTGGTATCCATGAGGATACAGGCTTGATCCCTGGCCTTGCTCAGTGGGTTCAGGATATGGCGTTGCCATGAGCAGTGGTGTAGGTCTTAGATGCAGCTCTGACTCAACCCCTAGCCTGATGCAGCTAGCAGGCATGGCCCTAAAAAACAAAAATAAAATAAAATAAAATAAAATACTGACTCATTCAGGCTTCTGTATAATGAGGGTCTCCTACTTTGGAACGTCATCTTCCCCGTAACTTCCTCTTGCTGGTCCTAAGGATTTTGCTGAACTTGAAAGTAAGCCTCTTTTTATCTTTCATTGAATGACTTGAGGCATATCTTGTGCTTTTATTTATGGTTTTATAGTTTAGCAAGCCTGCTTCATCCCATGGCATTCTGATGGCTTTCTTGGGTGACTATTAACTTACTGTGTTCTCCCGAGTCCCCTAGTTCTCCCTCTCTATCTGTGGTCCCCTGGTGGGACTCTGCAACCAGCTGTGTCCCTCTCCTATTCTATCCCCATCATTAGGGTCTCCGGGCAGCGCAGCTTCCCCGTCTGTAAAAGGCATGAATAAGAAGGGTCACAGTTTGGGGGATTGTTGGAAGAATTAGATGAATTAAAATATGTAAATCAACCAAATTATTCCTGGCATATATTAAACGTTCACTAAATGTTAGTTTTTTGACCATATAAAGGAGGTGAACTAATGCCGGGTGAAATAATGACTACAGTGCAAAGCAAACTGCGTAGCATAAAAGCCATGAGTGGACACGACCAAGACCACGTTCCAGAGGAAGGTGGCGGAGCCATCTTCCAAGTTTGAGCTGAGGCTGCAAGGATGTGCTGAAAGCGAGCAGCAGAGTTAGTCTCAGGCCCTTCTGGATAAAAGAAGGGCTTGCCTGGGAAGGTACAGGGTGCATCTTAGACAGATCTCTCCTGGCTTGACTCAACTGTGGGATTTCATCGTAGCAGCAGGAATCCGAAGGTCGGGTAGGCCAGGTTACACATTTTCGGAAGAATCTGCCGGGGAGGCACCGTGTACATCATTTGCGTCACTCAAGAGGCACACAGAGTGACATGAGGACGCTGAGGATGGTGGTGAGGCTACTCTCTGGGAAGCCAATGGCCGTGGGACCTGCCCGCTGGAGTCACACTGCAGCCCTCAGGACTAGTAACCATCTGTGCAGCGAAAACTTTGCACAGTAAAAATTTTATCTTCTGACAAACTTTCCAATAATGATTTTTATCACCTTTTGAGGATGATTATGTGAATTAATTACTCCATTAGGATTTGTAAAATGGCCATGATTAAATTCAATGATTCCTTTTGTATAAAAAGCTTTTGCTTGAGAAATGGACATTTTTGGTTTCCTTGAAAAGCAGTTGTATTGGAAAGCTGCATTCTTTCTTTTAGACCGTCAGTTTCCAGAGAAAGTAACTCAGTAAAACTGTCACATCTAATAGTGTCAAATGCTTTTTGTTAATTTTTTTTTTTAGTATGCAGCTCTTTGGTGAATATAATTATAGAAGTAAACACACATGCATTTTTTAACTGTTTTCATCAACTGCAGTCATCATTTTGGGGGAGGTGCTCTAAATGTCCTAATTTGTCCCATCAAACGTCCTCCAAACAGATTTCCCACATCCTTCTGTCAGAATCCTATTCAGTTTGAGAACTGCCTTGCTTTCCAGTACAGTAAGATTCTCCCCTAAATTAAAAAGAGGCTATTGCTTCTAGAAAAATTGAGCAGACATAGACTTCCCTATCCCTCTACACAACTAAGGTTAGTCTCAGTAAATTTTAAGTACAATCTGCAAAAATTTCCAACAGAAATAAATCCAAAGAGATCTGTACCTTGGCACATCATAATTAAAATCCTGCAAACTAATGACAAAGAAAAAGTAGCAATAAAATAGAGAGTGCTTCACCCCAGGAAAAACAATTTAAATAATCGTGGATTCCTTTTCGGAAGCCATAGAGGCCAGGGAACCACAATATATTCACGTGTTGAAAGACATCTCGCATCTAGCAAAATATTTTCCAGGAATTAAAGGGAAATCAACACATTCTTAGATGAGAGAAAACTAGGAAAGTTTGTTATCAGCAAAGCTGCCATGAAAGAAGAGCCAAAGGAAGTTTCCTAAAGAGGAAGGTAATGAGAAAAGAAAATCAGGAAAGAAGAAAGAGTCTGGTATGCAAAAATATGTGTAAATAAAACAGACTTTCCTTCTTTTGAGTTTTCTAAATTATGCTTGACAGTTACAGCAAAAGCATAACATTGCTAGACATTATTTCAAATGCTTATAGAGAACATAATTAAAATAATTGTAAAGTGGGGAGTTTAAGGGGCTGTAAACGGATGTAAGTTTTTTATACCTCACTGAGAAAATTATGAGATCAATAAATACCATGTGATAGTGTGATAATTTATGCATGCATAATTTTATATCTAAAACAACAACTAAAAGTGCTATACAAAGATATATACTAAAAAACATTATAGGAAAATGAGAATACTATTCTAAAAATGGTCAAATAATTGTTAAAAAGAAGGAAAAATAAAACAGAAAAAACAGGAAATAGAAAAAAAGACAAAATGGAAAATTTAACCCCTAACATATCCATGTTTACATTAATGCTAAAATAAACAAATTAAAAGATAAAAATTAGTAGAGGGAATTACAAAACATGACCTCACCATATGCTGTCTTCAAGAAACAACTTCAAATATAATAGACGAACAGGTTGAAAGTTAAAAAGTAGAAAAAGACATAGCATATACACATTGAGTGAAATGTCAGATTTCAGAGAAGAAAGTTATCAGAGAGAATGAGGGACACTCTATGATGAAAAAAAGGCTGACACCAGAAGTGAAAGCCATCCCAAAGCCAAATACACGTGCAAAAGACAAAGGAGCTTCAAAGTGCATGGAAGAGAACTGATAGAACTAAAAGCACAAGTAGAAAATTCCACAACTATAATTGGAAAACTGAACTCTCCTCTTGCGACAATTGATAGAACAACTGGACATAAAACAAGCAAGGTCACTGATGATGATGAGAACTGCAGCAGCCAAGAGGACCTCGACAAAGCGGCAACCAAAGAGAGAAGATAAAATCGATTTGAAAATATTTCAGCAGCAAAAACATTAATCAAATCCCACAGCGTCGATAAGGGGTGCTCTTGTAAGTCTACAGCTGAGTATCTTTATTCTCCTAGTTTATTCTCCTATGTGCTAGTGCTGACCCTCAACGAGAAGGAACTTCCAGGAGAGTGCTTTCCCCACCTGGGCCGTTTTGCCTGCTGGACCTCATTTGATGAGCAACACAATCATAAAGCTGAAACGCTCTTGTCCACTAGTACAAAATATAATTCGACAACTTCATCCTGGAAACCATAGGAAACTGTGGAAAATTATTAAAAACAATCCGAAAACGTATTGTAAAAAACATCACGTAAAGGCAGTGATGTAAGGAAAGGGGCGGTGGTAGCTGAGACTGTCACAGCTGTCTATATGATTAATAAAAAGGGACAGAAGGGCTTCCCTTTGTGGTTCAGCTGGTCAAGAACCCAGCTAGTATCCACGAAGATGTGGGCTTCAATCCCCAGTCTTGCTCAGTGGGTTAAGGATCCTGTGTTGCCATGAGCTGCAGTGCAGTTTGCAGATGCAGCTCGGATGCCATGCAGCTGCGACTGTGGCGGAGGCTGGCGACTGCAGCAAGGATTCCACCCCTTAGCCTGGGAACTTCCCTACACCTTGGGTGCACCCCTAAAAAAAAAGGGGGATGGGGGACAGAAATGACTCAGACACAGTGTGAACATAAGATGGTGACAGGTTTCCAAGGCTCAGGGAAGGCAGAAGGAATGAGGCTTACGGAGGAAGGCAGAGGGTGGGTGAAAGCCTGCCCCTCCTTGGAGGCTTTGGCGACCGGGTGTTGACGTGGCTGTTATTTAGGACAGAGGATATGGGGGAAAAAATAATACTGGGGAGGAAAATCAGTATTTTAAAAAAAATAGGTTCACTGATAAACTTAGGACAGTCAAGGCTGAGAGGTGCAGGCGCTCAAACGGGGGTTAGGACTGCAGGCGTGTACCGCGGCAAGTCTTGAGCGTGCAGGAAATAGTGGCCTCCTGCTAATGACACCACGGGAAAAATAAAGAACAGGCAGATGTTATTTGGTTGGAAGTTTTGGTTGGAAGTTTTAAAAAATTAATAATAATGGAGTTCCCACGGTGGCACAATGGGTTAACGATCCCGTGTTGCCAAACCTGTGACACAGCTCACGGCTACGGCCTGGATTCGACTCCAGGCCTGGGAACTTCCGTGTGCTGCAGGTACCGCTGAAAGAGAAAGAAAAAATTCATAATAAGTACAATCAGCCTCCATCCTATATGCATTGTCAATAAAAAAAGAATGCAACAATTTGTGTTGTTGCATTCTTTTTAATAATAAGTACAATCAGCCTCCATTCTATATACGATTGTCAATAAAAAAAGAATGCAACAATTTGTGTTGTTCATAGCAACGACACAGATAGTGACTAAAAAGAAATTTAACAGGTGTCAACGTAAAAAATATGCAGAACTTCAAAGCTGAGAGTTAAGCTTTATTGGGGGCAAAATGAGGCCCAGAGCCCCGGAGGCAGCATCTCCGAGAGCTCTGAGACACCGCGGAAAGAGGCAGCGGGCAAGGTGAGGATGCAGTCTTGGTGAAGGGGGCGGTACCCGCATCCAAGCACACATTTCACAGGTCACTGACGGTCTCGTGAAGGTCACTGCTACTCACGAGGAGCTGACTGTTGTATAGAAAAAGCCAACTTCCCATAAACAAGATGAAAATGGACAATTACTTGGTAAATATATACACAAATTGTCACCAAAGATTTTTAAAAGCAATTACCTAGAGTGTGGGATTTCTAAGCCCTTCTAACTTTTATTCATGTTCTCCTCAGATGACAAATGATGGGGGAAGCAGATCAGTCTGCTCTTGCATCCCTTCATCGGCAGAACCCAGGCTCTGTACAATGAAAGCTTCACACCTTTTCCTTTACGCTGTTCCGCACGTATTTATCGCGTTTGCAATGAGGATGAATCCTTTTCACGCGAACTGAAATGGTTCAAAAATTGCAAGAAAATTAGCAACACTCCAACAGATAGATGGGTGATTATCAAGAGTGGAACTATCAAAATTAGGAAATAGACCCAATAAAGAAACATATGGAAAATATCCAAGAACATTTGTAATGAAAGCATTGAAATTTAAGCAACAATGAAATTCAATTTTACACCTATTAAATTAACATCAATCTAAATACATGTTAGGCTTTAATCCAAAGTGAGACATGCAGAAACACACCAATTCTTTCCCATAATGTTGCAGATTGGAACAATTTTGGAAAACATAATGGGAATACATTTCAAAAGCTAAGGGGGAGCTATTAATCTTTGACCCATTAATCCAACTCCTGGGGATTCATTCCTAAGAAATAATTCCATGTGAGAATTCTCCATAGAGCTTACATTATTTTTGCCAACACAGATAGTAATTGAAACCTAACTCACAAAAAACAATTGCCCCGCCGTCCTTGCAAGTGGAGCGGCTCATCTTCAGGCACAGCCTAGAGATGATGGTGGTATCAGCACACTTTACACCCCCAAGGGTCCTGCAGCCCCACAAACCTCCAGCTGAGTGCAGCTAATTGGGAGGAAGCAATGTGGAACCCTGTGACCCCCCCATGACTGCTTCTAGAATGACTTAATTAAAGATCTCACCATCGAGAAGTTACCTTAACCAAACAACAGTAGCGCCCAAGAATGTCATCTGTGCCAGAACCGGTCAAAGGACCAAGTTTGAAAAGTAAAGAAAGAGTAACTGAATGAAGAATAGTTTGAAAAGTCAAGCTCATTATCATGCAGCCATCCTGAAAAGTGATGTCTCAGAAGTGAATTTCCTAAGCAATCAGTGAGAATTATTTTCCTGTTCAAAAGGAGACACACACACACACACACACACACACACACACACACACCTGGCTCAAGCTCAGCGGAACGTGAGGGAAACATCTGCAGAGTACAATATTATTCTTTCTTTTAAGGTTGTCCACAGCCATCGCCTCCAGAAACAGAAGCCAGAGTCTTGGACAGGACCCCAGCTGGCAGGTAGCTTGGGTACCACTTCTGTTTCCTGGGCCTGCGCCTGGCCGCGCTCAGCATCTGTCCCTCCCATCCGAGACGCTTATCGTGTGTGCCATCAGCAACCTGCTGGCTGGACCTTTGGTAACATTCTACACGTTGCGCTGCTCAACTTTTGATTAATTGCAGCCACACTGCACCTTGTACTCTTAATTGACTTAAACTCCAAATATCATTAGCCCGAATTTTTGAAGAAGTTACAGTATCATCCATACTCTATTTTTCATTTTCTCCACTTAATGAAACTTGGTTCCTTATCTGAAATGAGCTCTCCTCTCTGCTTCTGAAGTCAATTCTTCCTTCTTAGCATCTTCATTAGCGCCTACACACGCGACAGCACCTGGCCTGATAAATCTTTCTGTGTGAATGGTTCCTCCCTCAAGACTCCCCATCAGGCTGCCCACACCAAGATAAACATCCAGAAAATGCCTGAATCGTTCACTCTTTCTTCCTTTACTTTAAACAGGCCTCTTGCTTCTTTCTGTTGCCCGTTTTCTCAAATGATAGTTAGAAAGTGAGACTAATTGCAGGTGCCGTAAACAGAGCTCACACAGCAGCTCCACTTTAGGGTCAACTGACTTGTCCTAAAGTAGCTTTTTCAAGAGGAAATGGTTTGGTGAGTCTTGTTATAATACGTCAAAACCAAGACTGAACCAAAACTATTAAGTCAGATAGTGCTGCCAATTCATACTGACTTTCTGAAACACGTTTTTAGTCCAATGTAATTTATTCGATTTGTGCAAGTGATTTTATTTTTATTTAATTTTATTGGAGATAGTTGATTTAAAATGTTGTGTTAGTTTCAGGTGTATAGCAAAGTGAATCGGTTATATATCCAGTGATTTCTGAAATCTTTGAAACGCTAACTCCTAACTTTGAAATGCAATGTTGAAACCTAATGTTTGCTATTAAAAGAGCACAGTTACTAAGCTGGATGGTTCTTTGTTTAAAACTAGCCTTTGGGGAGTTCCCTGTGGCAGAGAAGGTTAAAGGTCCTGTGTTGTCACTGAATGGGCTCAGGTGGCACAGGTTCGATCCCTGGTCCGGGAACTTCCACATGCAGCAGGTGTGACCAAAAAAAAATAAAACAAAATAAAACTAGACTTCAGGTACTGATAATTTGACTTTCATATTTAAATGTCCAGGCATCTCTGACATTTTCAGTAGCCATTTCTGTACTTCCTGCAGCCCTTCTTTTTTTCTTGTTCTTTTTTCCACCCCATTTATTGCTCACCTCTGCCATCATTCGCCATGATTTTACCTCAGGATGCAATCTGTTTGACCAGCCCTGGGAAACAAGATGGAGAAGTGGCCGCTCAGTAACTATACTTTTCACGACAGCAGCCGTGAGAAGAAATATGCCCTTGCCTGTAAAACGCTGCCAATCCTGAGGCCAAAGAAACAAGCGGAGAGAGAGAAACTGCACGCTGATGGGGAGAGAGTGGGTAGTTACGCAGGTGCTTCTGGACGCCCCAGGAGGGGACCGTGGACAGAGAGGGAAGCCTAGGGGCCTTACAAGACCACTGCAGGTTAATAATCCGAGAAAGCCATCAAAGTATTGGGGAGCAAAGCAGGTTTGCTGAGCTATAAAACCATAAAGAAAAGCAGGAGATATGCCTCAGGTCATTAAGGGAAAGACTTGACTTGCGTTCAGGTTCAGCAAGACAACCGTCCCCAGGCCCAAGGACAGGGATTTAAGGGAAGGGTGACAGTCCACACCAGGAGAGGAGACCTTCATTGTACGGAAACCTGAGATGATTCAGCACAGTTTAGCGGATGTTACCGGTCTCCTGCCGACTTGAATAAGCACCATGACCGTGGCCGTGAATATGATAGGGTCAAATAGTCTCTTGGCCGATACGAAGGAGGAGGTGATGACGCAAGCCGAATGTCTCCTCGAAGAATGAGGGAGAAGCCGATCTCTCCCCTCCCCGTTTTCCTTAGATCATAAAAACGGGTCCACCCAGTCCTCGGGGCACAGCGTGCTCTCCCGCCCACCTGTATTTCTCACAAGGGTCCTAGCTTGTAAATCTATTCCTTGCCTGTCTCTTCGCCCCTCACTGGACTCCTTCTGCACTGAGATGCAACAAATCTGAACCTCAGGAAGTCCAGACACTGGGTGAGAGATTCTAATTTAAAAAGTGTGGGCCCAAGTCCGGATCTGGGATCTGGCTGAGTTCAAGTCGGAGCTGCTGTCTCTCTCATAACCTTGGCCTCTATGGGTGCCAAGGATGGAGAAGGAAGCAGCAAGCCCTCCTCAGAGGTGTCACCAGGCTGCCTGAGACGCACGCCCAGGGCTGGGCGTAGTCAAGCCGTGTGAGGGCTCAGGTGCTACGGTTCTCAGCCCTGCCAAGGCCTCGGTGCGGCGTCCCCGTTCCCGCGGCTCTCCATCACAGGGAGGCCCGCCGGGAACAGTCGGACCCACAGACGATCCAGTAAAGAAAATGAGCACTGCCTCTTATGGCCCGTCAGTCCGGGAAGGGTTCAGAACAAAACCCAAAATCCCCTTAATGAGGAAACAGGAACGGCACCCATCGTCATAACATAAAAATTGTACTTGGAAGGGGCAATGGCAGTAATTCCAAATGTTTATAGAACACAGCAGCTGCTTCAAAATGTAGAACTACAATCGGCACCTAGGTTTTCCTTTAGTTTTTTGGCATATTTCATACAATGAACTTTATCCTTGCCTCAAAAAGTGGCACCCACATTCTTCTAGGATGGCACATAGAGTAAAATCTTATCAGTTGAAAGCTGTTGATACTCACATCGTGCCACGTATTCTGCTGAGAAAGTTCTCTGGCCCAGAAAGCATGACGAAATGTTTGGGGTTTGTAAGATCTGCTCAGTGCCTGCGCACGCCCCACGTGGCTGGTGGAAATCGTGAGGACGGGACAAAGTTCTGCTTGAATAAAAAGTACATTTTCTATAAAGCCGCAATTCTGCTTTTCATCTTTCTAGGAGGAATCACCATGTGCTGAAAGCATAACTTCCCCAAATACGTGTATTTCCCAAAGGTACTTAATTTGCATCCAGGGAATAACGTTTCTATTGAGAAAATTGTGTCTGCCTTAACCGGCGGTGATTTATTTCAATGTTTTCTGCTTTCCTTCTATCTTCTTAATTTAATTTAATTTCTTAGCATAATCTTATCTCTTGTGTTCAGCTTATTTACCCACACCTAATTTTCCCTCGTACTGAATGTGTTCTGTATCCAGTTTTCTCCTTCGAACAAGATATAGTTCAGTAAGCTACTTTACAACGGTTTTTAAAAGAAGATAGAGCGGGAGTTCCTGCTGTGGTGCAGTGGGTTAAGAACCTGGACTGCAGCGGCGCAGCTCGCTGCGGAGGCATACCTGGCCTGGCACGGGGTAAAGGGCCCAGCATTGCCACAGCTGTGGCACAGGTCACAACTGCGGCTGTATTTAGTCCCTGACCTGGAAATTCCCATATGCTACAGGTGCAGCCAAAAAAGAAAGAAAGGAAAAAAAAGAGCTTCGACACACAGCACGTCCTCTGCTGTTGCCCACTGATGGAAGTCTAGTTTCTGGAAGGGTTTTGATCCTCATCTCCTGCCCACCGTGTCTTTTTTATAATTGAAGTCAGTTTATTTACCATATTATGGTAGTTTAGTTTTAGGTATACAGCAAAGTGATTTGGTTATTTTTTTTTTCAGTTTTTCCATTACAGTTTATTACCAGGTTCTAAACACGGTCCCCTGAGCTGTGCAGTAAATCCTTGTTGTTTCCATCTTCAACATTGATTGACACTTTATACCTCTAAGACTGGGAGTGAAATCTCATTGTGCTTCCTCTTCACCTCGATCTTTCTCACGATCTCATTTTCCGTGCCTGCTCCCAGGACCAAGCACCAGCGACTGTGAAGTCTCTTCCCTGTGGCGGGGCCCAGACCGGGTCCGTCGGCCACACCAGTTCCGGCCTCTTCCCTCTCATCAGTCAACTTTCTGCGTCCACAGGGCTCTGGCATCTGGAAGCCAGTCCCCCAGTGATATTTTTCATGATATTTTAAGGAATTGGGCTGTTTACAGTTTGAAGAGCAGTTTCACCCACATTACTGAGTTGATCTCTACCCCAAACTGCTCGCTGATCTGTAAGAGCACTTCCGCTTAACAGGTGGAAAAACAGACCAACAGTTAAACACGGAGTAGGGAGTGCCCACGGTGGCATAGCAGCTAACGAGCCTGACTAGCATCCTTGAGGAGGCAGGTTCGATCCCTGGCCTCGCTCAGTGGGTTAAGGATCTGGCGTTGCCGTGAGCTGGGGTGCAGGTTGCAGATGTGGCTCGGATCTGGGGTTGCTGTGGCTGTGGTGTAGGCTGGCGGCTACAGCTCCCGATTGGACCCCCAGCCGGGGACCCTCCACAGGCCGGCCAGGACCGCGTGGCCCCCAGCCCCACGCACTCCCAGGGCGCACTCCGGACAGCACCGCCCGCTTGCTCGGGAGCTTCCCACGCCTGCGGAGTTGGGAACTGTGGCACAGGGCCCAGCACACACGCTTTAGCAAGTGCTCCAGAGGAGGCTGGTTCTCTGCAGGTATAAGAATCACTGATTTCAGGAGCTCCCATTGTGGTTCAGTGGGTTAGGAGGCTGACTAGTATCCAAGAGGATGCAAGTTCAATCCCTGGCCTTGATAGGGAGGTTAAGGATCCAGTGTTGTCGCAAGCTGCAGCACAGGTCACAGGTGGAGCTCAGATCCAGTGTTGCTGTGGTGTAGGCCCGCAGCTGCAGCTATGATTCGACCCCTAGCCTGGGAATGCTGCAGGCACGGCCCTAAAAATATTAAAAAAAAATTTTAAAAAGCCTCACTGATTTCACCATAGGACTTGGCAGAATTTAGCCCCGTGAATGCAGGAACTTGAACCAGATCATCATTTTGACCCTGTCCTACCTCTTAGAGCTATAAACACAGGAATATTCTACCAGGTTAAGACAGCCTTTGTCTCCCTCCTCCGGATGTCTGTGCAGACGAGATGGGGACCAAACTGAGGACAGCAGAGGCAAGCGCCTCCGCGTTCTGCTGGATTAAGGGACGTCCAGCTCCACAGGCTGCCTTTCCTAAGCACGCATCTTTAAAAGGAAGTGCTGGGTTCCCTGGTGGCCTAGGCCATCATCACTGCTGTGCTGTGGGTCACTGCAGAGGCCTGGGCTGGATTCCTGGCCCCGGAACTTCTGCAGGCTGTGGGTTTGGCCAAAAAAATAACAGAAAGAAAGAAAATGCTAGGAATGCTGATCTGATCTTATTTCTTCACCATTTCCAGAAAGTCATCATGCTTTCTGAGGCTTCACTCATCTACTTCTTAAACTATGTACGATATGATGCAACCCAAAATTCTCTCTAAAGTATAATGAATGAGAGGTTAAAGCCGGCTCTAATCAAGACTTAAGATCACGCATACTTAGCAGTTACAGGAAACCAGGAGCTGGAGCGTCAAGATCATTAACAGCAGGGAAGGCGCTCAGGCCAGGACGCGGGACGCTGACACGTTCAATACTCCCCATAGCCAATACCTTGAAATTAGAAAAGTAGGGTGGCTGTTATAGAATAAATAAGAAATCTAATTAGATTTCTTTTTTAATTTAGAAACACTCAGCTAAGGGCAGGAAGACATATCAGTAGAGGCAGGTTGATAGAAATACACATAGAAGAAGGTTCTTGAAAAACATCCACAACTGTGGAAACTAGATGGGACCAGATGATCATTGTATTATTTTCTTCAAATGTGTATGTGTCTGCAATTTTTTGGAAAGTAAATGTTGGTGACAAATATTAAAAATAAAGGCGGTTACATAGAATTTAAAAATCCCCCCTGTGTTTCTCTCCCCCAGCACTCTATGAATAAAGAAATCTGGATAAATACAAGGCTACAGAGGCAAGGATACCCTTTATTTATTTTTTTTTTTGGCCAAACCCATGACATTTGGAAGTTCCTGGGCCAAGGATCAAATCTGAGCCACAGTTGCAATCTACGCCACAGCTACAGCAGTGCCAGATCCTTGACCCACTGCACCACAGTGGGAACTCCACAGATGCACTTTTGAAGAAGTTGCTAATCTAGTTCTTTAATACTCACTCTACGGTACTTAGATCAAAGCCCCTAAGACTGTCTCTTCAACTAAAACATGCCTCCAAGGGGCCTGGTGAACAATTTAAAACTCTGCAGACATCACGGAGGTATTTTCCTGATCAGCTCGTGGTTTCCCGACCCCTCCCCTCTCCTGGGTATCTGTTCCCCAGATTTTCCTTCCTAGGCAAGAAAATACAACTGGAAGAGTAAAGAGAATACAGCTAGTATTGTGGAACCCTGGTAACACAAGGCAGGAACAGGCACCAGGAGACAGAGCCTGGAGGAGGGGGCTGTCCTCTTTTCCAAAAGTTGAATAGTATGACGTTAATGTTAAAAGTTGCTGTCGTCGTTGGCTGTGCCTGTGGCGTGTGGAGGTTCCCCGGCCAGGAATTGAACCTGTGCCACAGCAACGACCCGGGCCACAGCAATGACTGACCTCACTGGATCCTTAACTCACTGAGCCACAGGGGACCTACAGTTTTAAAGTTTTGACAAACAAAAATCTACCTTAATATCCTTAGAAAGTTTCCTTTCCCAATCAGGAACATTCCTGGTATTTTGAGCATAGGGCCACGATTTCTACTAAAATAAATATTATCCCATCTCCCTGGCCTTTGATATCACCCCCTTGAGACAGGTCGTTTCATGTTTGGACCCTTTAAGTCAGTTGTGTATTAGGAAGCAGGTTTGTGACCCTTTGCCTATATGTTTAGTTTTAACACTGTATACATCTGTCTATACGACAACACATAAATTTAAAATTATGTGAAGTGAAACAAAGGATGTATATAGACGTGTGTGTGTGAGTATGAACCCTAAGTGTGGGTCTGTGTGCACAGAGCCACATGCACATACACAAACATCATCTTGGCCAGTTGTTGCTTTTTATAAATTGAAAGTTGGAGGAATAGGGAGTTTCCTGGTGGCTCAGCAGGCTAAGGACCCGGCGTTGTCACTGCTGTGGTCCTGGATACAGCTGTGGTGTGGATTTGATCCCTGTCCCCAGTACTTCCAGATGCTACAGGCATGGCAAAGAAAGAAGGAAAGACAGGAAGGGAGGGAGGGAGGAAGGAAGGAAAGAAAGAAAAGAAAAAAGAAAGGAAGAAATAAAATTTGAGGAATAGGTTCACTTAGTGTCATGGGTTTTGGATTGCAGTGTAATTTTGCTTCCGTTCTTTTTGGAAATTTTCCCCAACGCATTTATTATTTCACTGATATAGTGCAGATTAAGATGCAAAATCTTCAGATCCTCTGCTACAGCTTCATAAAATAACAGGGTACAGCTGCCTGGGCTTTGTCGCTGAGAGGAGAGAAAATAACAATCCTGAGAGGAAAACGCAGAGAGCTGTTAATCACTTTTTAATATTCCGTGCAAAGAAATATTGATGAGATATCTGAAGCTAGACCCGCAAGGCCTGGGGCTTTACTTCTGCATCTTGATGGAATCAGAAAAGCCATGCGGATGCTCAGCCTTGGCCCAGAACCAGTGGGACTGGCGAGCCAACGCCCACCCGCCTGGCCCGACTCACTCAAGTCCCACTGGGATCTCATCTCCCAGAGGATTAAAATCCATGGGTCGCCGGCTCCAGGTTCCCAATTTACCTTTAAAATGTGCTCCTATCAAGTTCCTGTTGTGGCTCAGCAGGCTAAGAACCCACCTAGTGACCACAAGGATGTAGGTTCAAATCCTGGCCTCGCTCAGTGGGTTAAGGATCCAGTGTTGCCGCAAGCTGTAGCATGGGTCACAGATGCTGCTCGGATCTGGCGTGGCTGTGGTGTAGTCTGGCGACCGCAGCACCAATTCGACCCCTCACCTGGGGGACTTCCATAGGCCACAGGTGCTGCCCTAAAAAGACACAAAAATAATAATAATAAAATAAGATGTACTCCTATCATATCTCAAGTATTTTCTACTACGGCTTCTTAGAAGTATTCCAGGGAGGGTTAGTGTAAACTGGCACACAGATCTCGATTCTGGTAGCTTTGGGGTGTAACTCAAACGGTACCGTAGCATACCTCCCTGTGTCTGTGTTTTCATTTTTTAATTTTTTGTTTTTGTCTTTTTTTTTTTCGTTTTATGTAGAGCCGCACCCGCGGCATATGGAGGTTCCCAGGCTAGGAGTCTAACAGGAGCTGCAGCTGCCGGCCTTCGCCACAGCCACAGCCACGTGGGATCCGAGCTGCGTCTGCGACCTACACCACAGCTCACGGCAACGCCGGATCCTTAACCCACTGAGCAAGGCCAGGGATCGAACCCACAACCTCATGGTTCTTAGTCAGATTCGTTAACCACTGAGCCACGAAGGGAACTCCTCATTTTTTAACTTTTTTTGTCTCCTATTGAAATGGGACCCTAAAAGCATCTCCTAAGAGCTAAAAACCTATCGTTGTTGTTCCCCGACTAAAGGGCTATGCTGTCTGTGGTTTGCTAACGATAGAAAAAGCTCAGTTAGTGTCTCTTGCTGAGGAGTTTGGGCTGTAAGAACACCCGATACGCAGCGCTTCTCGGCCTTTTGGCTAAGATCAAGTGTAGAAAACCTAATATATAGATGATGTAAAAATGTCTGTGTTTATTCAATTGATCTTAAGAGGGACAGAGTTTATGCCTAAAAGTGTGGCACATTTCCTGACTCAGAGAGTGAATTATTGGTTCACCCTCGACTGAACACGCTGATTCTGTTTTCTCCAATAAACTAGAGGATTCTGCAAGTTGGATTGATTCTTCCCTTTTTTCTTGTCTAAGTAAGCACCCATTTCTGCTGGCATCAAAAATTACCAGAGTTAATAGTCCAACAATGACGCTAAATCTATAGTAACCCCACTGATCAAACATTTCTGTGGGGAAAAAAAAAATTAACAAAATAATAAGGAAGATTCTCACCGTATAAGAGTACTCAGATAGGAATTTAGTACTCAGTTTCACCAAAATAGTAATTACGAGCAGGAGTCGTTTATAATAATCGCCAGCACACATGTGACACCTGCTATGTGTCACCTCTGTTGTTACCTACAAACGTTATTTCAATCAATTATGAACTTTACAAGACAGCTTCTAATTTTACAGATAAGAAAATTCTAACCACACATCGAGAAGGTTGAAGAATGGAGATTCATACCCAGGTCGGTAAAAAGTTTTAAACTGGCCTCAAATACTTCTCATAGCAACCCTGAAACCATTGCTAGTCTCTTCCAGGAATTTTTATAAGTTTCAATATGCACAAAGCTGAGATGGAAATTTTTATCGTTTGTAATTTACACTGGTAATTTCCCTCTTTTCTACAGACGGGAGGACAAGGCCATTGGAAGGATGATAATTTAATGCACGTCTCCTATTTCCGCCCTCACATCTTCTCAGAGAAACAGCACCTCCCTGGGGCCACCAGCCCTGAGAGCCGCCCTCCCACCCAGCGTCCAGAAGCCTTTGTCGGTTCAACCCCTGGTTCCTGGGCATCAGCTCTTCGTACTGAAAACCCCAAGGCACCAAGCACCCCGGAGGAGGAAATGGGTATCTTGTAGCGCTTTATAGTCCAGGGTTAGAGGATAACCTACCGTGAATTAGTCTGACAAGCGCTGCAATCCAAGGACGGTCGTTACCTGTTCACTCTTTCTTATGTGGAGTGAAATAAGGGCAGTTTCAGATTCTCAGACAACAAATAAATGCCTTAGCTCCTTGTACAGCAGGAGAGACGCTCTCTGCTTGGTGCACCCCCGCAGGAAGAAAGCGAGGAGAGGAAGCTGACTCGGAGCTTCGCAGGCCAGCGGATGTGAACTCCAAATGTAAAAAGAAGCATCTAACAGCTACCGGGAACGAGGGCCCTCCCTCTTCACCTGAACACGAGCCCGGGGCTGACAGGACCCCTCCTCTTTCAGCGTTGCCGTGAGCCCCGGTGCAGGTCGCCGATGCGGCTCGGATCTGGCGTTGCTGTGGCGGTGGTGCAGGCCCGCAGGTGCAGCTCCAGTTGGACCCCTATTCTGGGAACTCCCCTGTGCTGCAGGTGTGGCCCTAAAATAAAAAAAAATAAAATAAAATAAACAAAATTCTCATCAAATGGAAGATGTTAACTACTAGGTGAAGCATTCTCCACTCAAGAGAGAAGGTTCTGGTGCCATATACTTAAGGACCACTGCAAACCTGCATCTACCCTGATCCTTATCTGTGGCCCTATTTCCCATCCCGGATGTAGCGCTCCTTCCTGTTCTCTCCCAGCGGAGGACGCAGTCTTTAGGACGTTAGCGGCTGCGGTCCCCTTTACTTGGAAAAGTAAATCAGTCTCTTCTTTTCTCCTAGGCTCCAAACTCTGTCTCTGCATTTCTATTCAGCACCAGTGAAAATAAGCCTAGTTTTGGCAACACTATCAACAGGAGAAATAGAGTTGCTGCTAACTAAGAAAAGGAAAAAAAATAGGGGTGGAGTCACAGATTTGGAGAAGGTAAATCGAGAAATGTCTTGGGTAATGCTCCAGCCGAGATGCCACATCTGATATTCAAGAGGAGGTGTCAGGCGGAGTGTTGAGCCCGAGTGTCTGGCGTGACACAGACGCCCTGAGAGATGGGACTCTCCAGCGTGGCGTGTTCAGGGAGATGAGCGTGGACTGAAGTGGACAGAGAATACGGGTGGAAAAGGAGAAATGACTGAAGGAGGGAAAAAGCTGTGGTGTGCTATCCTGGAAACCCTTCCATGAAAGATTTCAAGAGGGAGGGGACCGCTGATTGCATCCAGCGATGATTTGGATTCGGGCAAGATGAGGACTTAACACGCGATCACTGGACTTCACAGTGAGGGGACTTTGGTGGCTTTGGCAGCGGTGGCGGTGAATAAGCCGAATGCCGAGAGGTCTGGGAGAGAAATGGGGGAGCGAATTCAGGGATAAGAGCCGGTAGGGAAATTAGGTGCCAAGTGTGGAGTTAAAAGGAGTAACAGTCCTCTAGAGAAAAGACGCCGACACCGGAAGGAGGGGGCAGAATGACCGGAGTCACGTCCACGACCACTGACCGAGGGGGGTTCTGACGGTCCTCAGGACGTGAGGTAACGCGGAGTGGACCCCAGTCCTGTCCTCGGCCTGCCTTTTGTCCACAGGAAGACTTGAGTCAAAGAATCAATTTAATCAGAGAAGTGAGAAAATACAGAGAAAAAAGAAAACAGCCCCCCAAAAACAGAATACTAGTTTAGCCGTTCAACAAAGTCAAGGACCTTCAGTTCTTCCTCAAGGAGTATATTCTGAGGAGTGTCCTTGGGGCTTTTTTGCGGGTGCTGAAACCCCCCGCTGGGTTCAGAAGTCAACAGCGTGCTGCCCACAGGCAGGAGACCCCAGACTGGTTGGAACCAGAAGGCTGATGATGCTGACTGCGGATGACCTCATCGGCAGCCAATCAGAAGAATGACCGTGAACTGGCCACACCCTGCTCCTCAAACACTGAAACACCCCTGGCCCCACGCTGGGGGGAGGGGGCACAGTCTTGGAGGCACTAGCCAGCTGTGTTCCCTCTTTGCCTGTTTCTTCCAACTCTGTCCCCGCATTTCTATCTGGCATCGGTGTACAGAGGCAGCCAGTATTCCAGCAGCAGTATCAATGAAAGCGTCCCTCGGGAAAAGAGCCCCCACACGTGAACCCTTCCCACAGTGAGCAGCAGGTGCCATGAGCTAGAAGGGAGCGTGGGAGGTGGGTAAAGGCTACTTCCTGGACCGGTATCAGTGTGCCCCACAGCTAGCACTTATACCGTTGTCATCAATGTTACTATCATTTAAAACATACGCAAGCGAATGCCACGGACAGACATGCACGAGTCTGGGAAGGAACTGAAAAGACACGGTTCACGAGTGTAGGCAACAGCCTGTGTGCCCAGATGTCCAAAAGCTGTCAGCATCCCTTCGTGGAAAGAGAGATGAGGATACGGAGGCTATCTGAGCTTACAAATATTTGAGTCCATCTTAAAAAAAAAAAGAAAAAACTCAGGAACGGTGTCATTGCAACATAAAAGGAGTAACAGTGACCATTACAAGCTGAACAAAGAAAGACTAAATGATGATCAGAGCATGCTTCAAAGTAGAAAACAATGAGCAGTTCTTGAGAGAAGATACACAGCTTAACACTAATAATTAATAAAATCCCAGCTTGTACAGACAAGCATTTATGAGATCTGGGGAGGTAAAAGCATCGTACATTCTGGATTGTAGTTTAATTCTGACCCTGGTAATATTAAACTGTATGCCAAGTCAAAGCTCTCTGTGGATGTCAGCTTACACTAGTATGCTGTTTTTGAGAAGTGTTTTTTAAATAGCCCATAAAAATTTAAATGAGAGTGTATGCTTTCTAAAGTTCAAGGAAAAATAAAATAAGTACATAATTACAGGGGTACATAAGCAGCTAAGAAACATAAAAAGAATTAAAAGAGACAAAAACCTCCAAAGAATATGACAGCAATGTACTATATGCTTTTTTTCTCTTATAATATGATAGACGTGCCCCAAATATTAAGACTGCCACTAAAAATCGTCTTAACGAGCGATATAGAGCCACATGGGGAAGATCATACTCACATCAAAGCAAATGCAGAATGTATTTCAAAACAATAGGAGTCTGGTTTTATAAAATGTACAACTGTGCACATGTTCATACCAGAAAATTAAAACACTGAGTTTGCTTTTAGTCATAGGAATGCAGGAAGGTCCTACTCTCCTTAATTTTCATATTAAAAAAATACTTCAATAAACTTTCATTAGTTTCTTATTCAGGAGAGAAATGTGATTTTGTGAAACATCTTTTCTACTGCCTGCCAAGAACCCAACTGTAATTGTGATTAATAAGATAATGACTCAGAAACAACAGGTTAATTTCACTGTAAAATTGAAATAGATATTTATGCCAATGTTCCTTTGTGCCATAGGAAATACACAAATAGCGATAGAGTCATAAATATTTTGACTCGGAGGTGAGTGGATTTTCTTCTGAGTCTCACAGAAAGTGTCAAAATGTATAACATTTTGAGTTGAAATCTGGATTGAATTTGGACTAATGCGTATTAGCACGCTTTCAACTGTGAACTCATACAATTTCATTTTGATTCTCCTTCTCATCCTTAAAGCAAACTTATAAAGAAGAAACTAAATCTGTAACAGTGAATCCTTATTTTAGAGACCACGTTCTTGAAGACAAAAACACCACCCATCTTGGTAACACTTAAACCACAACTGTCTCTGGGTTCTGGGAGCAGAGGTGTGAGTTTGGGAATCCGTTAGACATGCAGTCAAGTACCCAGACATACAGGGTTAATAAGCAAATTAATAATAGCAAAGGGGGAGTTCCTGCCCTGGCACAGCGGAAATGAATTCGACTAGGAACCATGAGGTTGCGGGTTCAATCCCTGGCCCCGCTCAGTGGGTTAAGGATCCGGCGTTGCTGTGAGCTACAGGTAGGTTGCAGACACAGGTTGGATCTGGTGTTGCTGTGGCTGTGGTGTAGGCCGGCAGCTACAGCTCCCATTAGACCCCTAGTCTGGGAACATCCATATGCCGGGCGTGCAGCCCTGAAAACAAAAGACAAAATAATAATAATAATAATAATAGCAAAGGACACAGAATGGGAAACTTAGAAAACTCAAGAATGCTTGTCTTTTCTCTACAATCAGTTCAGTCCCATTCTTCTGTAAGTGGAGAAGGTAACGCAAAGGCTTCATGGACAAGAGTTTTAAAATTTTCAGTGGGAGAATTACCAGCACTTAGAGAAGACACGTTCAGCTAAGCCAACTGTTGTTCAAAATCTTCAGTCTCCTCAATCAAATTACTGAACGCTCGAGCTAAAAGCGCTTCTCCTGTGTTCACCAAAACCAGTGGGGACATCGAGCTGTGACTCTTAAAGATATGAAATGGTGTGCATTCAAAGAAAAGAAGTGACAATTTTAAAATTTGGAACAGAGACCAACTGGGAGAAAAAAAAGCTTATGTGCCAACATGTGTAAAGATTTTAGGAACACCAAAAACTACAGTCATTTAAGGACACACATTTGTTATAGGCTGGAACTGTCTAGCCTCTCTAGGCTGGCAGATGGTTTCAGTAGGTTGACAGCATCCGTCGTGGGCTGTAAAAAGCAGGTGCGCGTTATAAATGCTCACAGAAAAACGGGGTTCCCAGCTAGACCCATAACATGTAAACGTGGAGTCCGCTTTCTCTGTTTTACTAGAAGATCAGGCAAGGTTAGAGTCGGTTAGTGTGAGACTTCAAATGAGTGGTGGCAAACTAACCCAGTGTTCTAATCAACTACTTCCATCTAAGATATGAGAACAACAAATATCATACAATGTCACTAATACGTGGAATCTAATAAAAAATGATACTAATGAATTTACTCACAAAATGGAAATAGACTCTGAGATTTTGAAACCACACTTAACAGTTACCAAAGGGAAAGTGGGGGGCGGGGGACACATTAGGAGTTTGGGATTAACATGCACACACATAGCATACAACATAACATATATAACATATAACAGGAAAAAAAGATTTATAACTCTAGTTACAGAAGGCAAATAGTCATGATTCCACTTGTATGGGTGTGGGGAGGATTACAGAGCAAAGGTCTTTCCAGGAGAACAGGAAATAAGAAACTCAGTGATAATTGTCTCTGCAGGTGTAAGTGTCTTTTAAGTTTTTCTCTTCATGGACATAACGCTTCTCTGTAAAAGGGGATTTACAGCAGCTTTATTCTCAGAAGTTTCTGCTTTTAATGAGATGTGGGGAGCTCCAAGGAGCTTTCTTTCTGCATCTGTTGGATCTCAAATATCTTTAATCCAAAAAAACAAACTTGATATCAGTTCTGACTGGTTACCCACAAGTCTCCATCTGGAGCTTCCTAGACGTTTCCAGAAGAGCAGAGTAGATGGCCATGGAGGGACGAGTCCAGTTAGAAGCTGCGAAAAGAACTTTCTGCCAGGGAAAGAAGAACTTAGGTTCTAAAGAGGAAACAAAAGGAACAAAGACCCGTAATGCTTAGAACAGATAACAAACCCAATTTCTGCATCAGAAACTGGGTGGCCAGAGTTCCAGATGCTGGGCTCAAAGCATTGGTAGCAGAGTCACAGTCACAGTTCTTTCCTGGAGCAAAGCATGGAGAGGCTCAGAAACAAATAGGATTAAATTGGATAACCCACAAGATCATGCTATGTTGTGGGAACATAAAATTTCCAATCAAAATTGTCTTTAGTTTTTGATCAAGTTCACAACAGTCTTGTTGGTAAAATAAGTCTAATCTCAGGAAATGTTGCCTGCTTATTTACATACATGCAGAAATGATGGCAATCAATTACATGAATATTTTAAAGACTGTTTTGTTGGAACTTTTATAAGGAATCCTAGATGGTCCTTTTTTTTTTTTTTTTTTTTTTTGCATTATAGCTGGTTTACAGATTTTTGTCAGGTTTTCCAACTGCTCCATGTGGTGACCTGATTACATGTACATATATGGATTTGTCACATGTAATTAGATATAGTTCCCCGTGCATTACAGTTGGAGCTCCTTGCTATTTAGATGGTCCTTTTAAAAGTCTCTCAAGGCTATGAACCCACATCAATTATTTATTAGCCTCAGATTTCAGCCGTAGTGCCAGAACCGAGCAGGGCCTGTGGAGCTTCTGGGCACAAAAGCCTTCCATGCCCCCCATCTCTTCTTCTTAGGACCTGGGCCTCATTCAGCCGCCAGGACCTTCCCTGAGCTCCAAGGGGCAGGTTCAGACAGTTGCTGATCAGGGACGGGAGGGGACGCAGAGACCAGGAGGAGCCGGCAGGACACAGCAGGGCAGGTCCTGGGTCCCCCCAAGGGACACGCATAACGACGTGGGCAGCTTATACACCTAAGAGAAAGGTCCTATTCCTTATGCTGCTTTTAGAAATGAATACTTCAAAACTGATCAGGAATTTACATCGTGGCTCAGCAGTTTACGAACCCAAGCAGTATCCATGAGGGTGTGGGTTCACTCCCTGGCTTTGCTCAGTGGGTTAAGGATCTGGCCTTGCCACAAGCTACAGCATAGGTCACAGACACACTTTGGATCCTGTGTTGCCTTGGCTGCCGTGTAGGCCAGCAGAAGCAGCTCTGATTCGCCCCATAGCCTGGGAACTTCCCTAGGCCTCAGGTGCGACCCTAAAAAAGACAAAAAATAAATAAACAAATAAATAAAACTGAACACCTCAGAGTCCTTCCTTGTCCTCCTCTCCGGCTTAATTTCACCTTGAACACCGTCACCCATACACTAAATATTAGGCACCCTGAGCACATCGCCTGTGGGTTAAAGGTTATTAGCAGGTGATGTTTTTCAGGAACTTTCCTAATTTGTTCTAATCTCTGATCAATATGCCCTTTTCACAAGCACTGTTTTTCTAGGCAGTAACCCAGAAGGCCGCCATCACAATCAGGCCGAGATCTCCTGACTCCAGACTGCGTGTCTGCCCTCAACCCTGATTCTTTTATGGAATCCTATTTTTCTCCTTTTTTTACTATAAAACTCCCCATAATTTTTCCCAATAGAGAGGAGTCTTTAAGACATTAGCCCGCGGTGGCCTCCTTTGCCTGACAAAGCAATAAAAGCTCTTTTTTTCTCCTTCACCCAGAGCTCTGCCTTCAGGTTTCTCTTCGGTCGGTGCCGGTGGACAGAGGCCGAGTTTCAGGAACAGCACTTATGGATTTGGCAGATTTCCTTTCCTCCGAAGATCCCTCACAGACACTCAGATTCCCGGGCTTGCTCGGAAGTGACCTTGTTTACTCACCTGTAATGGTAGGAATCCTGTAAGCCAGGTACCAGGCCAGTTTTTCCAAGAAGGTTTTGTAAGTATTCTCCATTGCCCAATAGAAACGAGGAGACAGAGTTTTGGGTGAAGGAGAAAGAGATAGCTTTATTGCTTTGCCAGGCAAAGGGGGCTGAAGAGGGCTGATGCCTTAAAGACCGTGCCCCCCTTGGAGGGGTCAGGAGGTGGTGTTATAGTTTGGGGAGTGGAATGAGGATCAGGGCCACAGATCAGGATCAGGGTAGAGGCCAGCTTGCTTTGTCTTTCAGAGCTGGTGTTGAGGGGCCCCGGGCCGGGTGCTGGCGCTCCATCAAGTAGTTCTTCCATTTAGGGGGGTTTTAGTTCTACAGCTATTGTTCAAAGATACTGCTCTGTAAACTCCTTGGGGAGGAACCAGCACCTGCCCCGAGGCTGTACTGGTGTCTCTTGTGGGCCCCTCCCTGGTCTGTGCAGCCCCTCCCTTCCCTGATCAGCAGCTGCCCTTTGGCGCTCAGGGGAGGTCTTGCAGGCAGAGGCTCCTTCCTTAAAAACAGGGAATGGAGGACACAAAAAGGCTTGTGTGCCTAGGAGCCCTGCAGGGCACCAGCTTATTTACAAAACCTTGGCTACATAACCAATGTCCTCAATTACATCCTGTTAGAAGGAGATTTTTTTATTCCAGTTTTACTGAGATGTAGTGTAATGCCCGCGGTCGCGAGACCCCCTCGCAACGAGCACACCAGAGTCAAAAGTCAAAGCCAAAACGGCAAGGGTCCTTTATTGCAGGTTCGAACCTGGACCCCTGCGCACTCGTTACCGGTGACGCAAAGAGGTCCCGACTGCAGCGAGTACAGAGTTTTTATGGGCACACACAAACAAGTCCGGGGCTTAGGGGAGCTTTTCAAAGGAGAGGGACACCGATTGGCTGATATTTGAATTGGGACACCGTCTGCTATATGATTGGCCTGGGACTGCGCGATCGATATTCAGCAAGCAAGCAGGTTTACAGAAGCAGATGTGGCGGTTAGTGACTGCCTATAATTGGCGCGCGCGGGACTTTTGAAAGTTGCAGACCTAGGGGGATGGAAAATTTCCTAAATGGTAGCCTGTTATGTCTTGGCCGGTTTTATTGACCCTTTGTTGCGAAACACTGTCACAACTGATATTTAGCGAGCAAGCGCTGTTACAGAAGCGAGAAGGGAGCGTTAAGTTGCAGTTGCCTTAGGTTTCGTCTCTCAGTAGTTGCCATATGTAACGATGCAAAATGATCACCATGATAAGTTTGGTTATATCCATCTCTTCACAAAGTTACAAAATCTCTTTCTCTGTGATGAGAACTTTGAAGATCTACTCTCTTAGAGAAACCCAGCAGGACCCTTCTGGGTACAACACCTTTGCACCAACCCCCAGCCCCACCGCGACCCCCATCTTTCTTCATCATTTCTTCTTTTTAGGAATAGGCTTCCCTCAGCCTCCAGAACTTTCCCTGAGTTCCAAAAGGCAGATTTAAACAGCTGTGAATTAAAGAGGTAAGGGGATGGAGAAACAGAGGAGCAGTCAAGAAACAAAGGTGCAGCCTTGGGACAGGGTCCCGGTTCCCCACGGAATACGCATCACAGCATCTTCGAGCTCTTCTGCGGGAACCAAGGTCCCCCAGGGGGAAGACCTTAACCTCGGGCTCAGCCCAGACTGTCTAGAGCCCCATCCTGGGACCTCACCACCGGCTGGTCAGTAGCAAGCCACACACTCCACAGCTGATTTTGCCTCTAAAGACTTCTCCCTGGGGAGTTCCCGTGATGGCCCAACAGAAACAAATCCGACCAGTATCCATGAGGACGAAGGTTTGATCCCTGGCCTCGCTCATCGGGTCAGGGATCAGGCATTGCTGTGGCTGTCGGGTAGGCTGGCAGCTGTAGCTCCGATTCAGCCCCTAGCCTGGGAACTTACATATGACAAAGGCGAGGCCCTAAAAAGCAAAAAAAAAAAAAAAAAAAAAAAAAAAAAAAAAAAAAACCACCTCCCCCCAAACCATCGGGGAGTTTGGGTATAAAGCTACTTGTTCTCCTTGCGTGGCCCTGAAAAAAAAAAACGTCTGCGGCTCCAAACCCACGTTTCCGTCTGTTTGGCCTCACTGTGCTCTGGGCACTGAGCTTGGCAACATCAGCAACCTTCAGATATACAATGCAAAAACAGAACAAAAAAACTGGGTTCAAATCCAGCCTGGGTTTTGGCCGGGTCCCTGCCTGTGGGTTTGAGTCCCAGTCTGAGTATCTGAGTTTCGTAGTTTCACTATGAGTTTGGCCTTTTTAGATGCTATATATGAGTTTACATAGCATTTTTCTTTCTCTGACTGACATTTTATTTCATTTTATTTTATTTTTTGTCTTTTTAGGGCCACACCCACATCATATGGAGGTTCCAGGCTAGGGGTCAGATCGGAGCTGCAGCTGCGGCCTATACCACAGCCACAGCAACGCAGGATCCGAGCCGTGTCTGCGACCTACACCACAGCTCCCGGCAACGCCGGATCCTTAACCCACTGAGCAAGGCCAGGGATCGAACCTTCATCCTCATGGAAGCTAGTCAGATTCATTTCTGCTGAGCCACGATGGGAACTCCTGTCTGACCTATTTTAGTGACCATATTGCCCCTTAAGGTTCAAGTCCGTCCATATTGCCACAAATGGTAGGATTGCCTTCTTTTTTAAGGACTAATAACATTCGTATTATATATATAATTTCATTTCTCAAAAATTGGATGGCCGGATCATATGAAATTCTATTTTAAATCTTTTGAGGAACCTCTCTATTGTTTTCCATATAGCCTATAGCAAGTTATATTCCCACCAACAATGTCTGAGGTTTCCCTCTAGGAGAACAGATTCCCAGTGAGCTCATGCAAATAACTATCGCCATGAAAACAAGAATATTCAGCAAGAGTTTCTGAACTCTGGAAGAAAAATATATACACTTTTTATTTTCCTAGGGAGAAAAAGAAATGTTTCATTTCTACGGATAAGAGTATCATCTACTAATTTGCTGTAAGATAGGGATAGCTTCAGAGAAAAGAAAAAAAAATGTTTCTTAAATCCAGTAAATAAAGCATAAAAGAATGAGCAACTTTCCAAGCAAATTCATAAAAGAAATCATAATCATTTTTCATCGGTTTACTCAGCCCGATGTGATTAATTTCATAAGCCCATCGGTTTCAAATTGTTTTTGAACTGAAGTCCATGTGCCCAAGGCACAGTGACAGCAAACAAAATGAAACGTCAGAGTTCGGAGCAGAGAACGGTTTATTGCGGAGCCAAGCAAGGAAAATGAGTGGTTCGTGCCCAAAGCCCCCAAACCCTGCAATAGTTTTTGTTGCTCAAACTCAGCCTCTGTTCACTGACATCAAATAGAAACGAGGAGACAAGTTTTGGGTGAAGGAGAAAAAAAAATTGCTTTGTTGCTTTGCCAGGCAAAGGAGCACAGAGCAGGCTAACGCCCTAAAGACTGAGTCCTCCTTCGGGAGAGAAGAGCAAGGGGCCTTACAGCAAATAGGGCCGCAGGTAAGATCAGAGTAGATGCAAGCTTGCATTCCTGTACAGAGCTGGCCTTCCAGCGTTCCTGGACTGGTCCTGCTCGTTCTGGAAAGAAGACTGCTTCATCAGCTAGTTAACATCTTCCATTCGTTTGGGCTTTTAGTTCTGCAGAAGTGCTAGAAGATGTTTTGTAAGGAGGAACAAGGACCCTGCCTCCAGGCTGCACTATTGTTTCTTTTTTTTTCCTTTTTTTTTCCTTTTGCTTTTTTTTTTTTTTTTTGGCCCTCCCTCCCGCGCACTGTGTTTGGAGTTCCCTGACCAGAGATCAGATCCAAGTCAGAATTGCAACCTATGCCACAGCTGGTGGCAACGCCAGATCCTTAACCCCTGTGCCGGCCTGGGAATGGAGCCTGCATCCCAGAGCTCCAGAGATGCCCCCATCCAGTTGCACCACAGCAGCAACTCCTGCACTGTTGTCTCTTGGCTGCTCCGCCCTGGTCTCTGCATTGCATCCCTTCCCAATTAGCAGCTGCCAGAGCCTGCCCTTGGGAATTCAGGGGAGATCTGGGAGGCTGCAGCCTTTGTACAAACAAGAAAGGAGGGACACAGAAAAGCTTGGTCCCCAGGAGGCCCCACAGGGTGCTGCTCCTTTTAGTCCCCCCTTTTCTTTGAACCTCCTCAAACGCTAAGGGAACAGGTGATGGACAGGAAGGGGAATCTGGTTTTGGATAAAGAGACAGGTCATAAACTCAAAAGCACCCAGTCTTGGGGGGACTCGGTTTCATTATAGCTCTGGAGATCCTGACTCAGTCCAGTGTTAGGATCCCAAAGTAATCCCATTAAAAGCCTGAACCCTGGAGTAACTGCCATATTGCTTTCCCCGGGTTTCTGAGATGGGTCCCCTTTGTTGAAAATAAGATATTTTGACTTGTAGGTAATCGAAAGAGTTTTGTCTTGTTCTTTGTTTTTAAGAGAAACATCAGAATAAAGCAATAACTATCTGTTAATGAGAAAAAAAACTTTAAATGGCCATGGATCTGATGAGCATTCATTCTAATTCAATTAACCAGGAAATTTGGTTGTCTCCTTGACCTACAACATTTTAACATAACGATTGGAATTAGGACTGATAACATGTCAGGGTCCCTCACAGACAGCAAGGACTTTGATAAAATTCTGGAAACTTAATATAATTTCTGTAATACTTTATTAACGTATTCATATAAATAGAAACCAGTGAAGGTTAAGAATTTTTTATTTGACAATTTAGCATATCAATTAAACCTAATTAGCTTAACATCCTCTTTGTATAAGCTGAGAGAATAAATCCTTTGAGGTTTTCCGGAGAAGTTTCAAAGTCAGTTCAAGATCAGAAGATTTCATTTAAAGTTTGATTCGGGGAGTTCCCACTGTGGCACCTTGAGACACAGGTTCAATCCCCAGCACAGTGTGTTAAGGACGCTGAAGCTGTTGTGGTTAGGTCAGAACTGTGGCTTGGATCTGATCCCCGGCCCAGGAAACCCATAGGCCGTGGAGCAGCTAAAAAAGGAAATGAAATAAAATAAATTGAAGAAAAGAAATTTGATTTGGGAACGTTGTCAAAAATGTCAAAGGGTCTTGATAAAATATTTCAAAAATAAATATAGGAGGTAACATCATGAAAACAAATTTATTTATTTTATTATTGAGAAGACTAGGCTTGCCAAATAATCAAAGACATGATAACGACCACATAAAGAATAAGAAATTATTTTAGTAAGAGAAAGAATATTTGTTTCCTAGACAGATTACTCAGAAAGTAAGGAAAAACGTTTTTAAATCTCTTGTTAATAGCAGACTAATATTTCAAGAAGACTTTATCATTTTAACAGATAAAGAAATACTAGCTCTAATTTTGCATTGGTGCCTTATTGATTTTGAAGCTCATTTCAAAACTTAGAATAAATTTATTCAATCTTAGCCTGTTTGACAATATGACTATCTCTACTTCTCTTCTTTTTTCTATAAACTTTTTACAGTTTTTTTTTTGTGCATTCAAGTTTTTGCATTTTATTTCTCTGTTATGTCAGAACAATTTTTAAGTGACCTCAAAATAATCTTCTTGAACAAAAATTACTCTCTTTATTTTTCCTTTTTTTTTTTCCTCATCACCATTGCACCTGTGAAAGTTCCCGGGCCAGCGATCAAACCTGGCCACAGGTGTGGCAAAGCTGGGTCCTTAACCCACTGTACCACATGGGAACTTCTGCCTCATTTTTAATCCAAATTACGTTTTTGGCAAGTGGAAGAGTTAATGTTTATTATTTGCTCAATATGAGCCCAATTTTGTGGGGGTATCTTAAATGGCAGTTTGTTTGGTTTTCTTGGCTTATACTCTTGTGGCAGCTGTGGCTTTAGCCTCAGATGTTTCCTTTTTTTTAATTAATTAATTAGTTAATTTTTTTTAGGCAGCTGAGAAGTTCAAGGTGCCCTTCTGACTGAGAGCCAGAATATGACTTTGAATGTGTACCTTTCAAGGAGACGGCCCTCAGGTCCTTGAGGAAACAGTTCTGGGTGATACCAGTTGTGCAGCTCAAAGAAGGAGTGAAAGGGGGAATCATTCTGCAATAACTGCCCTAAGGGGAAATTTAAGAGAGTATTTGCCTATGTCCAATGTTTTGGCTCTAACACACAGTAAATTCTCCTGGCAGCACTGAGCTTTTGGAAGGAAACATTGAAAAGAATGAGGAAGGATTTGTGGTGGGTCTGGATTTTAACTTTAGTTCTCATTCTGATATTTGATCTTTAGTTTTGCTAAAGGAATATTTTAGGTAAGCCATGACACATTTTTCCTTTTGTTTAGTTTGAGCCTCCCATGGGCGCCAACAGGGTGTTTGTGGAGGACAAGAGCTCTCTAAAAGTCCTAATAAGAAAGCTTTCTCAGTTCAAGGATCTGTCATGAAGCCCTTTGGAAATGTAGAATCACCAAAGGAATGCCAGTTCTAAGATGTGACACAGAGCCAGTAAGCCTTTTCCTTACTGGCTCTTTCTGGATGCTTTAGACCCCAGTACCTTAGAAATGAATATTGCTTCCACGAGACCCTTGGGCAAGCTAAACTTTCTGTTTATTATTTATTGATTTATTTTTATTAAAGTATAATTGATTAACAAGGTTGGGCCAATTTCTGATCTACAGAAAAGTAATTCAGTCATACATTCTTTTTGGGGGGAGGGATTGTTAGTTTTTCTGCCACGCCCACAGCTTGTGAAAGTTTCCCAGCTAGGGATCAACCCTGATGCAGTGACAACGCCAGATGCTTAAGCTGCTGCACCACAGCTCAATTCCTAGACATTCTCTTTTCATATTATCTTCCGTCAGTCTCTTCCGGGAGACTGGGTAGAGTCCCCTGTGCTGCGCAGCGGGACCTCAGTGCTTATCCTTCTAAATGCAGTAGTTTGCATCTACCAACCCCAGACTCCCCATCCGTCCCGCTCCCTCCTCCTCCCCCTTGGCAAGCCCAAGTGTGTTCTCTACATCTGTTAGTCTGCTGCTGATTTGTAGATAGGCTCATCTGTGCCATATTTCAGATTCCACATATAAGCGCTATCATATGGTATTTGTCTTTCTCTTTCTGACTTACCTCACTCAGTAGGAGAATCTCTAGTTGCATCCAAGCAAAGTTTTTTATTAAAAGAGAGCTTGTGCACAGGGAGAAGGCGGGGGAGACGTGCCACTCTGCCAGGTAGAAGGGCAAGGTGCCTTTATTACAAAACAAAGGGTGTGTCTCAAGATCACAGATAATTTCCAGAAAGGGTCAATCTTCTTTGATCAGCAGCAGGTGTCTCCTGGTGGCTGTCTGGAACAGGGAGTGTGTGAGTAGAAAGAAACACATGCGAATTTTCTTCAAGAAAGTACAGGAACAGATGCAGTTAATTTTTTTTTTTTTTTTTTTTTTTTGTGGCTGCACCCAGGGCATATGGAAGTTCCCGGGCCATGGATCAGACCTGAGCCACGGGTGCGACCTATGTTGCAGCTGTGGCAGTGCCAGATCCTTTAGCCCGCTGTGCCGGGCTGGTGACTGAACCAGTCTCCCAGGTCTCCAAAGACGCGGCCGATCCCATTGTGCCACAGAGGGAACCCCAGATACAGGTAATTTTTATTTTGAAAATAAATATAGGAGGTAACATAAAACTTAAGTGATAGGAGGTAACATAATGAAAACAAGTCTAGTTATTTTATTATTGAGAAGACTAGCTTAAATAATCAAAGACATGATAAAGACAACATCAAACATAAGGAATTATTTCGATAAGACAACTACTACTGAATGTAATGGAGATAAAATCTTTTTTTTTTTTTTTTGTCATGCCCACTTCATGCCAGGAATTGAATTGAACCTGCGCCTGGTTTTTGTAGCTGGGACTCAGGTTCCCAGAGGCTTTGTTCACTGAGTTTTGCCCAAGGCGGGTCCTGGTTCCTTTCCCAAATGGCTGAACCGCTGTCTTCCTGCCTCAGGTTTACGGCTTTTCAATGGATGGAAGAGGTGTCTGCAAAGGCCCGTGAGCCAGGCAGCCCCACCGTCCAAAGTCGCTCTCAAGGGCAGTTAGAAAGGAAGAAACCAAATCACTGTAGGTGGCAAAATCTACAGCACTGGATCCTTAACCCACTGCACCAAAGAGAATTCCTAATTATGATTTTCAAAACATTGACTATTATTTATTTATGTTTTTTTTTTCTTCCTAGGGCTGCACCTGTGGAAGTTTCTGGGCCAGGACTTATCAGAGCTGCACTGAGGCCTATGCCACAGTCAGAGCAGCACCAGGTCCGAGCTGCATCTGCGACCTTCACAGCAGCTTGCGGCAGCGCAGGACCCCTCACCCACTGAGCAAGGCCGTGGATGGAGCCAGCACCCTCACAGAGACAACATCAGGTCCTTAACCCACTGAGCCACGATGGAACTCCAACGTATTATTTATCCTGGTTACTGAGTTTCTTGTTACCCCCTCTAAATTTGTGCCAAAGCTGAGTGCTGTAGGAGAATAAAAATGTCCCTTCTGTGCTTCTAGCCTCTGTGGTTGGTCTGAAAAGGAAATCAACACAAAAGAGGTTAACAGGAGAGGAAAAAACAAATGAAATTATGCCTGTGCACAGAGGCGCCCACAGAGAAGTGAGACTCGCCAAGCCCGCAGACCACGGAGGCTTAGTACCGCCCAGGGAGGGCGACCACCCGCGGGTCTGGGCTCCAGAGCAGAGGAGAGCGGACCCCTTGGTGAGCAGCTCCGGGAGAGCTCCTTCTCCTTCTAATGTAAACTTCCTTGATGAACGCAGATTTCTCCTACAAAAGAGTAACTTCTCTTTTCCTTTCAGAGATTCTCCAACCTCTGCAGTTGCTCCACGTGATCCTTATGCAAAGAGCCGTACTTGGGGTTGTGTTGCCTATGCTGCTGAAAAAGCCCCCTCGCCTCCTTCCAACCCCAGCCCTGTTACTGAAGATCACAGCTCAGCAAGAAGGAACTTGCACCAAGAAGGAAGAAGAGGGGATGCACGGAGTCATAGCGAGCAAAGCAGATACTGGGAAATATGTAAATAAATGTAAAACGTGTCGCTTCTACGCATGTTAACGATTAAGGTTACTGTTTAGAAAGGATTAAAAACAAGGCGTATTAAAATGCCTGGCAGAGGAGTTCTCCTGTGGTGCAGTGGGTTAAGGATCCAGCTTTGCAACTGCAGTGGTTTGGGTTGCTATCGGTTGGATCCTTGGCCTGGGAATTTCTGCAAGTCACCGTTGTAGCAAAAGAGTTCCACTGTGGCGCAGGGGGTTAATGATGCCTCTTGTCCCTGTGACATGGCTAGCTTGTTCCCAGGATCCAGCATTGCCACCACTGTGGCACAGACATGCAGCTTGCATTCAGTCCCCGGCCCAGGAACTCGCCTATGCCATGGGTACAGCCCAAAAATACAAAATAAAATAAAATAAAATGCTACGCAACAATGCCATGTAAGATGAGAGGCAAGTGAAAACTACACTGATATTGTTCCACTTAAATTTTATTCATTAGGTCAAGATTATTTGAGTAGTTTGCTCTAAGAATGAAAATAAAAGGAGTTCCCTGGTGGCTCAGTGGGTTAGGGTTAAGGATCTGGCATTGTCACGGCTGTGGCTTGGGTTACATCTGTGGCATGGTTGCCATCCCTGGCCTGGGAACTTCTTCATGCCCTCTGATGCAGCCAAAGACAAAAGAATAGAAAAGAAAAAAGAATGAAGATGAAAATCAGACAAAGAAAAAATGTGTGTGGGGGGGAATGGATCGAAATGATTTCATTTAATTAAAGACAGGAAAGAAAAGCAAAGCAAAAAGGGAAACAAAGGGGAAACGGAAAACATGAAATAACACAGAAATAAATCCAAGGAAGAAGGAGCTCTCATAGGTGTTCTGCTGTGCTCACAGCTGATCCAGGTCCTCTGCCCAGGATTCCCTGAAGCCTGGATTTGCGGGTTTTGTCGCTGTTTGCATTTAGGTTCTGTCGTTGTAACCCCTCACGGCAAACGTAGTTAAAATGCCCAGGCCTGCGGGCTCCCGGTGGCTGCGGTGGGTCAGGAGTCTGGGTGTGGCCTCCACAGGCTCTCGGCTCCGGGTCCCTCCAGGCTGAAACCCAGGTATTAGTCAGAGCTGGGGTCTCAGCTGAGGCTCCAATTCTGAGGACAGAATTCATTTCCCTGTCGAGGTAGGATCGGGTCCCCCAACGCCCTGGCCCCCACTTCTCGCTCTTGTTGGACAGGGGCCTCTCAGCACCAGCGGCCAGCTCCCGCCATTGTCCATGTGGCTGCTGGCTTTCTTCGGCTCTGCAGCTTATCTTTCTTTTAAAGTTTCTCCAATTAGGTCAGGCCACCAGGACCACCTCCCTGTTGGTTGACTGACAGCTGGTCTGCAAGGAACGGCCTGAAGCCGCGATCCCGGGTTCTGCCAGCACTCAGGGTCTGAATATCACACAGTGAGCATCCGCCATGGATGGGAGTCACTCTGGAGTCCAACCCACCATTAGCATGAGCACAGGACCCAAACCTGCCAAGAGATACAAGAGCGAGACTTTGGAAGATGCCTAGTATTTTCCTCTTAATGAAAAGTGAGAAATTCCCCTGATTTTCCACATTGCTGTGGGGAGGCAATGAGGAAGCATTAGGCAGCCTGCAGTCCTAAGGGAAAGTCCGGAGGACAGAGCTGGTTATACACCGCCCCGTGGATGCCCTGCTTCTCACTAAGTGACCCAACACACAGGCAGGTGAAGTCTCTGGAAGCTGGGCAGTCTGCTAGCCCTTCAACTAACACACCAAGTGATACAGAGTCATGAACGGGCTTTATCATGGAAGCAACGCGGGGTCTATCAACAGATGGATGGATAAAGGAGATGTGGTGTATATACACTGTGGAATACTACTCAGCCATGAAAAAGAATGATATTTGTCATTTGTGACAACGAGGATGGACCTGGAAGGTATTATGCCGAGTGAAATAAACCCGACCAGGAAAAACAAATACCATGTGTTTTCACTTACACTGTGGAATCTAAAAAATAAATCAGAGAGTTCCCATTATGGCTCAGTGGTAATGAACCTATTATCCTTGAGGATGTAGGTTTGATCCCACAGCTTTCCCCGCCCCACCCGAACTCTCCTAAGGCAGGCAGGGTGCTCTGGCTTTCACCTTAGATTGAAGTCAAAGCTCACTTTCAACCAAGCATCACCCCTTCTGGTTCTGCCTGCATACAGCCATCCAGGGCTGTCAGAGCCCAGACACCTCTGTCGGCAAAGGACACTGAGCACCTTGGATCCCAGCACCTTTCATGGTAAAGAGAAAACTAGTTGCCATAGTTATTGTTACCCAGATTTTAAGTACTTGCAAAATCCAACACCGAGATTCGGGGACAGTTGACGGCAGTGGGATCTTAGGGTACACTTGAGAAGGGACAGGAAAAGAGCATTAAGAAACCGGTGTCCTTTGAAGACCAGCAAGTGATAAACCGTGCTTATGAGGTGGTTTCACAGGCATGGTACCTCTTCACACAGCGAGTGTATAAAGAGACAGCCCATCCCCTCGCCGGGCTCAGGTCCAAAAAAGAAAAAAAAAACAAATAAAAAGTTAGTGTCCAGGCAGGAGATATCAAATCATACAGGTCTTCTGTGGCACAGACACAGCGGCGTAACGAGGGACTGATTTTACTTTTCACCCTGGATGTGGAGGCTGGTTCTAAGTTCCTTAGTGGAAATACATCACACGGGCTGGGAAGTTAAAATCATTGTGTTTGGAGACCTCTGCTGAGACAGTGAGGAGTCAGCTGGATGCCCACCACTGCCCCCGGATGCCCGTCGCCCCTCCTGCGTATCCATCACCTCTCCTGGGTTTTCAGCCTTGCCCAGAGTCTCTGCGTAGAGTAGGGACTAAATTCAGAAAAGAATCCTGATTGCCATTCCAGGCATCTCTCTCCCTTTCGCTTACCTTTCTTAAATTCCCAGGGGAAGAAAACATCAAAACTCCTCAAAGTCTGTAATCTTTATGTCTTTCACGGAGGGTGCTAAACTGTCCTTTTTTTTTCTGGGTAGACATGAAAAAGACATGGTCTGGCCTCTGCTGCTACTGGCTCTGGGAGAGAAGCTGAAGCACCACTGGGCGCACAGAGAGACAGCAAATGCCCGGGGCCCTTTGAAAATCGCTCCGTGTTGATGCGGCGCAGAAAGGGAGGCTCGGGCGAACGCGGCCAGCCCGGGCCCAGCCGGCCAAGGCTGCAGCCGCCCCGCGAGGCAGCGGCACGGGGGAACTCTTGGTGACCAGCCCACCAGCGAGGCGTGCAGGACTCTGCCCTCGCCTTCGAAAGGCTTTCAGTTTATTCTGATCACCTCTCTCCCATGCTCAAGGGACAAGTTCGGGAGGAAGAATGACGTCATTATTTCACACCCAATCTGCGATCCGCAAAGATGTCACCACGCCGCGCTTCTGAACGTCCCGCGTTCTTGACGCAACGTTACCGTGTTTTCAGCCTGTGAACCTGCGCGTCCCTCTCCACGGGACGGGGTCGGGGGCACGGAGACCCGGAGAGCCCCCGTGGGTTCCCACACAGCCCAGCGCTGAACAGGACGGAGGCAGGTTTCGAGCCTCCAGCAGAACCAGAAACGCACGATCAGTCCATCAGCGTGGGGCTGGGGCTCGTGAATAAATTCCGTTAGAGACGCAGAGGAAAGCCGTGCAGCCGTGGGGACGCATGACCTAGAATCTGGCACCCACATGGAAACGGGTCTGTCTCTTCTGTTGGGGGACAAAAAGCAAGTGATAATGCAAGATGCGGGGTGGACGATTTAAATTCAGTTTGGAAGACTCTTTCTATGTTTGGAAGGTTTTTGCAAAGGTATCGTAAAGGATGCATGCAGAGCACGTGAACGATCGCGTGATCCCCTCCGAGGCGCAAGCCACACGCCTCGGGGCACTGGGACAGCGATAGAGTGATGGCTTCATTCCCTCCGGGCCTGCGCCCCCAGGCGGCCACCGCCAGGCAGAGCGGACGAGGCGTCCTGTAGCGGCTCCCGGCCTGTGCACTGAGTAGCAGTAACGCCGGAGGCCGGGCTCGGGAGAGAGGGCCATGCGTTTCCGGAGCCCGCAGCAGGTGGGCCAGCCCCGATGCCACACCGTGGGGACGAGGAATCTGGGGCTCGGCCGAGGAGCAGGCGGGGCAGTCCAGCCCCTCGGTGTCAGAACCCAGACCCAGATTCCAGCCTGCGGCTCATCCGTGGAACGGAGCGCACACGGAGGGAATATTTAAGGAGAGGAAGACCTGGGCCGGTCCGGCTTCTAACAGCGGGGCGTCAGCAGCACCTGCAGTGGTGGCCAGTCCCCTCCCCACCCCCGGCTGGAGGGAGAGCCCAGCCCCACCGGTTACCTGCTTACCCGTCTGCCCACTGGAGGCGCTGGTGGGCGTAAGGCCCGCTTTGGGGTCCCTCCGCCAGGGAGCCCTTTCATGGGTGAACTTCCCACCTTGTGACTCGGAGGTGGAGGGAGACACACCTCCTACGCAAGAAGGTCACGGGCCAGACTGTCCCTTCCCCGAGGCAAAGCCGCGTGGCCTGGGGTCACCGCTCCTGTCCCCGCCCTGGCCGGGCCTAGAAAGCCAGCCGTCCAAAGGCCCGGACATCACGTGCCCTGGGGAGGGCTGCGGCGGGAGAGACAGCCTCCCTTTTCCAGGGGCTGCTGTGGAGGCGGTTCTAGAAGCCGCCCCCCTTTCTCTGGGGTGCTGGAAGGGCAGGCAGTAGATGTGAATCTGAGCCACAGCTGTGACTGACACCGAAGCTATGGCAACGCCAGGTCCTTAACCTGCCGTGCTGCAGCGGGAACTCCCTGCAATGTAATTTTAGGTTTGCTTCTGGCATGGCCTTCCAACATGCCTCTCCTGGAAAACTACTCAATATCTTATGATTTATGACTCTTCTGCTGAGATGAGGCAAAGCCCATGGCTGGGATTTACCGTCCAGATTAGTTGCTAACTGTAGATTTATTGAGTAAATGATAAATAGGAATCAATGGTCAACTGTCAAGTTCTTAGTTTTTCGGTCCCTTGACAATGTCAAATGAATTGCATGAGAACATAAGACTGTATTTCAGTGTTGTGTTCTAACTCCTCAATTAGCAGCAGAAAATACTCTTGAGGCTCCTAGTAATTCTAGTCACTGTTTTATTCATTTATTCCTTCTTTTTTGGCTACCCGCGGCATGTGGAGTTCCCGGCTGAGGATCAGATCCAAGCTGCAGCTGTGACTCATACAAAAGCCACGGCACCGCCAGCTCCTTCAGCCCCTCGTGCTGGGCTGGGGCTGAACCCGCGTCCTGGGCACTGCAGAGCTGCCGCGACTCCGCCACAGGGGAACTCCAGTCACTGTTTTACAAATCAGACTCTTTCCAACATAAATTGAGCCCAATCCACGTGACCGTGCCTCTGCTCTTCTTGTTACAGCTCCTCATTCCTGGGTGTTCAAATATTTATCCCAAGGCAACAGCAGGGAGGGAGATCTGCTCCTCTGAACGGGCACTTAGGTAGAAAGAAGAAATGTTCTTCGTTGCATCTGCTGCTCATCCAGGAGCCGGTGTGAGAGGCGCTGAGGTCTAAGTGGGTCCCCATTTCCGACGCGGCCTCCACCGTGCAGCAGACTGCGGCAGCTCCGGCACTGAGATGCATGTCATGCTGAGACCGCTGAACCCCATCTGCATCAGCATCTGGCTGCACCCCAAGAGGATGGTGCTAATACGAGCCCGCCTTCTCACAGAGCCCCTGACCCCACCCCCTGAGGAAGCTGCGGGACCTCGCACACCCAAGCCAGATCCCCAGGACACGGGTGGACTGTGTTGGCCTCCGTTTGGGTGGGAAATTGTACTGCGTCTCTGCTACCCCAGCCTCATCCCCGGCAGCCCTGGTGCTTGTCGGATTGCATAGGAGACCTGGGTACCGCTCTTCTTGTGAAGGCCAAGGAGGCCCCTGGCGGTTCTGGGGGTTGTGGATCCTACACTGTCACTATCGTGGCTCGAGTCACGCCGTGACGTGGGTTCCATCCCCAACCCCAGTCCTGGTTCCTCCTCGAGGAACATACAGAACAGTGTCTTTGAGCACTCCTGCAGAACCGAACCGCTACAAATGAAAGATGTTATGATGCATATACTTCAGTCCAGAAAGAGGGAGGGCCACCAGAACCAGTCCCAGGGCCACCAAACACCAACTTCGAAGAAGAATGAAAGCTTGCTTCTAGCCCAGTCCTGACCCGTGACCCTGTTTTCTGCTCCCAAATGCTCAAACCGCTTCCTATTCTCCCCCAATGAGGGCACAGACTTTAGGGTGTTAGCTTTCTATGGCTTCCTCTGCCCGGAAGTGCAATAAAGCTATTTTTTTCCTCCTTCACTCAGAACTCTGTCTCTGCATTTGTGGGCAGAGGAAACACGGCGCAATACTGACCCCCACGCCCACGCACAGGACACGGGGAAGAATGAAGGAGTGTCCTGTGGGTCTCAGGATGAGATTCGGAAGGGCACTTGGGAGTGGACAGAACCACAACGTAGGTTAAATCCATTAAAAAAAGGAAGATGGACTTAGACGTGCGTAGGTGGGTGCGAGGGGGCGGCTGACACAAGCCGCTGGAGCCCTCAAGGCTGAAGGGTCATCTGATAATAGCCCAACAGCCCTGGTCCCTCCCCCGGGTGCCGTGAGCACCCAAGACAGTTTAAATTGCAATGAGACAATATGTGGAAACAGAGAAAGTTGCAATAAGCCTTTCGGAATTTGAGGCTGCACAAAGCCATTGTGCTACAAAGAGCAGAAAAAAAAACAATTGGAATCATTTCAGGCTTTGAAAACTTGTAATTACAGGTGAGTGGCCATTATGTTATTGGAGCAGCCATTATAACCGAAAGGTACAATTTGAGATAATATATGTGAAGACGTTAATACACCATCAGATTTTTACAGCATGAGCATCACAATGCATCCAATTTAAAATTAATGGTTACCTTTCTGGATTTTTCTTTTCTTCGTGCTCTGCCTCTATTTTTAAACAGAGCATTCGTGTGAACTAATGGCATCATTTCTAAAACAAAAAAAAACAAATCACAGTCATTTGCAGTTGTGCATTTTTCACGACCTCTTAAAAGTCTCTGGATATTGAACACTTTAGGAAAATAGCAAAAATCAAAATCACCCATCAGCACCTTCTTCATGTGACTGTCACTGTTAAACCGCTACCGCTAACTAAGCGGGGCGCCGCCTGGATAATCAGATGGAGAACAGTGTAAAGAGGAAACCGTCTCTGTCTGCACTGAGAATTCACGTTTACACGGACGCGTGTCGGAGCTCTGGAGACCTCCGCGCGCTGGATGCAGAGCCTCAGCAAGCACCGCAGTGGAGTAAGAGAACAGAAGTCAAACAGAAGGACCGGAGGGATTCTGCCCTGGATCCCAGCACCTGGTTGCTAGGCAACACCCTTGACATCCCTGAGCCTTGTTGCTCCCCTGAGTCACAGTGAGACTGTCCTGAGGAAGACAGCGATGGACCGTCTACGGGATATGCCCCCGGGTGAGGGGCCAGGGACGGCCGTGTGTGCGGGGGTGGGGACAGCTAAGATGCCCGCACAGAGCAGGTGGCGTGGGGGCACTGCCCGTGCAAGTGCCAGCTTCCGCTGACCACATTCCTCTTGCAAGTGCTTATCTGTCTCTGTGCCAGTAAAGATCCAGGGAAGATCCCAGCATCAGACCCTGTGAGCAAACCCCCTTTGCCCTCCCCGCGGGCCTCTGGTGCCTTTCTGGCCAGTTTCAACCACCCCAAAGCCCCTGGCTACAGGCTTAACCTGTCTGCTCATGGGGACGACCGACAACTTCAGACTAGCGACCAGCCCTCAGCTGAGTGCTTGCTGTGAGGCTGAGGGAATGACATGCTTTTGCCAATTTCACACCAGGTCGCTGTGAAGAAATCAAGCTCTGCTCTGTAGAAATTCTCTTTTTTTATTATTTTTAGGGCTGCACCCGCAGCATGTGAAAGTTCCCAGGCTAGGGGTCGAATGGAGCTGCGGCTGCCAGCCTTTGCCACAGCCACAGCAAAACCAGATCAGAGCCACATCTTCAACCCACACCGCAGCTCGTGGCAATGCCAGATCCTTAACCCACTGAGAGAGGCCAGGGATTGAACCACAATCCTCATGGATACTAACCAGGTTCTTAACCTGCTGAGCCACAAAGGGAACTCCAAATTTTTGATCTGTTAGCTTCACATTTCATAAGATTGCAAATGTACCCCCCTCCAAATCGCCATGTCCAAATCCCATACAAAACGAGTATGAACTCGCATGGTTATGCAAACACTGCCTGAATCAAGCCACTTTTTCCTGTATTGATTTTTCCTATTTTCTTGGGTTACGTGAAGTACTTAGTTCGGCCTAGATTTAGCGCCCAGGAACTAACTGTGTTTTCTTTGGAGACACCAATGGGTAGCGGGCTGGTGGCAAAAGAGTACAGGAGAGCTGTGGTGACAACAGACTTCACTGCATAAAGACCACAGCGACAGGAACCTGACCTAACCGAAGCCAGAGAAGGGTTGAGAATAGGGCTAATTATGGGTGGTTAGCGATTAAAATGGCCTTTCCTCTCGTGAAGACACAAATTCATTGCATTACATCGTGTCTTCTGTAGGAAATTAAACAAAAAAGCCTCAGTTTCGCTTATGGTCATCTAAATTTTTTATCCATGAAAACTTTCTCGTGCCCAGACATACAGCATAATTCTGGAAACACTGTTAAATGCATCTTATGCCTAATTTTCTTGAACTGGATCAAAAGTCTCAGCATGGTTAGCATTTTTCCATGAGGCATCAACAACCGAAGCCCATCCATATGTGAAGATCAAAGTCAGGAACTAAGGCAACACGAAAAGCGACCTAGGAAATCTCTATCAGATCCTTGTCTGTCAGGGTTGTTTTCGATGCTGGCTACAGAGACCAAGAGCCATGCTGGAGGCACACATCAGCTGGCGTGATATAAGGACGTATTTTGTGACACATACTCAGATGAATCTTTATTTCAAAATAATCGCATACTGTGTAGAAAGCATAGATTTCTCCATCCTTTAGGGACCTAAGTCAAGACTGTTGGAAGAGGAGGAATATCTTAGGCGCACAAACTGCTGGAGGTGTAAGTGAGACCTTTTTGAAAGTTCCAGACCAGCTGAGTTTCCAGCTGACTGTGGAGGCAGCAGCAAGGCGGCCAACACCAGCTGGAGTAGAGGGACTGCTTAGCTGGGTTCAGCAAACTCAGAAATGACGAATGGATTATTTTTTCTTTCATTTTCTTTTTAGGGCGGCACTTGCAGCATATGGAAGTTCCCAGGCTAGAGGTGGAACTGGAGCTTCAGCTGCCGGCCTAAGATCCATGATGCATCTGCGACCTGCGCCGAAGCTCGGGGCGACGCCGGTTTGGGACTGAATCTGCACCCTCACCGACACTCTGCCGGGACCTTGACCTGCTGAGTCACAGCAGGAACTCCTCTCTGGATGTTGTTTGAAGCCGCTAAGTCTGACAGGTATTTGGGATACTTTTACTTGGAGGCCCCTTATTCCGGATTAATGTGAGCCACGTGAAAGGCAGGCTTTGACCTTATAACTACGTCACAAGCCTTCTGAGTCAGAGTAAGGAAAGTCTGTCTCCTAGAAACTGGGACATCCTCCCGTGGAGATGAGGTAGGAAAGGGGGAAATGTGGAGAACAGAAGAGAAATGCCTCCAAAAATGACCTGGACACCTGCGAATTCCAGCCTCATGAGGCTACAGATATCAGATCACAAACACTTCCGGTGAATCCGGTTTCTCACCATCCCCGGGTAGGAGGTTGCTGGCGGCGCCCAAACCCGTCGAGACTGCTTTTTGGAGCGTGAGCCTCCAGGAGTGTGAGAAGATGAAGCGTGCCTGCATCATCATCGCCCTGGAGAGCAACCGCGGCAGCGTCCGTGCCTCCTTTTTCCCTTCCCCGGCTCTCAGGGCTGGGGAGGTGTCAGTGTTCACACCAGCCAATGAAGCAAGAGCGTCCTGCTTGCTGATGTGCTCTCTTATGTCCACTGCCTTTGTCCCCAGCAGATGATGCACGTCAAGGCTGAGGTGACGCTTCCTTCTTCAGTGTAAGGAAACATCCAGTCGCTGCTCACTGACTGCACCAGGCCGCATTTTACAGTGGTGCTGACGCAGCTTGCAGAAGGCTGGGGATGGTGTTAAAACGTGATCTGTATCAAGTTCAATGTTGCATTTCATAGCAATTGTAAATGGGAAAACTATGCAGCCATGGTTCCAATCATCTTGAACTCTCAGCCATCCTCTGATGCAGTGATCTTTTCCAATCAGGGAGCAATGAGAAGATGAACCCATCAAATAAGAACCCCAGAGAGAGAACATGGTGGAAGATAATATGAGAAAAGGAATATATATATATATATATATATATATATATATATATATATATGGGACTGAGTCACTCATTATGCTGCATAGCAGTAACTGACACAATACTGTGAATCCACTATACTTTAATAAAAAAAATACTAAAATAAAATCACTCACTAAATGATCTTTAAAAAAAAGAACCCCAGAGATCGCCAGAACTTCACTTGACCCCCAGCCACACAGTGACCTAAGGAAGCAACCCTGCTCCTTCAACCAGGAAGCACCTGCACCTGCCAAGGGAGCTTTGAGCAGGGACAGGAATGGGACTGAGGTCCAGTCTTTGCGTCTTTAAATTTTTATTTAATGTTTTCATTGTGTCGTGTGTGTGTGTGTGTGTGTGTGTGTGTGTGTGTGTGTGTGTAAGACAGGCAAAGAGAATTCTATTGAGTGAATTCTGTCCTTGTCTTTGAAACCCTCACCAACCGGGGCTGGTCATTTAAGTAGCTAAAAATGAGTCTGCATAGACTTGTGGTTGTGGAGGGGGAGGGAGAAGGGGGATGGACAGGGAGTTTGGGGTTGGTAGATGCAAACTATTGCACTTAGAATGGATAAGCAGTGAGGTCCTGCTGTACAGCACACGGAGCTACATCCAGTCTCTTGGGATAGATCACGATGGAAGATGATATAAGAAAAAGAATGTACATCCATGCATGACTGGGTCATGTTGCTGTGTGTCAGAAACTGGTACAATGTTGTAAATCAGCTATACTTAAAATTTTTTTTTAATTTTCTAAAAATGAAAGCATGTCAAATTCTATTTAAATTCAGAAAACAAATATTTTCCGATTTTAAGACCAGCTTGGTTCTGGCACTAGGAATTTAAAGAGTCTAGGAGTCTCCATCATGGCTCAGAGGCAGCAAATCTGACTAGGATCCATGAGGTTGTGAGTTCGATCCCTGGCCTCGCTCAGTGGGTTTAGGATACGGCATCGCTGTGAGCCGTGGTGTAGGTCCAGACACGGCTCGGATCCTGAGTTGCTGTGGCTGTGGCGTAGGCTGGTAGCTGCATCTATGAGTCAACCCCTAGCCTGGGAACTTCCATACACCATGGGTGCAGACCTAAAAAGGAAAAGAAAGAAAGAGAGAAAAAAGGGAGAAAGAGAGAGAGAGAAAGGAAGGAAGGGAGGAAGGAAAGAGTCTAAAAGACATGGACGTTTTAAACATTTACAGCGCAGCGTGATATGTGCTTAATAGGGCAGACACAGAATGCTGCAGCAGAGGGAGCAAGTCCTAAATTAGCCGACAGAAATTCAAGAAGTTTTTCTTAACGAAGAAATATTTGTTCTAGGTTTCCGAGGAAGATTTGGAGGTGGTGAATAGAGAATGTAAAAAGGATATTCTGGGTAGAGACAACAGTGGATGAAAGGAAAAAAGAAAACTAAAGACCAGTATTCCTTATCTCTATAAAATACTAGTACTCCGGGAGTTCCCATCGTGGCTCAGTGGTTAATGAACCCAACTAGCATCCATGAGAATGTGGGTTTGATCCCTGGCCTTTCTCAGTGCGTTAAACATCCGGTGTTGCTGTGGCTGCGGTGTAGACCGGCGGCTGTGGCTCCAATTCGACCCCTAGCCTGGGAACTTCCATATGCCGCAGGTGCGGCCCTAAAAATACAAAGAACAACAACAACAAAATACTAGTACTCTGAATTCATCATCTTATTAAAAGGATTATACACCACGGTCAAGTGGGAATTATTCCTGCAATGTGAGGACGGTCTAGCATATGAAAACTGATTCGTGTAATACACCACATTAGTTGAATTAATGAAAAAAATGGCATGACTCTCTCAGCTGATGCAGAAAAAGCATTTGACGCAATTCAGGACTCTCATGATAAATGTTCAACAACTAGTAACAGAAGGAAGCTACCACGATACAATAAAAGCTACCTATGAAAACCCGACAGTAACCATCATACTCAAAGATGAAATGATATGTTTTTCTTCTAATGTCAAGAAAAGGCAAAAATGCCACAATTAGCACTTTTAACCAAGATAAATCTTCTACGGAGAAATAACCAAACAAGTCCTTTGCTCATGTTTCAGTCATGTTTTTGTCTTTGTTGATTTTTAGAAGTTCTCTATATATCATGTATATTAATACCTTATCAGATATATGATTTGTAAATATTTTATCCCACTTAGAGGATTGCCTTTTTATTATATTAAAAGTGTCTCAAGATGCACAGAAGTCCGGTATTGCTATGGCTGTAGTGTAGGCCACAGTTGCAACTCGGATTTGACTCCTGGCCTAGGAACTTCCATACGCTGCAGGTGCAGGCATAAAAAGGCAAAAAAATTTAAAAAGAAAGGAAATGTCTCAGTTTAATATATATACATATATGTGTGTATAATACATTAATGCATATATATGAGTATATATCATGTGTGTATATATCATATATAATTATGTATATGTGTGTATATATGTTCATTGCATATATTATATGTGTATGCATACACACATATATAAATAAATATGTATATATGTGTGTATATATCGTGTGTATATCACATATAAATACGTATATATTATGTGTGTATATATCATGTGTACGTATTACACACATGTATATATTTGAGATTCCTGAAAATCTAGGTAGTAAATATCTGAATGAGAGAGAAATAATCCATAGGCTAGTGACTTGTCCTAGATGGTCCCCAGAAGCCAAAAGGGCCGTGTCATCCCCTGGATACATGCAAATCCCCACTGAAACGTTTCTTACGTAAGTCTCTTAAATTCAATCCTTGATTCGATTTAGCTGAATCAAGACTAATGCCTTCCTCAAAATTATTATTTTTAGTACGCCAAATCTACAAGCCAAGGTAGTTCTAGCTAAGTAAACAGACCTTCCGTAGGAGCAGGAGTTACAGAACCTCAATTCTAAAGAGAAAATGTTGGATGAACTCTGTGGATACTGCGGGTTCGGGAGGAGAGCGACGGTCACCCAGCGCGTACCCTTAGGAAACGCAGACCTGAGTAGGTTTCCTGGCTGTGTCCAGAATGTAACAGTCACGACCTTCGCTTATCAGGAACGCCTAATTCTGTTACGAAGGCGAGAAGCTGTAGAGTCTCGGCTGGATCCCAGATGAGGCAGTTAGGGCGTCTGGAGGCAGAGGTATGGCGAGGCGTGTTTCCCAGCCCAGCCTTTGATCTCTAGGCTTCAGAGCAAGTTTGGTGTGTTTCTCTCAGCCGCAACTACTGCGCAGTAAGCAGCCAGCAAACACATTCGGATGATGCTAATGTTGGGGGATATTTTAATGTTGAACGTTTTGGGAAGGTCGTGGTTTTCTTGTTTGCGTAGGCATTAACCCTTGAGTAGCTGACAAATATTCTTGGAGTCAAAACCTGCCTAATGGAAGCTAAGAAGACACACGTGCAGTGCCAAGGTCAGTTCAGGACTCCAGAATTCAGAAAGGACTGCTCTTGGGTGGCTGTGGGGTGGGAATCCTGAGCCTTAACCAGTGGATGTAGGTCCCCAGGACTTATCCTTTTGGAGAAAGAATTCAGCAAAGAGGCTGAGGACAGGGAGGCGACTAAGAGGGAAAGAGAAACAGAGGCGGAAGAGACTGGCGGGAGCTTTGGAGGGGGTTTAGATCCCCGCGTGGGGCCGGCCCTCCGGGCTTCCTCTGGCCAGCCGCCTTGCCCCGTCTGCCCTGAGCCCACATTGGTCCCGGCTCAGGGCCTCCCCTGTGTGCAGGCGCATCTCTCCGCCAAGACGGAGTCTGCCTCCAGGGCCTCTGGGGAGGTGGCAGGGTGTGCTGTGGTCTGTGCCGCTCCCTCCTCTGGCCCCCGAGGGGCCTTTCTGTGAGTGCGTGGTCCCGGAGGTCCCCTGGGGCTGAAGAATGAGACACCCCTCACTGTCTGCATCTTTTATCCAAGCAGGATATGCTCAGATAGGCAGGATTATGCTTCTGCCATAATCTTTAGCTCCAGATACTTCAGAGCATCTGCGAACAGGGAACAGACTCCAGGGGCTCAGCCTGGAACCCATCGGTCTCCTGTTTCAGGACCAGGACAGCAGTGGAGGGGGGGTCGCCTCTGAGCCCGTCAGCCGCTGCCCAGGGGGAGCTCATCACTGTCCTTAGCGGGATTCTGTCCAGGGATAAATACCGTCTTGATGACGCTGGGCGCGAGAGGACACCAGTGTGCTGTGTCCAGAGGAAAGGCTGGCAGAATTTTCGAGGAATAATGCGGGATGCAAATGACTCAGGGTCTCCCCGTAGTTAGAGAGCTGTTACACGGAGGCACAGGAAGGAACACATTTCCATTTACCCCAAGGCCAAGCTTAAAAGCCAGGCAGCCTGCTGGTGAAGAGATTGCCTTCTGGAGCAGAGACCCGCCTTTTCAAGACAATTTGAATTCCAGCAGAGGAGCCTGTGAGCAGACAAGGATCTTATCAACTCTTTACATGACTCCTCTGGGAGAAAGCCCAACTCTTCACCCCGCAAACATCTCCCACAGGAAGATGGTATCAACAAAATAACGTATCCTGTGCTGAGACTTTTCAGAAGGACTTTTTAAACCTACAGTTTTCTCTTTGAAGAGTCAACATTTGTGGTGGAAGATGATTTAGTGGTTGCAATCAACACATATTGAAAGACAAGGATTCTAATTATTTTTTTTCTGACCTCAAATTTCCTATTTCCCCCAGGAAGGTGATCAAATAAGTACTTTATGAGCAATATTGCAGCGGAATCACAGAACTGTTGCAATTACAGTTCTAACTTCCGTGTGACCTCCAAGTGTACGTTGCTTAATCTCATTTGTGATTCGGTAATAATTTTCATGACTTGCCTAATACTTTAAAAACTAAGAGCTATGCCATCCCCTTCAGTAGGCATGACGTTGAAAACCTATACCTGAGATACACTGTTTTTTCTTTTTTGTCCATACCCAAGGCATATGGAAGTTCCCAGCCAGGGCTCAATTCTGAGCCACAGTTTCAACCTGAGCAGCGGCAAAAAACAATGCCAGTTCCTTAACCCACTGAGCCACAGCAGGAGCTCTGAGATATTGGTATAAAAGTGCTTACTTCAACTGAATGCACACGTTGCTGCCCAGAGATTTTATCATTACAGATTTCAGAGTTCAAAAAGCCTAGGAAACTGCATTTTCAAATAGGTACAGTAATTAAAGTTCTTACTGGGTAACTCGGATCAGTGTTCACTTTTCCTTTTCAAAGAACAAGAGATACAGTATAGAAAATTTCAGAAAATTCGGTCTCTTGAAGAAGAATTGGGACTTTATTTTATTGATGAATTTGTTTTTTGGCTTCTGCCGTGGTATGTGGAATTCCAGGGCCAGGGACTGAACTTGTGTCACAGCAGCCACCTGAGTGCTAGATCCTTAACCACTGCACTCCGAGGGAAATCCAAAGTATTGGAACTTTTAAATTAAGGAACCCAGCCTGGAACTATGTAAGGGTTTTATCGGAACCTGAGTCAGTTACTCAGTGGTTGTCCAGGATTTACAACCATTAAACTTGGAACTTTAGGGGAGTAACATTCCCACTCCCAAATGTCCCTTTGGCATGTGGATCATTTCAGGATGAACACAGTCAAGGCCCCAGAAGACGCAGGAAGAATGTCTGCCTAACGAGTGCAGGTGGAGGACCTGGTCCGGGAAGGGAGCTGTGACCACAGGGAGCCGCAAGTCTGAACCAGGCGCAGAGAAACCCAGCAAAGTCTCTTCTCGCAGCCAGTCCGTGTCCTCTGCCTCTGCCTCTGCCTCTGCCTCTGCCTCTGCCTGGCCCAGCAAACACCTGCTTAACAGCCGTTTGCTTTCCACCTTCCTGTGAATTACCTCCCTCCCCTCTGAAGTCCCAAACCACTGCATCTGTCTTCTTTTATCTCTAGCCGAGGATGGTATTTAAGGTGAGGGTCATGGCCATTTTGTAAGTTACTCGGTTTTCCCAGATCTTTCCAATGTACACACGTTATTACAGTTTTGTCAATCATGAGTACTAGGTTTCATTTTATTTCATTTTGTTTTTTTCTTTTGGACCATGCCCACGGCATGTGGAAGCTCCCAGGCCCAGGACCACACTCACACACACGCTACAGCAGGGACCTGAGCCACAGCCGTGACAATGCCGGGTCCTTAACCCACCGCGCCGCAAGTGAACTCCGCCTCAGTGATAGTTGCAGCTGAAGGGAGCTTAGTGATTTTCCTCTGTTTTTATGAATCTGATTTCAGTAGTTGCAACCACAGCAACGACAGCTGGGAATAATGGGAAGAGTTACCCTGAAGATTAGTACATGCCTTACTACACGTTGTTGAGATTATCGTCTGTGCTACGCAGATTAGAAAACTGGGTGTCAAGGATTCTGGTTAACTTGGCCTTGATTCCACGTTTAGGGAGCGACGGTAACACGGCAGTCTTAATTCTGTCCGCTCCCAACCAGACCTGAGATCGTTCCTTCACCACCTCCACGATGATCGGTCCTGACACAGAAAGAAGCCTTCCAGCGTTGTTTTGAAATGTAAACATAATTTACTGTTGAGAAGTCCTCAACTCTAAACCACTAGTTTCTGACTGAGATGCGTATAGCTCTGCCAAACTGCCATGAACATAATGATTTGAAAAACATCTGGGAGTTCCCATCATGACTCAGCGGAAACGAATCTGACTAGTATCCATGAGGATGCAAGTTTGATCCCTGGCCTTGCTCAGTGGGTTGAGGATCCGGTGTTGCCGTGAGCTGTGGTGTAGGTGGCAGACGCGGCTTAGACCTGGAGTTGCTGTGGCTGTAACGTAGGCCAGCTCTGATAGGACCTCTAGCCTGGGAACCTCCACGTGCCGTGAGTGCAGCCCTAAAAAGACAAAAAAAAAAGAAAGAAAAAGAAAAATATCTGGATGCAAATCAAGTGCCTTTCCCCAATGAATTAAATGTTACCTGAAGTCATGTTAGAATAACCAAATGTTCAATAACATTGTTCCAATCAGGAATAGTAACCATAGCAACATAATTAGTAACTCACACAGTTTCCTCACCCCATTTTGATTCTGAAAATTCAATTTGATTGAATTACTTGTTGATGTATTTTTTACAATCTCTTATTGATATTAGCTTCTTCTTTTTTTTTTTTTTTGTCTTATCTAGAGCCACACCCGTGGCATGTGGAGGTTCCCAGGCTAGGGGTCTAACAGGAGCTGTAGCAGCCGGCCTTAGCCGCAGCCACAGCAACGCGGGATCCGAGCCGTGCCTGCAACCTTCACCACAGCTCACGGCAACGCCGGATCCTTAACCCACTGAGCAAGGCCAGGGATCGAACCCGCAACCTCATGGTTCCTAGTCGGATTCGTTAACCACTGAGCCACGACAGGAACTCTGCTATTAGCTTCTTATTTAAGTCAGATATCTTTTCCTCCAACCACATAATATTCATTCTGATGTGAAATTTTAAAAACAAATTTCTCTCCAGTTTGTTCTTATGCTTCTTGCCCACGATTCTGACTGCCTGAAAAATAATTTGGTAAACTCGATGTCTTCACATGTAAATACAGGGACAAAATGTGTTAATACAAAATTTTGGAATATTGACCAGTACCTTTTTTCTGCAGGATTTCTTGTTACTCTCTGACTTGCTTTATCCGACAACTAGACCATGAGGCAGTCCTTCCTCTAAGGAAATGTTTCTACAAAATTAACAGCGTGTAAGTAAAATAGGCAAATACTTGTCTTGGCAGTTTTTTCCTTCAGTTTAATTTTATTGGACTACAGTTGACTTACAATGTTGTATCAGTTTCAAGGGTATGGTGAGGTGAATCAGTCTTATATAGAATTATATCTATTCTTTTTTTTCCTGTATAGTTTACAAAATCTTGAGTCAGTTTCTCTGTGCTGTACCAAGGTTCTCATTAACCATCTAACGTGCACAGTGGTGCGTCTATGTCACTCTCATCCTCCCAGGCCCCCCTCTGTGCAATGGTTTTCCCTATGGTAGCCATCAGACAGGCTTTGAAGTCAGTGTGTTTGTTTCTGTTTCATAAATAAGTTCTCCTGTATCATTTTTATTAGATTCCACATATCAGTGATTTCATGGGATATTTATCTTTTTTTTTTTTTAGGGCTGCACCTGCAGCATACGGAAGTTCCCAGGTGAGGGGTCAAATTGGAGCTCTAGCTGCCAGCCACAGCCGTGGCCACAGCAATGCCAGATCCAAGCTGCATCTGCTACCTATGCCACAGCTTGTGGGATCTTGAACCCACCGGGCAAGGCCAGGAATCAAACCCACAACCTCACGAATATTAGCAGGATTCTTAACCTGCTGAGCCACAGTGGGAACTCCCTGTCTTCATTTTTTTCATTTTTAAAAAAAATTTATTTTATTTTGCTTTTGGGGGCCACAACTGCAGCATGTGGAAGTTCCCAGGCTAGGGTCAAATCAGAGCTACAGCTGCCAGCCTACGCCACAGCCACAGCAACATAGCATCAGAGCCAGCTCTGTGACCTACACCACAGCTCACGGTCCACTGAGGAAGGCCAGGGATCGAACCTGCATCCTCACGGATACTAGTCAGATTCGTTTGCATTGTGCCACAACGGGAACTCCCCTCCTTTTCTTTTCTTACGAATCTTCTCATCTTATGAAATTAGACTAAGGTGTGTCTGTCTGTACACGTGGATGCAGATTTATGTACACGTGAATATGTGTTTCGGTGTCAAGACATGACTACAAATCAGACTTCAGTTGAAGGGTCTACAGAGACAGTCTGAACTGCTGCAGAACGATCACCACGCGGTCACGTCCAACTGGTTTCGCCCCTTTCTAGCTGCAGCTCAAGCATCTTGCTGAAACGCTCTGTGACTCAGTTTTGTCTTCTGTAAAATGAGGCCGACATTAGCACCAATCTCCCAGGATTTTCTGATCAAAAGAGTTTATGTACCGACGTCCTGGGAGTGGTCCCTGTGCAGTGTGGCTGCTGTGCAACCGCGCCTGTTATCGTCGTCGTTGTTATTGACGTGCTTCCTTGAGAACCGGTTTTCCGTTTCTTCGCTTCTTAACTCTTTAGTGCTTCGTGGTTTACTCTGGTTTCCTGTTTTACTTTCTGTAAGGAAACTCCAGCAGGTTTTGGAAGCCAAACGCGTCTGAAGCAACCATCTCCTGGAATAGATATCTCTTATTGCCCAGAATAAGGCTTCGTCACCGCTGGCAGACACCCTAATGGGCTAAGACGGTTGTCGCAATGCTGTGTGTTTATGGCACTGTGGGGTTTTTTACTCACCAAGAGTGGGTGGTGGTCACAGGACCATGAGGGTCTGTCCACACAGTGTCCACGGCTGTCACCGTGAAGCGTGTGCTCGGGCCCTGACCACGGCAGTCACAGCCCATTGCGTTGAGCTTGAACAATACAAATTCTCACATGGGAAATCCCAGAGTCCACTTTATCAACTTTTATCTCCAGCTCATAAAACCTTGCAAAGCCTATTTTCTACTCAATTAACTGTTCACATTTTCGGTTTCCCAATGATCCCAAGAATTTCAACACCCCCTCTCAACACGTCCCACGCGTGCGTTCCCCTGCCCAGGCAGACACAGGCTTGGGTAAAACTCCAAGTCTGGGCCCTGATGCGGTGGCTTCCCGTGAAGCGGCCGGATGCGTGTAATTCATTCACAGTGCTTTTCCTCCCTCCTGCCTCGAGCTTTAGGGTATTTTCTTCTGCTCGTCATTGTGAGAAGGTAGGACTGGATTCTGGAGGGAAAGTTGGGAAAGTGGGGTCCCCGCAAGACTCGGAGTTTTCACTCTCAAGCATTTTGATCCTCCAGCAATTTGTGGATCACAGGCTGACCTGTTCTTACAGATGCTGGCTTCGGCCTGGGCCCCCGCTCCTGGGTGTCCTCTACCCTGGTGGTGGATTGTCTGTATCTTCCCATCCGTCAAGGTTTTTCTCTTCACATCAGTTCTCTGATGGATCTGAAATGTACCGGTGATTTTCAGTTTGCTCAGCTTTTCTTTCTTTGCTTTTTTTTTTTTTTTTTTTTTTTTTTTTGCATTTTAGGGCTGTACCCGAGGCATATGGAAGTTCCCGGGCTAGGGGCCAAATTGGAGCTACAGCGGCCCGCCTACGCTACAGCTACAGCAACACACGATCTGAGCCGTGTCTGTGACCTACACCACAGCTCACGGCAACCCCGGATCACCGACCCGATGAGCGAGGCCAGGGATCAAACCCACATCCTCATGATTCCTAGTCGGATTCGTTTCCGCCGCACCATGACGGGACCTTCTGCGCAGCTTTGCTTTTTGTTTGAAGGATGAGAGCGATGTCTTTCAAGCACCTTGCATGTCAGGCCAGAGCCCAGAAGTGCTTCGCTTTCAATCAAACGCCTGGGGCTGTGCCTCGTCACACTCCGGAGTGGTTTCATGAGTGGGTAGTTCTGATCGTCTTTCCAGAGACCGATTCGGGCCTGAGGGGAAACGTCTGCGAGGCCCCACAGAGGGGCCTGTGTCTCCTATTCACACGCCAGCGCTGCTGAGAGTGTAGGATTAAATCTCAGAAACTGACCGTGACGCTGACATGTCCCTGGGGAGTAAATCGCTTATTTCTGAATAAATGTTTCCCGAATAAATAAATAAATAAATATCTGGATGGGCCATCGGCGATTTCCTGATTCAACACGTCTCAAATCAGGGGTTCTTACAGATGCCAGGTTTGCGGATGGCGAGGGCCTGCCTGTCACGGTGGCTCAGTCATCCCCGCGGCACAGCCGCTCACAGCCGTCGGTACAGCAAACAAATGAAGGGCTAAGCTGAGAGATCTCGTATCAATCAGAAGCCGACAGAGGTGGGCCCTGGGATTCCAGACGCTGCCGCGGGCTGTTGCGTTTCCGCAGCAGCTTCGTCTGGAAGAAGACATCGAGGAAACAGCGAACGGGCGCAGCACATGTCCCTGTGTGGGGCCGCACGTCTCTGAGGTCTGCACGGCTCTTCAGCACGGAAGGCGCTGCAGCCGCATCGACATGCAGAGTTACAGGGAAATAACACGTCTCGGTTCCACAGAGAGCAAACACTGCATCTCTCAGCCGCTCTCAGAAATCTTACTCTGCAACCAGGGGTTCTGTGCTGGGGTCCACGGATGAGCTGCAAGGTCCTTGAAACCCAGAAATTTTATGTGAACGTTTTGCGTGGACCTGTATTTATGGAAGAACCAGGACCTTCATTCATGCCGAGATGATTATGTAACATGGAGGAATCGAACCGTAAAAGAAGCAGGGAAATGCCCACGAGTTTGCCTGTACCTTCCACAGTTCCTCTTCTTCAAGTGAGTAGATGACAGAGAGCAGAGAATATGTGTTCTTCTATTTCTTTATTTCTTTATTTCTTTTTTTTTTGTCTTTTTGCCTTATCTAGGGCCTCACCCGTAGCATATGGGGGTTCCCAGGCTAGGGGTCTAACAGGAGCTGTAGCTGCCGGCCTTCACCACAGCCACAGCACACGGGATCCTTAACCCACTGAGCAAGGCCAGGGATCGACATGGTTCCTAGCCGGATTCATTAACCACTGAGCCACTACGGGAACTCCTGTGTTCTTTTTTTTAAATGGCTGCCCTCACAGCATGTGGAAGTTCTCAGGCCAGGGACTGAATCCGAGCCACAGCTGGAACCTCCACCGCAGTTGTGGCAATGCCAGATGCCGAACCCACTGCAGTGGGCCTGGAACTGAACCCACACTTCCGCAGGGACCCGAGCTGCTGTAGTTGGATTCTTAAGCCACTGTGCCAATGGGAACTCCCGAGAGTGTATGTTATGAGAAAAGGGAGACAGACAAACTGACATGCCCAGGCCTCGCTGAGCACCGGGAGGCCTCTATCATCACAACCTGAGTCTCGGGGCGGGGGGCGGCGGGGCAGAGCAGACCCAGCGATCAGCAGTCCGAGGTCTTCAGGTTTAAGTCTGAGACGTGTTATTAGCATGCATTTATGTAGCAGATGATCAATCCTTCCCTTTTCTATTTTGATGCAAAATATCTATTGAATGCATTAAGTTGTCATCAACTAATGAGTAGTCATTGTCACTGAACAGCTGCATCACAGAAATAATAGAAAGAATTTAAGATCTATAGCATTTTCATTTGCATCGTAGCTGATTCGGAGGCTCTTCTTCAGATACCGGGTCTGCGGCAGTTCCAGTGACATTTCACGGAGGCTGATTCTTTCCCTCTTTCTCAGGCCCCACAATTTCTCACACCCCCTCTTCCTTCACCTTTACCCTCTGGGGCAAAAATTAAGGCCAAAATCTCTCGACTCGCTTCACGTAGAAAAGGGTAAGCCAGCAAAGAGAGTCAGGTAACGGGCACTCCGCACAGGCCCCAAGGTACCGGGAAAGAAGGTGCTTTTTTTTTTGCAAAGTTAGGAAGAAGTGGGAAACCGTCATGCCAGAAAGGTCAGCAGCATCTTTAACCGTGGCGGCCAAGTGCTGGCTCGCTAATTGGACCATTTACCTCCCAGAACCGTGACAAGGGCTCCTTGTCCACGGTTCTCGGACCTTTAAACACTTCAGCTGGCAGGTGGCTTAAAAATGGAAAGATGCTGCTAATTAGTGCTAACTAATTCCATCTGACATCCTTTACACTTGCCTAACTCGAGGATGCCCTCCGACCTGGCAGGGGAGGAACGGTTTTTATATTTAGTCGGTAATACGAAAGCCCTAAATTAATTAGGGGGAAAAGCAAGCCCAGGACCATAGCAGGAAAAAAAGCAGCATCCATGGATTTCTCGTCTGTCACTCTGATTCCATGAATTTCACAGCCTTTCTTGGGACAGTTTATCCATCCCGGCCAATGAGAATGTTCCAGGAGGAGCCACGGTCTCTTCTTGGGAGGGAGGCACAAGCTACAGAGCTGTTCAGAAAGCACTGCTCTTTGATTACTGGACGACGTGTCTATTTCTTAGGAAATTAAGACACACATGCTAGACATATCATATATTAAGATTATATATATTTTACATTTTAAAATTAACTGTTTAATGCAAGTTATAAAACCACACACAATCCTGCTTTCCCCCAGGATTGTGAAGGCAGAAGTACCCAGTTCTATTATCCATGTTCTAGTTCTCGCATTCATTAACAGCGATTTTTCCCCCAGCAAGATATCGCCCGTAAGTGGAGTGAATTTTGTGCATTTGACAAAGGTTTTCCACCAGTAGCACCCAAAAAGGACGTTGTAAGTGAATAGCACTGGAAAAAAAATGTTCTGGAGAAAATTAATATAGAGACAATTCCCAAACCTACAACATTTAAAGCAGCTAAAACTCATTAGTGCTCTAGCAACATACCCACAAAAACCACCCAGACCGGATTTCTTTCTCAGTATCCAGTTATGCTGTTGACCGTGGCTCAGACATGGAAAGGGCTGATGGTTCATGGTATCTGAAATCTTCATCTTAGTGATTCGGGGTTGAGTTGCTGGGCAGAAGCATCTTAGGTTAGGTTTGGAAGAATATTTTTCCTTTTTTTGTAAAGGTCAATTCCATAGAAAGTTGCAGAAGTTCCAGCTGTGGCTCAGCAAATTAAGAATCCTACGTAAGGAGCTCCTGTGTGGCTCAGTGGAAATGAATCTGACTAGTATCCATGAGGACTCAGGTTCGATCCCTTGTCTCACTCACTGGGTTAAGGATCTGGCATCGCCACGAGCTGTGGCGTAGGTCGCAGACGCAGCTCGGATCTGGCATTGCTGTAGCTGTGGAGTAGGCCAGCGGCTACAACCCCAACTCAACGTCTAGCCTGGGAACCTCCATATGCCGCACATATGGCCCTAAAAATACAAAAAATTTTTTTTAAAAAAGCCACTTCATAGTATCCATGATGATGCAGCTTCAATCGCTGACCTCGCTCTATGGCCTAAGGATCTGGCATTGCTGCAGGCTTCAGTGTAGGTTGCAGATGTGGCTCAGATCTGGTGCTGCTGTGGCTGTGGTGTACATAGGCTGGCAGCTGCAGCTCCAATTCAGCCGCTTGCCTGGGAACTTCCACATGCTGCAGGTGCAGCCGTAAGAAAAGAAAAAAACGTTGCCGATTACTCCTAAAGTATTCCAGGAAGCATAAACGAATGTGTTTTTCTGGAATATAACTGAAAACAAATATCAAAATTCGACTTTTATATGTTTTTTCTGAAGTATATAGTATATATTATATGTTAACTGCATTTAAATACACGAGGGTGTATTTGTGTATATTTTGATCTAGCGAAGACACTTGAAGGAATAATCCCTATGGCAGCAATTGGACAGACATGCATCGGTAGATACGGAATGATGTTTACTGAGCTTATGTTACGATTGTGGATAACTGAAAACCGCTCTCCATCAATAGAAATAAATTATGCAGATACATACATCAAGGCACATCCATCCACAAGAAAAATCTTCATCCATCCGTGATCACGAGGCAGACTTGTTTATCCATGGGAGGAGATATCTAGGAGATTTAGTTGAGAGGGGGAAAAAAAAGATTAAAAAATCATCCTATATAATAATATAGCACCGTCTGTGTTGAGTGAGAAAATATCTAAAAAGAATTTTATTAAAATGTCTATCTCTGGATAAAGATCATTTTAACTTTCTTCTAATATTGAATGTCTTCTCTCTCATTTATAACCATCAGTAAAACAGCCAATCGGTTTCATTTTAGGGAGGAAAATCTCTAAGAAACATACAGAGCTCCCGCCAGCAAAATGACGGAAGAAAAGAGGACCACAGGAGACTGGCCATGCTGACCGTGCCCCATGCTGGCCATGCTGGCCGTGGCCAGCTTCTCAGCCCACGGGTACCAAGATCCTTCAGTCCTGCGCAAATGGGAATTACCATCCTGCGTCATTTCTAAATCTGTACTGAAAAAGTCAGCTGGATCCCAGAGTGTTTGGTTGTCAGATATTTCTTTTGAGGTTTGAGCTTGGCAACCACTCTGCTCAAAGAGCCATTCTTTTGCATTTCCGCTGTGTCCAGTGACACATTCAAACACCTGGGCATCACTCCCCTGTTTCCACATAGCAAGCTTCACCCGCTGAAAGGAATGGCTGATTTTGATCAAGAACTTACTGGGCAAGAGAGCAGAGCAGGCACAGTCTAGTCCCTGCCCTTTCAAATAACCATTGAAGTGGGAATATTGAGACATCAAAGGAGAAGGAAGAGCAGAGGGAGGAGTGGGCTCAGGTCCAGGCTTCCCTCCTCCCAGGCTCCCAGCAGGTGCAGCGGCCGCATCAGAGGGAAGCCCGTGGATGCTCTGGGGTGTCGCCCTGCATCTCTTCTCTTAGAGAAGAGTGCTCGTCACCTCGACTGCGCTGCAGAAGCAGAGTCTGGCCCTGGGTCCCAGAACCAGCCTCTCTCTTCCCTCTGTTCTTCATCTATCAAATGAGAAGATGAGAGCAGCCTCAAGACGATCAATGGCCACTTCAGGCCCACAGACATGTTTTGCATGGCCCACGTGAATGCAGAGATAAAATTAAAATAATTGTAAATTGGAGTTCCTGTCGTGGCGGCACAGTGGGTTAAGAATCTGACTGCAGCTCTTGGGGTCGAAGTTGCAGCTCTGATTCAGTCCCTGGCCTGGAAAGTTCCGTACGCGGCAGGTGCGGTCATAAAAAAAAAATACTGTAAACTATTTCCAACTTAAAGAAATAAAAAAGAGAAAACGCTCTGGATGCTGGAAACTGGGGAGATGCCGCAGGACCCCAGGAGACGTAAGGCACCTCTGCTGCATGTGTGCAGAGGACAACGAAGTGAAGGAAACAGCTCTCGGGGAAAGAAACAAAGAAGAAATCAGAGGGTCCCAGGAGCTTGTCTGGACCTGGGAACAGCTCCAAGAGCAATCGGTCTGGGCAGCACGGAAGCTGCCCACACGTCATTCTAACACGTGCACGTGGAAATGGCCACGTCCCTCCCTAACTGTGTGGTGCCACACCAAAGTCACGGAGGAAACAGACAGACATGAAGGTTCTGAACGGAAAATTAAATTTAGGGTAAGGTTAAACTTTTGCCATCAATAAACAATCTGGATAAAATCCAGCTGAGTGTTCGTTTGAAGAGCAAAAACTTTATTCTCTAAAAGTAGAATTTAAAGTTATCCTTTTATTTTTTTATTTTATTTTTTTTTTGTCTTTTTGCCTTTATGTGGAGCCGCACCCGCGGCATATGGAGGTTCCCAGGCTAGGGGTCTAACAGGAGCTGTAGCTGCCGGCCTTTGCCACAGCCACAGCAACGTGGGATCCGAGCCACGTCTGCGACCTACACCACAGCCACAGCAATGCCGGATCCTTAACCCACTGAGCGGGGCCAGGGATCGAACCCGCAGCTTCATGGTTCTTAGTCGGATTCATTAACCACTGATCCATGAAGGGAACTCCCTAAAGTTATCCTTTTAAAAAGAGCTATAAAATAAGGAGCAAGTTGGAGAAATTGAGACAGAGATCTCTGTAGAATTTCTTTCTTTCACATCCACCCAGGGCCTCTTTTGTGCAAGAGGGCAAGAAAGCCAGTGGAAACAAAAAGTTACAGTTGCTGAATTTACAACTAAAACAGGCATTCCTGCTCTGGCCCAACGGGATCAGTGGTGTCTTGGGAGGGCTGGGACGCAGGTTCGATCCCCAGCCAGACACAGTGGGTTAAGGACCTGACGGTGCCACAGCTTCGGTTTAGATTGTAATTGTCACTTGGATCTGATACCTGGCCTGGGAACTCCACATGCCTCGGGGTGGCCAAAAAAAGAAAAAAAAGAGCAGGAAAGAAAAATAAGGGCAAGAAACATTTAGTCAGGTATTCGGAAGATGAATTAGCAAAGTGGAACACAGGTGTGAGAACTTAGCTTAAATTTTGGGATAAAGATCTAGAAATCTTAGCATGTACATTAGAAGCAAATGTTTGTTGATGTGTATTTGGGAGTATAACCTAGTAGCCCCTAAACTTTAGAAACAAAACCTCTTAAAAATAAATAAGGAAAATAGGAGTTACTCAGGAGACGGCTGAACAGAGGAAATAAACTCACACATAAATTCCAATATATATTCTTAAAAAGTTCAACATATGCTAGTAATAATTACACTATGCTCCCACACTATTTTCCCTACACGAGTTGAACTTTCACAACACTCGGCGTAATAATTAATAATTATTCTCGGATTTGCAGAGTGCAGGGAAATGGACCACCACGCTCTTCTATAAAAGTATAACTTAGTGCTAACTGCCTGGAAGGAAATTAGGAAATATGAGGAGAAAGCCTCACCTCGAAAAAACAGCACATGCATTGATGAAGGAGTTTTATTTCTAGTAATTTGTCCTAAGGAATCAATCACAGAAGTTTAAAAAGATGCATGTGCAGTGCTGCTCTCTGCAGCATAACTTATAATAGTGAAAAATTGGAAACAATCTAAATGGCTGCCAATGAGAAATTGGTTTTTAAAATATGAAACATATAAACTATGATGAAATTCAAGAGAGTGATTAGCAGTCACGTACGAGAGTACCAGATGAAATAGTGACGTGATAGTGAGAGCAGAGGCTCAAAATAATGTATGGTGTGACCTAAATACGGTTAAAATATGTGCAAATATAATGCCAATTTTTATACATAAATATATACATCTGTGAAAGGAAATATATATATATATATGTCTGTATACTATCTGTGGCAGGAAAAGGGCTCAAATTAAATACAGCATTATGGTATTGGAGACTTCCTAAGTCAACTTTGCAAAAGAAGAGCAACATGGAAGGACTCAACCTGACAAATGTTAAGATACATCTGAAATCTTGGTAAAATGCATATTTCCTGGCTCTCAAGCACAGACTGTAGGACAATGAATTGGGTGGAGATGCCAAAGATGGACTGATTTTATATGGGAATTTAACACTTGATAAAGATGCCACAAGAATTAAACATAGAGCACGGGCAGTTTAATAAAACTGGTTCATCGAATGAAGAAAAACAAAGATGGTTTCCTACCTCATGTCATATATACAAGTGGATCCTGGCTGTGTTAAAAATTTCCATGTAAACATAAATTTTCAAAGTTAGTAAGAAATATTGTTTAATGAAGTTTAGTGGATCCTCTTCATTTTCAACAGCTTTATTAAGGAATAATTAGTATGCAAAAACTGCATTTTTTACGTGTACAATCGGATGAGTTTGGACACTTGAAAATGCCCAGGATCACCCCCATCCAGGTAACAGACATGCCACACCTCCCAGAGTCTCCTGCGTCCCTTTGGGTGTGTTCTGGGTTAAGCACACTTGACATGAGGTCAATTGTCTCAACACATTTTGAAGCACAAGATACCACGTCGTTAACTGCAGGTGCTGCAGGTGCCACAGGGTACCTCTCTAGAATTTACCTGTCTACACGGTTGAACCTTGTACCCATTCAACAAATTTGTGTAAAAGGTCACATTGGGAGAAGATATTTGCCCAAATGAAAGGTGTTAATCTCTTGAATATGCAATAAAATCTTGCACATGGTAAAGAAAACTATTGCCCTAATTTTATGAAGAGGAAAGGCTACGGGAGCACCTTGGCAACTTAGCAGGTTAAGGAGGATCTAGCGTTATCATTACTAGGGCTCAGGTCACAGCTGCGGTGCGGGTTTAACCCCTGACCTGGTAAAAACTGCCTGCCGTGGGTAAGAATAAAAAAGAGAGTAAGGACATAGTTGTAATTCAGAGCTGCCTTTGTAAATTTAAAAGTCTACAAAATATTTAAGAAGTTCAAATCAAAGAGCAAGCAGAAAAATACAAACTGCAGAAAAAACAGACATATCCTTATGCACAAAATGGATCTGGAAAATCTGGAAAAGCTGGAAAAGGCCACTGTCAGAGGAATGGAGTTAACTGTACAGAAGCAAACTAACACACACCGCTGAGAGGATGGCGATTGCCAAAGCCTTTCTAGATACAGCTCAGCAGCATCTAATCAAGTTACAAAAACGAATACTTAGAATCTGCAGAGTGCTTACTGCTGAGTACAGTTCTTAAAGATATTCTCACACAAAGGGATGAGAAAGAAACACAGGTAAAGTCGGGAGAAGCTTTCCTGAGTTGCCAAGTATAAATTATCCAAAAATATATATACATACGCAAAATGTATACACATAATACAGATTATACAAAATGAAAGGTGAAATTAGTGGAGAAATATTTAGATGCCATCCAAAGTCCACTACTGTAGCAACTTTATAACAGATAAAAGAAGGTAAGACAACATGCATTTCTAGACATAAAGTATCAATACATAAAGATAAAAGCTTCCTAGGATGGTTAGAGAAGCCACTGTAAACACGCGTCTGGAGTAACATAGCATCAGCCTATACAACAAAGGTTTGCAGAGCCGTGAGGAGGGACTGAGAGATTAGCCCATAAAAAGATTTTAACACACCTCCTTTAGTATTTCATACATCTTACAGACAACAGCACCAACAAAGCAGGAAGCTGGAAAAGAGTAGAGCGGTGAAGACTTTGCTCTAATGGACACATGTAGGACATAACACGCAGCAGTTCAGGAACACTCATTTCCTGCAGGCACGAATGACATTCACCGAAAACATAACCAATCGCAAGGACAGAAATAAAGCCTCAGCAAAATAACTCCAGAGGACGTCGAAGGGAAAAAAGAAAGGATGAAAATGAGAGATAAAATGAATATTGAATAGATTCAATTAAAATATATGTAATAAAGAATATATAGAAAATGTATTACATAATAATATCAAATATAGTCATATGTTATATATTAAGAAATTTAGGGTTTTATGACACATTTTGTTACATGCTATAGAAGGTGTAGAATTACAGAGTGGATTGCAGGATTGATAAAGACCAAATTTGTTTTTGAAACACAAATGTGAAGGTAAAATTAGGAGAGTAAACTGGAAGAGCACCGAATTCAATGTATTGTGAATTTCCTAACATGCAAAACGCCTTAGGATTTTCCCTCCCTTTCATTCACTTGCATTCCCACAAAAAGACTGAGTTTGTGCAGTTCCCTTGCAGTGCAGCGAGGTGAAGCATCCGGCCTTTGTCACTGCAGTGGCTTGGGTCACTGCTGTGGTTCAAGCCGGAACTTCCACACGCCTTGAGTGCAGCCAAAAAAAAAAAAAAAAGAGATGGAAAGTAAGTACTGTTTAAAAACGCTTTCATATTATTTATGTATATATATATATTTATTTATTTATTATGCTTTATTGAGAGGATATATCTAGAAAAATAAAACTATTCATACCTTTGAATAAGTCCATCTCTCAAAAATAGCTCACATTATGGAGAATAATTTCATGCATGATATCCTTGTTTCAGTATTCTATATCATAGTCTAAAATGGGAAAGGAAACATAAATGAACAACAAGAAAGGAATGGTTGAATGCATTCATTGGAAATAAAAATGATTGCAAGAAGTGTATCATATGAGAAAAATCGATTAACAAAACTGTAAAGAGCCTGAAAATACACAAAGAATTGTTATAACGATTGACATCATGTAAAAAATAGGGACAAGAGGCTTAGAAAGAATTTGAAAGTGTTTAGCTCATAAACCAGGAGTGGTTTTGTTAACGTCAGTGTTAACAGAGATGTCTGGGTTTTGTTTCTCCTCCTTTAGTAATTTAATGAGTTGTGTCTCTGCAACTGAGATGAGCTCACATGATTTTCAAAATTAAAACACGTCATTAACAAAATCCCATGCTTAAGAGCTACGTTCAGCGATGATATGACAGGACCTCTGAGACTCCCAGAAAAGACGGTATAATGAAGCCATTGAAGACCATAGGAAAATACTTTGTTCATAAATCAGTATGAAGCTCAGACCAAGGTGTTTCAATTCTACAGTCAGGAATATGCCCCCAAAAATATGCCTTATAGCTGATACAAGTGCAACCCTACTGCAAAGCCAGGTTCAGGTGTAGCACTTAGGCACAGGAGATGCTCTCTGTCTCCAAGGAGACAGTTTCCTCGGCTGTTGCATCCAAGCCCAAGAGAAAGTTTGAGCAAAACCTTTGCAATATACACTCCCAATACAAAACTAAATGGACATAAGAGTTCCCATTGTGGCTCAGCAGGTTAAGGACCTGACACTGTCTCTGTGAGGAAGCGGGTTCCATCCCTGGCCTTGCTCAGTGGGTTAAGGATCTGGCGTTGCCGCGGCTGTGGTGGAGGCTGGCAGCTGCAGCTCCAATTCAACCTCTAGCCCAGGAACTTCCATATGCCACAGGTGCGGCCGTAAAAAGAAAATTTTAAAAAAAGCACACCCAAATTAAATGGACTTAAATGCTAAAATCTTTCTAGCTAAATAAAAGGTAGAGTCCCTGATTTATTTGTATAAATAATTTAAAATAATGGGGTTCTCTCGTGGCTCAGCAGACTAAGGATACGGTGTTGTCACTGCAGTGGCTCAGGTCGCTGCTGCGGCACTGGTTCAATCCCTGGCCCAGGAACTTCTGATTGCTGTGGGCATGGCCAAAAAAAAAAAATAAATAAATAAATAAAATATCATAATTCCAAGAACAAAAGAAGAGGATGAAGCAGAAAAAAATCAAGAGAGAAAAAGGACCAGTTTCATACCTACTGTTCTCAAAAGCACTGACAGCTTCTAAGGTCTTAATTGACAGTGCTTCTCCTTCTATAACTGGAAACGGCGATGCTAAAAAAGTCCGAGTTAATTCAAGCAAAAATAAAATAGAGTCCATGTAGGAACCTACCTGTGGGGAAACGACTCAATAATTCTTGTTAAACCCATGGCTTATTTTCAAGTAAGCTCTGGCTTAGCAAATGGAGAGTTATTTTATGAAATAGGAGTTTGAATAAGGAACAGAAGAAAGTAGATAATGAGCACAGGTCCTCAAAGTAGGTTTGCCAGAATCAATTTTTCTAGATTGGAAAGCGATCCCCACAGTGAATTCCCCTAGAATGTGTAATGAGTCTGCTCTCTACTCCCAGTACGTCTTTCCTGTCCATGGAAGTATCTAGGAATAGAATAAAGTACTAGCAAGTGGGAAAAAAAATCGAAATCAGTGACTTCAAGAAGACTGACATTAGATTTTTTAAACTAAGTAAATTTAAAGATTTTCCTCAAATCAGTACAGAAAGTATTTGTCAGGCATGGTAGATGGCGTTCGAGGCTTAGTGGGGAAGCATTTTAATGTTAGGATTGGCTCCCTGGATCAAACTCCTGTATCTTGTTAGAGTAACTGGCAGAAAAATGATTCTGGGTCATATAATTGGAAAATGAATCTTTGGAAGGCTATCGAGTACAAACAGCATCAAAAGGAAGGCTAGAAAGCCAGGATCGTAAAACGGCAGAGGCCAGGGCAGCTTCAGGAGTCTTGAGAGCAGAATTTTTTTTTTTTTTTGTCTTTTTGCCTTATCTAGGGCTGCACCCGCAGCATATGGAGGTTCCCAGGCTAGGGGTCTAACAGGAGCTGTAGTCACTGGCCTACGCCACAGCCACAGCAACGCGGGATCCGAGCCGCGTCTGAAACCTACACCACAGCTCACGGCAACGCCTTATCCTTAACCCACTGAGCGAGGCCAGGGATCGAACCCGCAACCTCACGGTTCCCAGTCGGATTCATTAACCACTGAGCCACAACGGGAACTCCGTGAGCAGGAATTTCATAATAATAATAGTATTAGCAATGGCAGCAACTATAATGATGGTACTAGTAGCTTTGATCTGGGAAGAGAATGCATCATGCTGAGCAATCTGCGAGGGTGCGGTCACTTAATGCTCACAGTCACCCTAAGAGAAGCTGTTATCCTGCTGTGAGATGGCAAAACCGAGACATAAGGAAAAGGTTCTTACCAAAACTCGGCAGCTTGTGCATGGCAGCAAGTCTCACTCAAGAACCACTGGTGTTCTCGAGTGACCCAAGAACACAAGTACACGCAGGTGACCCAAGGGACTGATTGGCTCCCAGGTCCCGGGTACCAGGGCGATGCTGAGACCTGCAGTCTTGGAGCAGCCCTAGGGGTCAAGCCTATTTTCATGTCATGAGGTTACACCAAACCTGTCACACATTCAGTACCCCACCCAGCTAGCTCCCTTGGTTAGCAAACGTGGTGAGAGTTGAAGGCAAATAATTCATTTTTTTAATTGATGTATAGTTGATTTACAATGCTGTGTTAGTTTCAGGTGTACAGCAAATGGATTCAGTTATACATATACAGGTATCCATTCTTTTTCAGATCGTTTCTCATACAGGTTATCAGAGAATATTGAGTTTCCTGTGCTACACAGTAGGTTCTCGTTTTTTACCTATTTTATATTTAATAGTGTGTGTATGTTGATTCCAAACTCTTAATTTGTCCGTCCTCCCCCTCCCCCATTGGTAACTATAAGTTTATTTTCTACGTGTGAGTCTGTTTCTGTTTTATGAATAAGTTCATTAGTATCTTTTTTAAGATTCCACATATAAGTGATATCATATGATATTTGGCTCTTTCTGTCTGACTTACTTCACTCGGTATCATAATCTTTAGGTCCATCCATGTTCCCATAAATGGCGTCATCTCATTCTTGTTTATGGCTAAGTGGTATTCCGTTGTATATATGCACCACATCTTCTTTATTCATCCATCTTTTGATGGATATTTAGGTTGCTTCCATGTCCTGTCTAGTGTAAATGGAGCTGCTATGAACATTGAGGTGCATGAATCTTTTTGAGTTAGTTTCCATATCATCTGCATATGTGCCCAGAAGTGGCCTTGCTGGATCACATGTAACGCTATTTGTAATTTGCAAAAGAATATCCATACCATTCTCCTCGATAGCTGTACCAGTATAGATTCATTAGTCACTGAAGAAGGTTGATTTCACACACACACACACACACACACACACACGGCTGTTATTCAGAGGATATCAATTCCTAACACCATCTGGCTACATCTACAATGTGACAAATGACAGATAAAGCAACGACTTAAGGAGGAGTGACAAAGCACTGGGCACTGTGCTCCCTCAAATCCAGGAGTATGGGTGTGACTAATTCCCTTTTATAGTTGCAGGCATCCTATTGAGAGAGGCTAAGAAGCTGCCCAGGGTGACACAGCCGGTCAGTGGACCCAGCATGATTTCCACCTGTTGTTCTGCATTTCCAAAGCCCCGCCTCCACTGCAGGTAAGGCAGGTGTGCCTCTGTCAGCAGCCTTAGACAGGTAATGGCCACGCTGTTGGCAGGCGGCTGGGTCAGCCCTGCGCAGGGCTGAAGCTCCAGTTCTAACTGGCCATTTGAATTCCTTCACCACAGAGAGAAGCTACTGACGTCTTCCATGAGTCACCGAACCTAACCCAGATGGTCCCCAAGAAAGTCAGCGGAAATGCAGAGAGCAAGCAAACTGGAGCCAACTAGTTTTAGGGGACAAATAGAGTTTCATTCTCCTGGAAATAACTGGGACCACTCTGTTCCTCTCACTTCCTGTGTTTCCTCCTGGCGCCCGGCACCGGCTCCATCACTGTGCACTTTGATTGCTTCTGAGACTCGGGAGCTATATTTAAACTTATCTCTCAGTTCTATTTGTGGCACTGCTTTTAGACTACAGGGTGTTGACACAGACACGACCTTGAAACCAAAACTGAAGCCCTCAAAAAATGCATATGTAAAGGTTTCTGCATCAAAAATCCCAGGGAGGTAAGGATGGATGTGAATTACAGACCTAATTCACGGGGTAAATCCAGCTGAGAGCTGAGAGGAGGGTGGCCATGGAGGGCTTCAGAGGAAGCACCTGAGTTGATTCCACGTGGCCAGCAGTGAAGGCAAAATAAGCCAAGGCTGGTCACCTGCCCTTGAGGGTGACATGGACCTCAAGCCAGGGGAGGGGAAAATGGCAATAAAATGTTGATAACTATACAGGCAAACATTCAAATGGAGTTTATAAGCCAAACTTCGCTAGGTCTAAAGGGCATCTTTTTCTCTCTTCTCGGTTTCACTCCCTCTGGCGTTCCAGTTGGGTTTTCAAAATTTAGCCATAATTAGAAGGTTTCACTACATTTTTCTATAAGCTGTTTTTTCCCAAAGTTCCTTAGAGCTCCTAAAATTGTTTTACCAGGCAGTTTAAAGAGACTGATGAAAGTTCTGGAGGCAGTGCACCCACTAGCAGGCGTTGCTTTGGTGGGGAGAGAATTTCCACGTGAACTTGCTGCTGAAATTCCCGGTGTGGAGCAGCAGGGAGGGTTTGGATAAGAGATATCGTGCCCTGTGTTGCTTCCACCCCAACCCCCCGCATCTCTTCAGTGGGTCTTACCTCTGAAAGTTACCAGCCTGCCCATTGCTAAGGTTCAGCAGGCCCAGCCAGCTCAGGACACTCTGGGAGCATTTCCGGTCCCTCAAACATGGCGAGCGCCATCACTCACTCTGATTCAGCGAGAGGGAAAAAGGAACCGCTCTTCCTTCCGCAGAAGACAATGCACTTATTTCTTAGCCTTTTCCCCATCACGGCATCAAATACCCAGCCCCTCTCCCCTTCCCAATCCCCATTTGGTTGTTCCAGAACTTTCTCTCAGCCTGTTCCCTAGTTTGTTGGGAGTTCTGATCATGTTCTCATCTTCACAGTTGACCATGTCATTGGCCCCTTTCAAACAAGGAGAGTATACAGAAACAGTTCTGTTTAATAAACATACAGTGAGAGCCACAGATATGATTTTAATTTTCTATCAGCCACATTAAAGCAAAGGAAAGAAGAGAAATTGACTTTAAACGTATATCTAATGGCATCCAGTGTATTCAAAATGTCACCATTTCAATACTTTGGTGGAGCCCCATGGTCCGTGCTCAGCAGTGAGGCGTGGCTGGTGGCTCCCATGGGGGAGGGAAGCCGAGACCCCACGGTGCTGCCTGGTGGAGGGCCTTGCTGCGTCATCACTCACTGACTGCCAGCTCCATCCACCGCGGGAGACTGCGAAGCCCGGGAAGCCGTGCACCTGCCCAGCGTTACCTGGCTTGTAAACTGCAGACCTGGAGCTAGAACTCGGATCTGATGCCAGCGGGCATGCCCTTTCCAAATCACTGCACATCTTCCTAATTCCAGAAAAGACAGACTCACCAACCCAGACCAGGGGCCAGCTACACAGAGACGCAGCAGTGCTTCCCAGCTTCTCCTCTGCAAACACAGACTACGCATTAGGCAGCCCGTCCATCTGTCTCCTTTACACACACACACACACACACACCTTCACGCACATGCACATTCACACGCACATGTGCTCACATACGGGGATTTAACCTCTGTGAACTTGGATGAGCCAAATTCAGAAGCGTCTCGGCTGCAAGTTTGCTGCTTCACTTCGGCTCCCGCACGGTCTTGCCGCTTCTTCGTTTCCTAAATGGCTGTGTCAGAATCTCTGGTCCTTGATGGTGTGTCATGTGCCTTACTTTTCAACCCCTGTCCTTCAGAGCTCTTGGAGGTCTCTGGTCATTTTTTTACATCATATCGGATGGCTCTTTCTCAGTCCCCAGCAAAGTGCGCCTTGGCATTCGAAGGAGCAGGGCTCAGGTCGCTGTGACTCCAGCCAGTGAGCCACTGGGACCAGGACTAAGGAGGCTGCAGGCTCCGAACCACTGTCAGTTTCCCGCTGCATTCACGGGCAGCCCACGCTGCTCTTGGGACCTGGGGCTGCATCATGTCTCTCCCCTCCTCAGAAACGGTCCTCTCTTCCCTGGAGCCTGCGGGAGAAGTCCCAAACCACCCGCAGGTGGGTTTCAAGGGGACTGTGCGGGGAGGCAGGACGCAGGAAAGATTTTCTGCTAAGTGCAAAGGCTCCCATGTTCCCAGATCTGCCTTCAGCCTCAACAGCTAACTCGGGACCCAGGGGCCGAACTGGAGTGTAAGACGTGTGCTTTCTTGGGAGGTCTGAGGACGAAGGATTTAATCCGTGTCAGTCATGGAGGTGAGCGGTATACACGTGTGCACATATATCAAACAGCGCATTACATAACAGATGGTGTATGTGTGTGAATAGCGTGGGTAGATGTGTGTACGTATGTGGTCACGTATATAGCACATGTTTTTAAAACCACTCTTACAATTTCATAACTATTTCCATTCCCAAGATAAGCCAGGCCTTTCGACCTTAGCAGGAGTTCTAATAGAGGCTATTTTTAGAGCTAAAAACAGGAAAATCTGATTTTACCACAGTATGATTTAATTCTTTCACAGACAAAGGTTCTATTGATTTCAGCCTTTGCCATGAACTAAACAACTGTAATATTCAGTTGATAGGAAAGCATTAAAGAAATATACTGCGAAAGTGCCAGGGGTTTGATCAATTTCAAACAAAAATCTCAGCAATAGAAGAAAACTGTAGAAAAGTCAGGTGGTCTGTAAATTCCTTTCCCTCTGAGAGACAGACCAGGCAAGAAAGGGGTCTTTTTTTGGATGGGGTATTTAATTTACACATGAAAACATAAATATTTTTATTGTTTTTTACTATAACCTCTGATTATGACCAAAGAAAGCAGCAGTGTCTGTGTCAGAAGATATGGAATAAGGGGGTGGGGGAGAGTCTGGGCAAAAACACGGGAAAGAGCGGAAAGTGGGACAGGGACCGAAGGGGAGGGAGTGAGACGCTTCCAGCAAGAAGAGGCTGCTTTTTTCAGTGGCTCTAAAGTGCTAAAGATAGTTACTCTCAGGAAACAAAGACTGTGGAGAGACAATTAAGACCAAAGATTTTAAACAATGAGATGCAGCTTTGTAGTTGAACGAAGCCCAGTGTGCCGCTAGTTTAAAAGGAAGAAAATAAGAAAGTAAATATATGTTGATCCTTAAGACACCCTTTAATTCTTTCAGTTAATTGATCTGGATAACCGCAGAGCTACAGATGTCCAACTCCAGAATGTAAGAAAAACCTGGCTTACGGGTTCTCTTTGAGAAAAAGACAGCAGTCTGTCTCCCCGCCTTGCTCATCAGCTCTGCGGTCTTTGTGAAGTATCTCGGGCTCCATCTTCAGAGAAGCGACGCGTGTGCAGCTCTGAAAGGGAGACAGACAGCGGAAAGGCCGGACTGGTCCATCAGCGCCGTTCAACACACCACCTCCCTTTGCAGAGCTGACCCGTTTCTGGACCTGCCAAGATGGCAGAGACAGACTCACTGCCTAAGGATGGTTGTTTATGTGGAAATTATTCTTGTAAATTGATAAGATATATTTTTTTTTTTGCCGGGATGAATGCCCAAGCTTTTTGGGAAAGGAATCATATATTGGGGGGTATTGATGGACCACGGGCCTGCCTTCGGAGCTCACTTACGTGTTTCAGAGAGAAAAACACCAGCAAGGCAGGTATGGGGGGCGCACAGTCAGGGCAAAGTGCCACATGCCTTTAGATGGTGATTTGCCAGCTCTGAGGCTGGAGTGCCAGGGCCCCACCCTGATCTGGCATCAGAGACTCTGTTCTAACGTTCTAACCAAGCATGCGGTTCCGAGGCTGTGCTGGCAGCCGGCCGGAGGGCCCGCTGGAGCGCAGAATAACTCGGAGAGCAGTGGCAGTGGTGGCTGTGGCCAGTGTCCCCCACAGGAGCCCACGTGGCTGACACCTTGACAGCTCACTGCCTACAGCCAGCCCTGCAAAACAGCCTCAGGAGTCCGCAGGAATCGGGGATTCTGAGACAAGGGTCGCGGTGTCATTCACGTTCTTGGTTCAAGGTCAAAGAATAAGAGGAGGAATCTGGATTTCCTTTTACCCTCCCGAGGCCCACACTGAAACGGATTAAAACTGTTAAGCTCATGACTGTTGCGAGGACAGCGTGGCTTTGAGAGGTGCCTGGGGACTTTTATAGGACTTCTTTAAAAAGCCAGCCCCCAGCAGCTCCCCAGACACGCACAGGCAGTAATGACAGTGCTCGAATGCCTGACCATTTCCAGTCACAGAAGTTTAAATCTAAGACCGTCAATACTGACATTATTTACGCTTTTCAATAAAAACTAATTAAAGCTACTTAAGTTTTTAGTGATGGGCCTGGAATGTAATTGAGCAGGTTCAGATTTAGCAGGTCATTAACTAAGTTCTCGAGAAGGATCCGAATGAAGAATGAATCAGTCGCTTCTGGATTCAGCCTCATTTGGCCAGGCTGTCTCCTTCCAGGCAGGCGGGGAGCCTCGGATTCCAGCTTCTCCTGTCTTCTCTCCCAAGCCCCCGGAGAGAAAAAAAACAGCATTTCTTTACAGGCATTGTCAGAAGTTCTCAGAGATGGTGCTTAGGTTCAGCTGGTTTCCAATTTTCCAGCTGGGTCATTATTTCTGAAAATGTGAATGGAGGCAAATGCCAGTCACAGGACACGAAGAGAAGGAAAAATTTGTCACATGATGTTCAGGTCACTTTGAGCTCTATTTTTTTTTTTTTTTTGTCCCCTCTAATGCTGCCTAGAAAACACTCAAGTTCTATTTCCAAGATCTCTTTGCATTCACAAAAGGCTAGGCACGCACTTGCTGCTGGCTTCTATGAAGGCCAATTCAAATTCTGGCAAAAGGCTGCTTTCATCTGGTCCTTGGACAAAGACGTTCTTTTGAAATTCTGATTGCATCTTGGGGGAAATCAGACTCACCCCCAAATTTAGAGAATAAATTTGGCTTCTTGCTGCAACTTCTGCACGGAACAGCTAGCATTCCCAGGGAAAGGTAACATCTCTGAGCCCTCACATACCTGAGAATTAAGATGCTACGTGGATCGGAAGCCGCGTCTAATATGAGTTCCCACTGTGGCTTGATGGGTTAAGAACCCAACATAGTGTCTGTGAGGACGTGGGTTCCATCCCTGGCCTCCCTCAGCAGGTTAAAGACCCAGTGTTGCTGCGGCCGTGGCCTGGATCGGCAGCAGCTTGGATCTGACCCCCAGCCCAGGAACTTCCTTATCCCACAGGCGCAGCCCTAAGGAAAAAAATAATAAAAAAGACAGTGATCAGCCAGGTTGGTGTGTGAGCCAAGGAGCAAGTAGGAGGACAGAAAAATAGGCTGGTGGAATATATTCAGAAGTAAATCACAAAGGTTTTTCACTCCATGATGAGACTGTAACGTCCTTGAGATCACAACTCCGTGTAAGAGGTGATACAATTTTATTTTATTTCTCCAGGTCCAGTACAGCATTTTGTAATCTCTTGTGCCCAGAAAGCCATTTTGATTGGCTACTTAATGAAGATTATTTCTCCCTTTGGATTCTGCATTATTTTTTTCTAAAAAGATTCTAATACAGGAGTTCCCGCTGTGGCTCAGCAGAAACCAGTCTGACAAGCATCCATGAGGACACAGGTTCGATCCCTGGCCTCGCTCAGTGGGTTAAGGATGCGGCGTTGCCATGAGCTGTAGTGCAGGTGGCAAACGCGGCTCGCATCCAGAGTGGCTGTGGTTGTGGCGTAGGCATTTTCAACAGCGCCTTTGCCAAACTGCCCTAGAAGTCTCCTCAGTCAGCGCACGGGGACTAAGCCTGAGGCTTTTCTACCACCTGGCGCTGTTTCTCCTGAGACAAAAGGTGGAGGAAATTAAAGAAAGAAGAACAGAGCTTTCCTGGGCCGTGTTATTCCCAGACGTCTCTAGTCACACGGGTCCTCCCAGCATCTTTGTCTGCTCTTTCCTTCTCAGAGGTCAAGTATAAGCACACACGTGTCCGGAGGAGGCCAGTGCTGCTCCGCCAGGGATGGGACCGGGGGTGAGATGACAGCTGCAATGACAATAAAGCACGGAGATGTCCTCCCACAGCGCAGGACACGCGGGCAGAGCCACTGCCTGCGAGCAGCAAGCAGCATGCAGGGAAGAGCCTGACTCTGGGGCTCCGGCAATGGGGTGTTCCCTGCTGGCGGCTTTATCACCATGGTTCCAACCCTTCATTGTGATTTCTGTGGTTTGAAAGGTGTCAGTTGTTTGTCATCAAAAAATAATTGTTACATTCCAGTATCCTGCCAGGGATGCTGCTCATTTATACGTTTGCTTATTTTTATTGAAGTATGGTTGATGGCCAATGTCATGTTGGTTTTCAGCGTAAGTAAAGGGATCTAGATATTTTATATATATATCTTCTCTTTCAGATTCTTTTCCATTAGCGGTTATTACAAGGTATTGAATAGAGTTCCCGGTGCAGTGGCTCCTTGCTGGTGACTATTTCATATACAGGAGTGTGTATCTGCTAATCCCCCAGAGACCTGAAATGTCTGAAAAATTAACCCTTCGGATAAATCAACAGTTCTGTCTTCATACCCATTTAAGACGCGAGGACCTGGAGATCCTCAAGGTGAGTGAGTTGCCCGGAGTCCCCGGGCGCATCCTTGAACATGTTTGTGTCCAGTGTTCTCTGCCCTGGGCGGGTACAGCTTCTCACACGCGCATTCTCCCTCCGTCCGTGCCGAGGAAAGGCACCCAAGAAAACAGCGCAAGTGCACGGAGACCAGTGGCGAACACAGGAAGAATTAAGTGCTACCCCCGTCCCTGCTGAGCCCCAGGAATGACAGACTCTGGAGTGGATTGGAAATGGGGTCCCAGCGCGGCTCATCGGCCAAGCAGACTGCAGGCAGAGGTAACAGTTCCGGGCCACCAGCAGCAGTTACAGCCCCAAGGACTTCCAGATGGGGACTTGGAGCAAGTGACACTGAAAGCCTGGACAGGGGAAGGGCGGGTCTGCAGAGTCGGGCAGCCGGACCTACCGAGGGGGAGGGGGCTGGCCTTCCACCCGGGTCCCTCCCTCACTCCCCTGGGGTGCCGGGGAGTGACAGGGGTGCCAGGGAGTGACAGGGGTGCTGGGGAGTGACAGGGTGCCGGGGAGTGACAGCAGTGCCGCGGTTAAGGGCACCGACTCTGCCATTCCAGACCTGGCTCCATAGGGATCTCTGACGTCCTCGTGCCTTGGCTTCCTCGTGTGTAGGACGGCATCGGGCTGGTGCAGCAGCGAGCTGAGGATTACCCCGCATGGCTTACCCGGAGCCGGGCCCGCCAGCAGCACTCAGGCAGTCAGCAGCCCCCGCTGCTCTGGAGCCCCTGCCTCGATGGACCACTCCTGGCAGAGACCTTGTGGGGCCGTGACTCCTGGGAAGTGAGCCCTCTCCGCCCTTTCCTGTGTGCCCTGGGCACTGGGACCGCCGAGGTACCCCTCAGACCACCCCCTTTGGGGAAAGAAGATCAGACTTCCCGTAGTTGGAAAGCCAGCTCTGCTGCCTCCACTCTGCTGATGCCCGTCTTCCCAGAGGTGCTGGGGACCCAGACCCGTGAGTACCGTGGCCTCGGCTCACTGCCACAGCAGCCTGGCAGGTGCACTGGGCTGCGCTGGCATGGCCGCGTTGTCTGCCCGCTGCTGAAATGACCCCAAGGTGTGTTCCAGTTACTGAAATGGCCAGAGAAGAAATGCCTTATCAACATGCTGAGTTCACAAATTACCTCCAGCTAGAGTTCAATTTCCTGTGAGCATCCTCTGCTGTATTTGTTTGATGTTAGGAAAACCATTTTTCTCATACCTAATAGTTCACAGGCCAGGGCACGAGGGCTTTGCAGGAGCTCCATGTACCTGCCCAGCCAGGCGCGCTGAGCTCAAAGCATGATTTTCAAGGAGCAATGGGCAGTCGTTTCTTGCGAAAACCACTGTAAGCTATGGCCTTGTTCTGGGGAACAAACTTAAACGCAAACAGAAGAAATGCAGGTGTGCTTCTCAGTACCTGTGGGAAGAAAACGGCGTTTTGCTCCTAAATCCTGGGCCTCCGGACACCTTTCACCTGGAACTGGGTCAGAGTTCCCTTCTCACAGTGTAAGTCAACGTGTTTTTTCTTTTGTAAAGCCCGTTCTCTGAAAGCGCATTTCAGTGTCAGGGTAGGGTTTTCCTCCTGAGGCTCTCTGTGGATGGAGGTGCTGGAGCAGATGTTTTGCCCTAATTCTCAGTCAGCCGAGCTTTGGAATCTATAAAATAGGATATATGAAATGTGTAAAGTATCTTTAACACGTCACATAAATATAAAGTGTATTTTTTGTATCATGAAAATGGAAATTTGCATGCAGGCCACACCCCCAAGGGACACTTATGTGTGTGTGTTTCCTTCTCCACACACCAGACAAACCAACTCACACGTTGGATGTGATCATTTCCAGATTTGGGAGGAATGGCTGCAAATGAATGGAAATCTACACAGTACCTAAGGGAAATGCTCCATTTAGTCAGGCTTCTAAATTCAACTTTATTTGTTTTATCGTTGTTTTCTTTTTTACTGCAGCCTATAGAAGTTCCCAGGCTAAGGGTTGAATCGGAGCTGCAGCCTCAGGCCTACGCCACAGCCACAGCAACACTGGATCTCAGCCACATCTGCGACCTACACTGTAGCTTGCAGTAACACTGCCTTCTTAACCCACTGAGCAAGGCCAGGGATTGAACACAAATCTTCACAGAGACAATGTTGGGTTCTCAACCCACTGTGCTACAACGGGAACTCCTAAATTCAACTTCAACTAATATCAATGCAGAATGCCCTGCTACCTTTGAAAATCAATGGTACTCACTAAATAGCATCCTGAAGCAATGAGTTTAAATCATACCATTTTATAAGTTCTAGCCCTGGGGGAGGGAAAATCCTTACTAAAAAATGTGCATTCTCTGACCTGTATTCCAAATCTCATGCAATTAAGATGTGAACTTGCATTTCTGCTCAATTGTTTGCAAGTCTAGAGATTGATAGCAATTATTAATGCTTTGAAATTACAGCCTGGAAGACAGGACCATCTGTCAAGTTGGAACAACAGCTTTGTAAGTAAACATTTTACCTGGAGACAATAACTAATAAATGTCTCATTAAGTATCTGTGTCGTTCTTCACTTGGGTCTAAATGGCTGCTTCTGGGTATACGACTTTTGAAATTAGCTCTCTCTCGTCTTAAAAAATAAAATCCAATGAAGGAGATATAAATTCAATCAGAAACTTACTATTTAACTTTTTTTTAACTTGTCTGCTTGTAAAATGTCACGTGCAAAGTCTGTGAAACTGTAAACATGGGTACAACTTTCGACAGGATGGCGTAAAACCTTTGTAAATGTGACACGTAAGGACACTCACAGTCTGATCTGTAAGACACAGCCACTCCTGAATAAAACACCCCCCTTACCTTGCAGGCAACCAGTTCCAGTGTCTACGGCACCACACGGTCCTTCGGACCTGAAAACGGACTCAAAGCAAGTTTCCCCTGGGGAGGCAGATCCGGGTTCCAATTTCTTCTCTGCCACTTACTTCCCATATGACCTTGGACAAGTTTCTTAATTTCTGAGTCCCAGTCTACATACCAATGACCTAGAGTGAATATGAAACACCAATATCTACCTAGTCACCAGGTTGCTGCAAGGGTTAAACAAGATATTGCATGTAAAATGCCTGAAAGTTTAAAAAAAAAAAGTCTCAGTACCCCATAGCTACGCTAGAATGACCAGTGTCCACCGTAGCCACGCTAGAACGACCAGTGTCCACCGTAGCCACGCTAGAACGACCAGTGTCCACCGTAGCCACGCTAGAACGACCGGTGTCCACCGTAGCCACGCTAGAACGACCGGTGTCCACCGTAGCCACGCTAGAACGGCCGGTGTCCACCGTAGCCACGCTAGAACGGCCGGTGTCCACCGTAGCCACGCTAGAACGGCCGGTGTCCACCGTAGCCACGCTAGAACGGCCGGTGTCCACCGTAGCCACGCTAGAACGACCGGTGTCCACCGTAGCCACGCTAGAACGACCGGTGTCCACCGTAGCCACGCTAGAACGACCAGTGTCCACAGTAGCCACGCTAGAATGACCAGTGTCCACCATAGCCACACTAGAATGACCAGTGTCCCACGATCCCCATCCGTGGACCTACCACGTCCCAGGGCCACGGTCTATAATGACGTAGGTTTGGCTTTTCTGCATCTAGTCCGTCTCCCCTTTGCCTACACAAGATCGCCCATCCACACAGGCAGTAGCCACTCAGCTCCTCTCCCAAGGGCCTCTTAGCCTCTGTCATCACCCAGCTGTTCCAGACTGGAGAGAGCTTTTCCACTCTCCAGGGTGTCTGCTTCCCTGAGAAGCATGGGCACGAGCCCTAAAAATAAAAGTATAATTATTGACACATTATTTTTGGCAAAGCCAAAGCTTCTCCCAGATGGCCAGTCAGAGCAAAGTAGCCGTCACCCCCAGGCCTCCGTGTGAATGAGAAAGAGAGCTGCTGGTGCTGCCCTTTAAGCCCCTTGGAGGCCTTCTGAGTCTGGACACCGCACCTGACACATAAGAAGCATGTTAAGGCACACAGGTGAGATAGGCTGATGGGGGCTGAGTTCTGGTTATCCAGTTGAGGTGTTGCGTTTTATAAACTGGTCAGCATTTTTCTTTCTTTCTTTTTTTTTTCCAAACAGCTCTAGCTGTAGCATATGGAGGTTCCCAGGCTAGGGGTCAAATCAGAGCTGCAGCTGCTGGCCTACACCACAGCCAAGGCAACACCGGATCCAAGCCACAGTTGCAACCTATGGTGCAGCTTGTGGCAACGCCAGATCCTGAACCCGCTGAGCAAGACCAGGCCTGAAACCCACACCTTCACAGACACTGTGTCAGGTTCTTGTGCTGCCGAGCCACAGCGGGAACTCCGGATTTCTTCATTTTGGTTGTGGAATCTCTTTTCGTAGTTTTGAGCCGGTTTTCCTAAGTAGTTTACATTCTTTGGGCCTTTGAAAAGACAACGTGAGGGCCGTACCCAGCGAAGAAACTGGTCCTTGACATCAGTCCTAGCAACGTGCTTCTGGATCTCTCTCCCGAGGCGAGGGAAACAAAGGCAAAAATAAACACATGGGGCTGCATCAAACTAAAAGGCTTCTGTGCAGCAAAGAAGACCGTCAACAAAGCAAAATTACAGCCTTCCAAATGGAAGAAGATATTTGCAAATCATGCATCCGATACGGGCTTAGTATCCAAAAATACAAAGAACTCATACAACTCAACAACAAAAGACAAACGAACTGATTAAAAAGCAGGTAGAGGACTTGAATAAGCATTTTTCCGAAGAATACATACAGGTGGCCAACAGTGGCATGAAAAGAATGCTCAGCGTAATTAATCATCAGGGAAACGCACATCAAATCCGCAGTGAGATACCGCCCCGCATCTTTTAAAATGGCTATTGTCGGACGTTCTCTCGTGGCACAGCAGCTTAAGGACCTGGGTTCTCACCACTGCGGCCTGGGTCGCTGCTGTGGGGTGGGTCCCATCCATGGCCTGGGAACTTCCACATGCCACTGGCACAGCCAAAAGAAATAATAAAATAAAATAACTATTATCAGAAAGGCAAGAAATAACAAATGTTGGCAAGGACGCGGAAGAAAGGGGACAGCTGCGCGCAGCTGCTGGGAACGTGAATCGGTGCGGCCATTGAAGAAAACAGTATGGAGGCTTCCAGAAGATTAGAAACAGGATTAGCCCATGATCCAGCAACTCCACTTCAGGGTATTTATCCGAAGAAAATGAAAACCCTAACTTAGAAAGATACATACGCCTCAGTATTCGTGGCAGTGTTATTTACAATAGTCAAGACATGTCCATGCAAGTACAGGAACCTTGGACTAGAGCGTTTTTCACAGTGATTTCCTTGGGGTACGTGTGGTCTGTGACCGCTGTAGGCAGCTCTTTCTGATTCAGTTTTGAGGATGCTTTCCTAGAAGAGATCTGAAGCCATTTTGGTTGAACAAACCTTTTTCTCCTTTTTTTTTTGGCTGGCTGTGCCCATGGCGCATGGGAGTTCCCAGGCCAGGGATCGAACCCACATCACAGCAGTGACCTGAGCCACAGCAGTGACAATGCTGGATCCTCAGCCACGAGGCCACGGGGGAACTCCTGAACAAACTTTTAAAATGCCGCTGCTACCAGGGAAAAGCTATTAAAATTTAAAAAATAAATATCGTATATTAGCACACTGCCTATAATGCACATATCACAATGTATATTTGAAAATGAAAATGTTTGAAGACCTTCTTAGCATGATTAAGAAGAGGCCCGCAGGAAAGCAAGACGTATAAAAACCCAGTCTCGCTTCATAAAGAAGATATTGTCTCATAATGATTTTCTGACAAAATTAACAAATTCCCAGGACAGTGCATTGAGAAATAATATTCTCGCCACGATCCTTCGTGAGCAGGACATCACTGCCCCATGTGGTTTTGCCTGTTGGGAGTTAATTTATTGGCTAGAAGCTGGAGGCAGTTGTATTTTTCATTTTCTAATAATTAAAATTATTTTTCTGACTTCCACACAAGGAAAATCAATGGTACTGCTTCTTAAATTTAATCTTACAAAGAAGCGAGGGGAAAAAAAAGCCCTTTTCTGACTAGACCCTAGTGCAACACAATTCAAAGCTCCCCTGCGCGTTCTCCACGCCCACAGGCAGCCTGTGCGGAATATAATAAACAGCGGCCCCTCCGTCTCCCTCCTGTTAGGGCTGCACAGGCCGGGACGGGCAGAAGCCAGCCAGCGAGATTCGACCTGGGCTTCCAGTCCCATCCCAGGGCAGTGAGATACATCAAAACTATACCCAGGTTGGGAAAAACTGATGGCTCGATTTCCTACCAAAGTCTCTGAGGGCAGCTTGACTGACTGATAAACACCATCTGCTTTTCATGTCTGCGTAGCCGGTGTGCGCCGTGCCGTCTGCACCGTGACTGTAAAATTACTTTAAATGTGAGGACAGCGAAGCCCTGAGTGGCCAGAACCCATCAGTTACGTGGTAATTAAGCCAAAGTTGAAGCATCTCAACTTGCAGCCACTCCAGGTATCTTTCTAGTCTGCAGGTGTCACCTCCTCCTTCCAGAGATAAAGAGGCCAAACACAGATTCCCGACACCAAGGGGAAGGGTGGGTGGCAAAGAGAGCAGAACCAAGCGTCAAGCTCAGGCATAACGTGAGCGCTAAGAGCGAGCGTCTAGGAGATGCCTGGGCCTCTTGCTTTAAAGGGCCTGTCGTACCTTTAAAGGTCTTCGAGTCACTCTGGGCCCTGGGTCTGCAGCCCAGGGTTCTGTTGGCCTCGCTCAGAATCCACGCTGAGTGGCCCCAAATGGGCAAATGGTGCATCAGATCTTAAAACCAAATGCTGATCAGCCGCGGCAGCCTTTCTCCCCTGAGCATCGGTGCAGGGGGGGGGGGGGGACCTCCCAGGAGCGGGTCGAGGAGAAGGAGGAAGGAATCTGCAGTTCCAGACACTAATCAGTCGCCGAAATGACTTCCACGGTTGGCAAGTTGCGAAGCCTTGTCTTGCCTGAAGTCTGGAGCAATTACTGGCTGAGCAGGCACGATTCTGTTCTTGGAGTCTGTAAGGCTGCACAGAGAAAAGTCCATTTTTCAAATCCTTTTATCAGACCCCCTGCCGGGTGACGCTCCTCAAGCCATCAAAGAAAGGAGATGGGGACGTGGGAGGCTTTGAGGTCAGAAGAGCCAATGACGAACAGCCAGTGAGAAATCATTCCCGGCTTAGGTCCCTTGAAACAAGAGCCCTTTCACGTGATTTCTTTTTAAACTAAAAATAATGCTTCCTTTTTTCTCTTTTCCTCGCAATGAAAGCAATACATATTCATTAAGGAAGAATAATAAAGCGCAGAGGATCTAAAAGAATGACAGAAATCTACACTTGTGCTATTCTGATATGGAACAGCTGTACTTTATTATTTTTTAGGAACTTTTTTTTTCATGGCTGCACCTGTGGCATATGGACGTTCCCGGGCTAGGGGCTGAATCAGCACTGCGGCTGTGACCCACACTGCAGCTGCGGCAGCGCTGGATCCTTCGACCCACTGCGCTGGGCTCTGGATTGAACCCTCATGTCCACGTGACCTGAGCCTCTGCAGTCAGATTCTTAACCTACTGCACCACAGTGGGAGCTCCTGGATCTTCATTTCTGAAGTGTGTGTGTGTGTGTGTGTGTGTGTGTGTGTGTGTGTGCACGTGTGCATGCTCCGCAAGGATGAGGAGAAGCAACGTAGTCTCTGCTGCTAGAGCTTGAGAATAACTAAGCCCCGAGACATTCCGGCAACAGGCACATATCCCAGACCTCTCGGAGCCGCGGATCCAGTGCTGAATTGTCTGCACAGCACCTTGGACCACCTCCATTCTCACCCTGCTTTCTCTCGCAAACTCTACATGCACGGCCTTCTCCTGGTGCTGTTTTTGGCTGGAAGGGAAGAGAAGGCAGCGCCGTTATCAACTCTTCAGATGAATTCGAGTGGCGAGAACTTCACAGTCACAGAAGCAAGGTTGCAAAGTGGACATGGAAAATTCCATCCAGTACTCCAATTGGTTAGGAAACCTGCAAGTCCTCAAAGAATCCCTAATGGTTTGGGATTCCTTACTCGAAAGGCATCTCGTTTAGATTATAGAAACACTCGTGAGGGAGTTCCTGCTGTGGTGCATTGGGTTAAGGACCCAGCATTGTCTCTGCGGCAGCTTGGGTTGCTGTGGAGGTGTGGGTTCGATTCCCACACCTGGCACATGGGGTTAAGGATCCAGCATTGCTGCAGCTGCAGCATTGTTCACAGCTGTGGCTGAGAATCAATCTCTGGCCCGGAAACTTCCATATGCCATGGGTATGGCTGAACAAATAAAAAAAAATAACAAAAAATAAAAATACTTCTGGGAAGATGGCTCCAGAAATGTCCAGGATTTGGGGTGCAAAGTCACTGAGGAATCTTGTGTGGTCTCCAGCAGAGGATGGCACCCCATTCCATAAAATAACGTTACCAAGAGTAACTCAAAAGCTTTAAATACACATGCTGTCTTTCCACACAATACCCAGGGCAGTTTGAATCTGGACGGAGACTTTGGGACAGTTTCTGTCTTCTCTGAGTTTTACTTCTTGTTTTTAAAATGGAGATAACACATTCACACGGTTGTGGACACACAGGCACTGAGGGCATAAGCCGCCAGCATGGCGTACACCTGCCTGGTGACTTACAGACATGGATGCCCACCCCTCCTTCTGGGGACACCTGTGTTGGGCTCACTGATCCGTATGTGGCTCTCTGCAGTGTCCCCGCATGGTCGCCCCCCACACTGGAGTCCCCTGGTGTGAACTCTAGTTTTATACCCCAGCTTCCTTGGACCTGATGTTCAGTGTCTTGCAAGGCGATAATTTCATAGTAGAATACGTTGCTTGGCAATAATAATAATAATGAAAGAAGACGTGAGCATAACTTCCGGACACAACAGCCTCCACCTGGACTATCATTCGGTTCACGTCCAGTTCCACACATTGGAGATACAGGCTGGGACGTGCTCAGGGGAAAGAAAACGGGACAAGGAGGCTCCCAGTTGTGCCCGGTTGTGAAGGTATTTGCAGGGATTGCGCTGAGGGGCCAAGAGGACGGAAGATTCGGGAGACTGTCTGATCACTGCCCTCAAGGGCCCTCACCTGGGGTTGTTTTTACCGTGTTTGATATATTCAGCAACATTCCACCGGGACGGAGTGTCTGTAAGAGTGCGTTGCTGACTCGCACGATGGCTCAGAAGCCCCTGGCTCAGCTGCAGGCCCAGGAGGAGTTCAGCTGCTGTCTTGCCGACAGCTGAGGTGCAGGGGCTCCAAGAGGCATCAAGACACAAAGCTCAGGAGGACGGCTAAGCTCAGCCAGGCCCAGGGAGCCACGGGGCCGACACAGCTGTCATCTGCGCCTTAAAGGAAGCTACGCCGGCACCCGACTGCAAAGACCAGTGATGAATCTGATCTAAATTCTAGCCGAATCACTTGTATTTGGCCTTCAACTGACAAAGGACAGAGGGCTGGAGGGATCTGGGTAGGAAGTGAGCTCATCTCTGGATGAGAGCAGGGTGTCCAGGCAGCGGGAACGGGGTCCAGAGCGCTCCCTGGCCTCGGGTACCTCAGCTGGGCAGAAGAGGTTTCCTTCTGTTTGAGGAATTAGGTAATTCCGAAGAAGGGACCTCAAATGAGGAAATTTCAAAGCAGGTGGCAAGCGAGAGCCCGCGGGATCACCGGTCAAGGCAGACACCCTTGATGGGTCAAGATCCAGTGGCACCACCGACACCACACGCCCCAGTTCACAGGAACGCGTGGCTTCCGCCTGCGCTGCACGTCTCCGTGTCCCCGGGAGCCATCTGACAGCAAGTCATTGCCAGGGTCTGGCCCAGCACAGAGGCTGACTCCCCAAATTACAGGGTCTAGAGACTTCGGGCCAGAAGGAGGCTGAAAGGTACCAGTTCAGCCCTCTAGAATCTCTGTCCCAGTGAGAAAGATTCACTGCAGATTCCAATATTATCCTCATATTTATCTCCAGTCTCCAGCTCCTACAGAGCACGGAGCAATGGGGTGTCATGAAGAAAGGATTCTGAAGGACATTAGATGGGCCAGGTTTCCAGCTGTCAGTGGGAAAAAAGCAATGATTTATCTCTTTTTTAATGAACGCGTTATGATTGTCCTAATTCTTTGTCGGTAGGGTCCACGCATTGGGTTCGTCGCCAGTCTGTGTCCTCCACAGCTTCTAAAATGCTCATCCAGGGAAGACAGGCAAGATTTTCCTTTTGTGCCCAATTTATTTTTTTTATTTTATAATGACTTTTATTTTTTCTGTTATAGCTGGTTTACAGTGTTCTGTCAGTTTTCTCCTGTATAGCAAGATGACCGAGTCACACATGCATGTATATACATTCTTTTTTCCCACATTATCAGGCTCCATCATAAGTGACTAGATATAGTTCCCAGTGCTATACAGCAGGACCTCATTGCTTATCCATTCCAAAGGCAATCGTTTGCACATATTAACCCCAAATTCCCAGTCCATCGCACTCCCTCCCCTTTGGCAACCACAAGTCTCATCTCCATGTCCATGATTTTCTTTTCTGTGGAAAGGTTCATTTGTGCCATATATTAGATTGTAGATATGTGATATTATATGGTATTTGTCTTTCTCTTTCTGACTTACTTCACTCAGTATGAAAGTCTCTAGTTCTATCCATGTTGCTGCAAATGCCATCACTTTGTTCTTTTTTATGGCTGAGTAGTAGTCCATTGTGTATATGTACCACATCTTCTTAATCCAACCATCTGTCAATAGACATTTTGGTTGTTTCCACGTCTTGGCTATTGTGAATAGTGCTGCAATGAACATGCAGGTGCACGTGTCTTTTTCAAGGAAAGTTTTGTCTGGATATCTTTTGGGCCCAATGTAAATGCTGCTCTTTTTTTTTTTTTAAGCATCAGTATATCAACAGATTTTGTGTTAGATCCGTGCCTCCTGTACTGGGAGGTGGAATCAGGGCCTGTGACCGTCCTTGAGCTGGGGTGACGCTCACTGGAATGTCCCCTCCTTTGGGAGAATTGAGAAACCGCTGACACTTGGTGCCGGCTCTAGTGTCCTCACTTCCGGATGAGAGTCCTCTGTCCCCATCAGCCTTTCAACAGCCTCCAAATGCCAGAGGCAGATGTCAGAAGCTGCCAGAGGGAGGGATCCAAGACCACTGTCCTACAGCCTCATGTCCGCATGGACCAGCTCTCTGAAAAGCCGCCTGAGCCCTGCCCTGCTGAAGCAGACAGCTTCCAGGAAACAAAAAGCCAGTGGGTACCTTGCATCCTTTCTGCATAACTGCACTAGCTTAGAAAGTGTGGCATGTGGCCAGTTCTTTCTCCTTGTTCTGATCCAGCACAATGAATACATCATTCCATCAACCTGCAGCTTAGGGCCGATTTCAGTGTCAGCATTCGTTTAGGGCTCACAGTGTTTACCAAGGCTTTCACAGGGGCTTTTTGGTGACAGGCAGCAGAAGCCAGCCTAGCAACTGTAGCTAACGGGCTCGGAGCAGAGCCGTTCCCAGCAAATGCTGCTCACAGCCTCTCCAGGCATTTGGGTAGTGTGCTCAGAAAAATCAAAAGATTCTAACAAAGGAAAATAAACAGCTAGCGACCAAGACAGGCAAGGAAAATAACAGGCACCATAAAGAGAAGCACCGGGTTTTTCAGCAGCCTTGGACGAGGAGGGGGAGGGAAGGGCAGGGAGGCGAGGGGGCCGTGTGTCAGACCACAGGGTGGGAGCCGATGTCTGGACACAGGCACTTGGGGAGCTGCCCACAGACACCTGCTGTGATTCAGAGATGCTGGAGGCGGGGCCGGTGGCCGAAACCACCCCGGTGCCCGCCACCCGCACAGCCCAGCGGGACCACCCTCTGCCCCTGCATGCAGGGTAGCCAGCCTTCCTCTGGGGTCTGAGTCCCGGGCCCTCCAGCTGTGCGGAGCTGGCACACTGTCTCCCCCACGCCCCGTACCAAACCCCACTGGCAGCCCAGGTTCCCCGAATCTTCACATTCCCTCAGCGTAGATGCACTTTGTTTCTGTCCACATCACTGATGCTCGAACGAAAGGATGTCTTGCTAATTGATTGGTGGCAATTTCGGACACAGATGAGCCTGTGCTCGGGGCAGAGGCTGGGCCCTGTGGGTGCCGCTGTTCACCAGATGCCCAGAATCCCATCCTCACTAAACACAAGTCTCCTGGAAAATCCCATCACAATAGCTTTGGGTAGGTTTGGATGTCTGTTTTCCTTTGCCTTGGGTCCCCTCCTACTCAGTTCTCTAGAGACCAGCTACGTGGCTGAAGTCAAGGTCAGCCTAGCTCCCACTTCTGTATTTAATGTGATGACTGCGCTTGGTTTGCAAAATGCTCATGGAAAGAGTGATTCCTGATGGAGGGCAGGGCGTGCCACGTCCTCCTCTCACCCAGACTCCTTGGCAGCCGAGCGCAGAGGCTTCCCGGGGCCGGGGGGACTCGCAGCTCCCGGCTTCTCACAGAGTGGTCATCGCTGCCTCCAAGAAGACGGTTTTGGCCCCCGGGTTGCACCCACCGTCCCCCCACGCGTTTCCTCAGATGAACTTTGCATGGCCAGCACTAATCAGTGACAGCCCTGCTTCCTGGCGGCGTGATGGGGACGACACGACATCTTGCATGAGCCCAAGATGCTCAGCCCTGCCTGGCAGCCCCGCGCCAGCTGGCGGTGCAGACTCCATCCCTCCACTTGCCCCGAAGACGAGGCCCGTGGATGGGGACACGGAGCTCCCCACAGGGGAGGGGGGTGCTCCAGCTGCAGCCCCAGGGCTGGGCGTTCCCCCTCCGTCACCCGGCCCCCTCGCCTCCCCATCCGCTGCCGCCCTCCCTGTCAGGGTGAGGAATGTTCTGGAAGCCGCTCTTCCCACTCCAGCATTTCCAGCTGTGCTCATCTCCCAGCCTGAAGACGACTTTCTGCAGCAGGCTGACAGGCACCTCATTATGAGCGCTCGGGGTCAGCTGGAAAGGCAGGCCAGGCAGAGGGCGGGACAGCGCGGCGCCACCCCGTGGGCGGCCCGTCCCCGCAGCAGGGCCCTGCCCGGGGAGCTTCGCCCTGCGTGCTCCCCTCTGCCGCTGCGGCTGGACGGGCCCACCTCCGGGGAGTGCTGTCGGCCCTTGGCGATGGCCCGCACTGACCGCGGAGCAGGGCGGCCCGCCTCGACCTCTTGATGGGGGGGGCAGAGTCCAGAGAGCACAGGAGACCAGAAATTTTGCTGTGGCCATTTCTGGTTTGTTTTTTTGTTTTTGTTTTCTTTGACTGTACCCCGAGCATCCAGAAGTTACCAGTCCAGGGACTGAACCTGGGCCACAGCAGGGACAACACCGGATCCTTAACCCACTGAGCCACCAGGGAACTCCTGCCGCGGCCACTTCTGGAAAACTGCACCTGCCACAGTCTGCCCCCGGGGTTTGGTAGACATCTATTTTAATGAGTGAACTCATTAAGAAATTTTTTAAGGAGTTCCCATTGTGGCTTGGGGGCTGAGAACCTGACATAGTGTCTGTGAGGATGGGGGTTGGACCCCTGGCCTCGATCTGTAGGCTAAGGATCCAGTGTTGCTGCAAGCTGTGGCGTAGTTTGCAGATGCAGCTCAGATCTGGCGTTCCATTGCTCTGGCCGTGGCGTCGGCCAGCTGCCGCAGCTCCGATTCGACCTGGGGACTTCCATGTGTTACACCCGAAGCCTCAAAAAGAAGAAAAGGCAGTCAATTCAAAGGTTAAAGAAAAAGTCATTTGTTCTGCTAACTGCAGAGTAAGTATAGTGAGTGTGTGAGTGCGTGTGTGTTAAACTTGATTTAACAAGGAAAAAAGTACCGCAATTTCTTTTTCAGTTGCTTTCACCCGGAACAAGCAGCTTTCGATGGACTTTGGTCGTAGGCCGCATCTCACCTGTCTTCTCTCTCTAAGCCCGCATTCATACAGAGCCCTCCACCCCCAGAATGGGCGGACTCTCTGGGGGAATAAGTGCAGAGGGCAGTCAAACGATCGGGTTGATCTGGAAAGTTCTCCAAGTCATCGTGAGAATAAGGCTCCTATAAACGCTGACAACACGAGGCTTGTTGCTGTAACGGCGGGTTTTAAACCGCTTAGAATGCGGGAGGCCAATGCCGCTTACGCGGGCCCCGTGCCGTGTCCCCTGTTCAGGAAGGTAACGGAGACTCTGGGCCCCCTTGCAGGGCACGCCCCGGGTGCGGCCTCGCAGCAAAGCCCGCCCGCTGCCCCCGCCTGTCCGTCCTTCTCGGGAGAATCTCGTGAGCAAAGCTCCCGCCGACCTTAGTAGACGCGAGCTGCACGTTGTGTGAAACGCGAAGCGGACCTGAGACACCCGGGGGATCCGATCCCACTCCCGCCCTGCGCCCCCCTCACAGCCCTTCCCGGGCAGCCGGTGTCACGGGGCGCAGCGAGCCACGCAGGGACATTTACGTTCTTACGTGGCTGATGTACGTGAGCGCAGGAAGCGCCTGCTCACGCTCGGTTCGTGAGGCGACAGCCCCGTCGCGACGCTCCATCTCCGCCCCGGAAGGCTGCCTGGTGCCCTCGGCCCGGGGGCAGCAAGGCCCAGGCCCAGGTGGCAGGCAGGCAGCCCCGCTCACCGGCTGGGTCTGGCATCGGGCTGTCGCAGCCCCCGAGGGCCCCTGAGAGCGGGCGCCTGGCCGGGGCCCCGGACCCTCTTCCCCTTGCTCTGTGCAGACTCAGACGCAGAGTCGTGGTTCCCCGAGACTGTGCCTCTTTCTTCTGGTGGGAAGGCGGCTGAGGAAAGGACGACCGCAGCCTCCTGATGCAGCAGCTGGTGTAGGGTCCATGCAGCCCCGGAGTTGACACCGCGTCTGTGGTCGGGGCCCGGGGTCAGGCCTGAGCTAGGATTAGGGGCAGGGCCAGAGCTGGGGTTACAGTCAGGGTTGGGGTCAGGTCAGGGTCAGAGTCAGGGCTAGGAACAGCCTCATGCTTAGGGTCAGGTCAGGGGCAGGGCTAGGATTACAGTCAGGGTCAGGTCAGGGTCAGGGCCAGGTTTAGAGTCAGACTTAGATCATGTCAGGTTCAGGGCTAGATTTAGACCAGAGGTCAGGGTCAGGGTCCCAGGACTAGGATTAGAATCAGGGTTAGGGTCAGGTTCTGGGCCTGGATTAGGGTCAGGTCAGGGGCATGTCAGGGTCAGAATCAGGCTAGGAGTAGAGTCAAGGTTATTTCAGGACAGGGTCAGGGCTAGGACTGGAATCAGGGTCCGGTTCAAGTTCAGGGTCAAGTCCAGGGCACCTCAGAATGTAGGCACTGCAGTCACTTTCCTCTTAGACCAAAACCCTGCCCTCCCTGCTCCGAGCTGGAAAGATTTCTTCGAGATCCGAGGCAGACGAGCATCACAAAATTGCCCAACCTGGCATCTTTCTGAAGCGGGCGTGGCCGGAATTATCCAAGTTTCCTTGTCCTCCTGGACGGTCGGCCCAGAGTGACATGAGGTGTCTCGCGACTTCTCTCCTCTTCTAACTTATTTTGAACAATGACCGTGCTTTTTGATCCCAAGATAAATGAATGTTGCTCTATTCTTAGCTGTTTTTCTCTCTGGAGCTCTGAGGTTCTCGTACCGGCCCTCAGGAGTGCTGGCTCACGGAGCTCGAGGTCCGAAATACACATTTGCTCTGTCTCCTGTCCCTCCCTGGCTGGTTCATGTGATCCCACAGCCCCACGGCCCCCGGGGCAGGTGCCTCTCGTGGGCGTGCCCCCTGCCGGCCTGTGGGCTGGCACTTAGGAGTAGTCGCCTCCTCTCCCTGTGTCCCGGGGCCCAGCGTACATCCTGTAACCGCCTCAGCTGTGGGCTCAGCAGACTTGCAGCTGTGAAAGGGTGGGATCTGTGGTCCCCTGCTCGTGTGACAGAGATAACGTCACTTACCCTCCTGGGCTCCCTGAGATTTGAGACAAAGATCAATACACAGGGCCCGGTCCCGAGGCCAGCCTGTGCTGGGGGACGGTCTGCCACCACCAGCTCCATCGTCTTCCCTCACTGGCGACCCGAGCGACCATCCACATGCTTCCAACCGGGCATCTCGTGTCCGGCTTTGCTCCTCACCTCGCGCCAGGGCCTCCCGCCTCCAGAGAGAGCTGTCGGCCAGGCAGCTTGATTCAGCCGACGTTCCTGATGCAAAGACGTGAGATGGAAGTAAGGAAACACGAGAAGCCAAAAACCCAGCCCCAAGAGTTCCCGTGGGCAGCTCTGAAAGCCCCTGACACATCGCTGCTCAGGCTGTGGGGGGCCGAGAGTGGCTGCTGACATTTTGAAAGGCCAGTAAACATTTTCTAAGCTGCTCGGCCATGCGGAAACAATATTTTGATGTTTATTCGATCGAAAGCCCCAAGGTTCCTCAGGGTTTTAAGAGAACTCAGAGGCGTCTGCGAGGCGTCCGTGAGCTTCTGCTCATGACAGGTCTGCTAAGAGTTTCCCAGAAATGCAGCCGGCTCGGGGGAGGGCCGGGTTCCTATCTCAGGACCCCTAGGAGAACTGACTCTGTCCGATTCCGTGGGGTACCCTGCTTCCTAATCCTGCCACGCGGTTTGCTTTCTCAGCTGGGACTTCAGCACCTGTCAGCGGCTAAGCCAGCACCGCCCCGAGGTAGCCCGGGACCTCAGGGCTGCGCGGCCAGGACCTGGGGTGGGGGGGGACGGCGTGGGGGGAAGGCCTTGCGTTCCAGCGACCTTGCGGGACCCGGCATCTGTCCTCGGGAGAGCCGGGTGTGATGCTGGCCGCCGCGCTTCCACCACTCCGCGTCCCTCACTGCCTCCTTCCCCATGACTCCCGGGTCAGGGTCACCGAGCCGGCAGGGGCCCGTCCCGAGCTGCCCCCTCCCCTGCCCGCTGCGCCGCACAGCCCTGCCCTGGCCGCCCTCGCTCCTCCGGGCCCCGCCCGTGTCTCCGTCCAGGCACCAGCCTGCGCTGCTCCTGGAGCTCAGACTCTCCAGGGGTCACCACGTGGGAACGGAGGCTCTTCCGCTCAGGTCATTGGCATTTTGAGGCGAGGTGGAGGGTCTTAGGTTGAGGCGGTTCTCGGGGATCCTGTTTTAAGCGGCTGCTGTGAAGAGGACCCCCCAAGAGAAAGACAAAGCGAGTCACAGGGGTAATATTCCGGTAGCCTCACTAAAAGTGTAAAAACGAACAGGTTAATAGTACATCGGTAGCTCAACAAGCCCAAAATATTATCATATACATGTGATCTTTTTTCATATTCAATCTAAGTCCAAAGCGTATTTTACTCGCTTCCAGCTCGTCTCAATTTAGCCTGGTCACGTACCCAGGGCTTGGGCGCCCCCAGGGCCCAATGGCCACCCTCTTGGACAGGACAGCCCTAGAAGCCAGGGCCGTGATGAGCAGGGCAAGGATCCCGCTCCCAGGATCCCATTCTTTTGGGGTGGCGGACAGGGCTGAAAGCCCAGCGGAGGTTGAGGGAGCAAGTTTTTGCATCACGCCAGCCAGCGCTGGAGTCACGGCCCCGCTCCCGGCCGGGGAGCTACCTGACCTTGTACCAGTTATTCAGCATCACTAAGCCGCACGGGGCCGCCTACGCCGAGGGTGCGCAGGCGTTTCCTCTACTCACACTAAGGATACAGCGGCAAGACGCTATTGAGGCACACGGGGCAGGGGATGTTAGGGTCAAAAGTGTCGTTTCCACTCGAGGGGTCTGTTTATTGCTCCAAGGTCTCCTTGGGCTTCGTGAAGGTCTCTTTCCACGAAGCCTCTTGTCCATCTGCTGAGCAGCTGCAGTCCTCAGATGTGCCCAAAAGCATCATCTGGGGACGCTGAAGCCACAGCTGGCTCATTGCTGCCCTTCGAGGTCCTGGTTCAGGGTGTCTAGGGCGAGGACCAGAATCTGAATTTCTACCAACTTTTCGGGAGATGCTGAGGCTGCTGGTCCAGGCTTTGAGGACCAGCAATAGCCCCCACTGCACACTGGACTCATCTGTAAAGGGCCTTGTTTTTTGGTTTTTGGTTTTTTGTTTTTTTTGAAAGGTGTCCTTGTCTCACCCACCCAAACCAACCAGATCCAAATCTCTGGCACTGAAACTAGCACAAGACTCGAAAGTGGAGGTGAACCGTCCCAGGAGCATGGGTTCGTCACAAAGTTCCTCGGCCACCTCCTCACGGTCTGTGTTTATGTGGTGGTTGGCGATATTAAAGTTTACTTAATAGGTGCAAGCAAAGATTTGGGAAGAACCTCCATTTTAATAATATTCTCACGATGATCCCATAAACTTACTGACGAAGGAGGAAAGCTGCCGAGGAGTCAGCTGGAGCCCTGCAGCCTCTCGGTGGCAGGAAGGCCTGAGGGTTCAGAGAAGGATGCGATGACCCGGCATGAGCCTGCCCCAGGCACATCTGCTCACTGTTGGCCTCCGCACTGACTCTCAGCAAGGCTCTCTGGGGTCCTTTCCCCCTGAAAAGCGCTCACAGCATGGAGCTCTAATAGTCAGGTGACCTTATCCAAGAAAACAGTTAGGAGTTCAACCGAAAGCAGAGGTCAAGAAGCAGGTGGAGGAGTTCCCTCTGTGGCTCAGGAGGCTAAGAAGCCAATGTTTTCCCTCTGAGGATGCGGGTTCAATCCCTGGCCTCGCTCAGTGGGTTAAAGATGCTGAGGTGTGGGTTGCAGATGCAGCTCAGATCCGGCGTTGCTGTCCATATGCCGAGGTGCAGCCCTTAAAAAAAAAGATGTGGGTATAAATACCCAATTTCTTTCATCCTAGAGATTTTCACTGTATTCAGCTTCTTCAGAGGAAGAGCCCGGGAGTCCAAGTCCGGCTCTGTTGGTGGCTCCCCAAGATGCTGCCCTGTGCCCTGCAGCTCTGGTCCCTCCCCCCATCTTTCTAAAGGGTCTCAGCTGCACCTGCTGGACTGCGGGTTCTCTCCAAGAGATGCAGTGGAGGCAAAGATGCAGCTGCATGTTTGGGGCCTGAGTGCCTCTGCCCCTCCCAGGGTCTCTGAAGCCCCCTTCATACCGGCAGGTATCTCAGAGCCTCAGAAAACAAGCCGTCACTCGGAATGAATGACAGCCACCACGGGGCTAACTGGCCGCTCTGTGCTGACCGAGGCCTCCGCCCTATTCATGGGCCTGCCTGTTAGGGTCCATCAGCTCGAAAGCCGGCCCTGTCCACACGCAGCCCACCTCGGCTTCCGGGGTCTGCTTGCGGGGCAGCCCTCCCAGCACCTGGGATCAGCCTCCCCTCTGTTCATTTATACATTTCCGAGGTTCTTATTAGGCAAGGAGTAGGCAGCAGAACTTCCCTTCTTTGCTTACAGATCCCCCGTGGTCAGAAGTTTCCACCTGTCTCTCTCTTTTGCTTTGTTCCTAGCACTTCATTCAAGGCTGTGTGAAGCCTTTAGCATTTCTCCCCCAGGCTTCCCCTGCACCTCACAAGGTGCTTTTTAAAAGCTTTGCAGAGTGCTGAGCACAGTAAATGAACCGTTTCTCTGCTGTTTATATGTTTGCGTACAATGAAGGTTCTCAATGAGAAGCACGCCTTCCCAAGCCTGGCGTTTATGGTCAATTTCTGCAGCTGTTAAGCAAAGTCATAAGCTTTTTGGGAAGAGTCTACTGACCTGTGACATTTCGTGTTATTGTTTTTCCAACTGATACAGTTCGTGATTGCTGAGGTTCTTTTCTAGCATCATGAATAATACACCAAGGATAATAGACTGTCCTCTATTTTTTACTTATGAATCTAGGATTTTGGGCAGGAAAAAGCAGAGCTCGGTTTTTCGGAGCAAGGTGTATCACCGTCAGTATGCAGCCACTGTGCCCAGACACACACGTAGCCGACCAGGAACGCCAGAGCAGGGCCATAGCTTTGTGTCCCATCCGTGAAGGGCCCAAGTAGCCCTGCATTCTGGGAAAATCCCCGGAGATCAGTCCTCATCAGAAAGGAGCTTCGTGCAGATTTTGGAGACAAAGGAAAATAGCTATTTGCATATTTCAGCACCTTAACTGGTTAAAGCCAACATGCTGGCTTTGTAGTTGAACCCACCAGTGTGGCCATTACAAATGAAATCATGCTTTAAGAATAAAAATTAGGGATCCCCTGGTGGCTCAGCAGGTTAAGGATCCAGTCTTGTCACTGCTGTGGCTGTGGGTTCAGTCCGTGGCCCGGGAAATTGCTGCAGGCGTGGCCAAGAAAAAAAGATTTTTTTTTAATAAAATTTTTTAAAAAGCATAAGGATTTCCCATTGTGGCTCAGCAGGCTCACCCAACACAGTGTTCTTGAGGTTGTGGGTTCAATCCCCGGCCTTGCTCAGTGGGTTAAGGATCTGGTGTTGCCATGAGCTGTGGTGCTCTCACCATCAGTATGCAGCCACCGTGCCCAGGGACACACATAGCCGACCCCTAGCCTGGGAACTTCCGTGTGCCACAGGTGTAGGGCTGTAAAGAAGAAAAAAAAAACAGAGAGAAAAAAAAGTAAGCAAAACTCAAGCTATACTGCTGCTCTGTACCGGGAGATTTCTGAGTTGTGCTTCTTCAACCATTGACTTTTGCTGTCCAAAAATGTCTCAGAAATGACTGACAGCTCATGACGAACCAAAAATCCGGTCCACACTGATACCTAAGACAATCATGTCCCAGATTTGGAAGCCAACCCAGCCAAACTGCGGGAGCCTTTTGTGCCTCGGTTATCAAGATAAGCGGAAAATGCTTGGTTTTCCCTTCAACTGGCCCCAGGAAAGCGAGCTGGCGAGATCGGTCCCTCTCGTATAAATAGACTCAGAAGGGTCCGCCTCCCTGGGCTTCAGCTCTGCTCTGTGGGTGCTTCCCGGGGCCGGGAAGGCCAGGTGCTGCGCCCGGCCCTGACGGAGACCCAGGGCTGCCTGCCACCGGGCTCGCCAGCACTGGCAAACGCTGCCTCGGCCGCTTAGCGCTCACCGTGACAGAAGCGGTCTGGAGCTGGAGGGACAAGGGAGCCCGCAGAGCCCCCGATCACGCTGCCCACCTCCCCCTGAGGACGGCCCCCTCCCCGTGCAGGGCGGTCACGGAGCGGCCACCTGTGTCCCGCTACCACATTGCCAGCTTCTCAAGGACAAGGACGGGGTCCCCCTATTTTGGGGTCTCTCGCCCTCCCTCATGTAAAGTGGGAAAAAGGGTGCCGTCATAATGAAAAACTGAAGAGTCTGTTTATATAATCTGACCCGTTCTCAGCACCAAGCGCACATCTAAATCACGTGAGCAGCTTACAAAGTCCCCGTGACAGCGCTTCTCCTCAAGCCAGTCCCATCAGAACCCCTGGGGAAGCCCGCAGGCCTCCGCGGATGTCCCAGCTCCCCAGAGACGGCTGGAGCGCAGCCAGAGCCAAGAGGCGCCTTGGCTGTTGGCAGCTGCCCACTGTGTCCCGGGCACCCCGTGAGCAGCGGCGGCAGAGGCATCAGCCAGCAGAGCCCCGCGCCCGGGTCACCCACGGAGAACTGTGCGTAGAAACAACCATTGACACAGCAGGGCCCACACGCACACACAGCGAGGTGCGAAGTCCATTCTGAGGAGCAGACATTTTTAAATGGGGGAGAGGATTCTGGATTCTGACCTTTAGAGAACTGCATTTCATTGTCACGCCTTCGACATCTTCTCAGGCCGTGGCTGAGGCCTGGGCCTGTCTATGAATCAAGTCTCCCTGCGGGAACCAGCGACCCCAAGATCTTCTCTTCTTATGAGAAGCCTCGTTCAGAGTCTCCTCTCTGCTCGCAGGACCTGAGCTGCGTTTCCTCCTTCCTCTAACTGCGGTTTAAGACGTTTCTTGGGCCTTTCCCCACTGGCCTTGAACTCCCGAAATTGTACAGACAGGCTTCCGTTCCTGGGTGAGTCTCGGGTTTACAACAATGGCTGAATCTCCTTCTTTTCTTTTGCACAAGACCCTTAATAGTTTAAATTACCTCAAGTTCTCTTTTTAGCCGGAAAGGAGAGGAATTATTAAATGTGTGTGTCGCTGGCCTGTTTTGCCCCGTAATGGAGCAGCTGGGCTTTGTAATCCTCAATTCAGCTGCATTAGCGAGGCGACGGGGAAAGTATTTACTCAGGACTTACCACGTGTCGAGCAATTTGCCATGTGCTTTACCTCCATCATCTAAATCACGTCTCCCAGTAACATCAGGACTTGGGCACAGACTCCCCAGTTCACGAATGCAGGGGAATGAGATTTAGCGAGGACGGGGTCGGAGGGCTGGCAGGTAGGCAGCACTTTGAGGGTCTGACAAACATCTCTGTGGTTGCTGGGGCCGTTCTTTCTCATCAGTGCCTCCTCCTGTCCAAAGCTTTACCGTTTGGTGGTCACCGATCTCTCAGCCCTTCCACGCCAAGACACGCTCTCATTCATTTAACGCGTTAAATCCGCTAAATGAAGACCGTCCAGGGGTGAATCAGAAATGCATTCTGCCCTTCAGGGAATTTGTAAACTATTGGGGGAGCGATGCACACACATAATAATAATTAAAACCAATGTATCAGTGCACCCCTGCTGTGGTCGGGAGAGAGGGAGGCGGGAGCATCAGGGCCGGGCGCCAAGGAGGGGAAACAGCCCGGGGCCCAGACAGGCGTTCGGAATGAGACGCGCACAGAGCCTCCGGGCAGCTCCTTCAAGGCTGGTTATAGGGCCCCAGGGTCCGTGTTTCTCACAGACTCAGAGGTGATGCCAAACCGCATTTTAAGTAGTGAGAGTCTAAAAATATGAGGCGAATGAACTTATTTACAAAGCAAATAGTCTCACAGACAGAAAGACACAGAAACAGACCCGTGTTTACCAAAGAGGAAGGAAGGGGAGGGGTCAGTCAGGAGTCTGGGCTTTACGTAGACACACAGCTGTATATAAAACAGATGCCGGCAAGGACCGGCTGCAGCGCACAGGGCGCTCCACTCGGATCTCGTGATAACTTAGAACAGAAAAGAATCTGAAAGAGACCGGATGGATATATGCATGCAGCCGGAGTGCTTTGCTCTGCAAACTAATACAACATTATAACATACATCCGCTATATTTCAATAGTTTTTTTCAAGTGGCTAAGGTTGAGCAAGTTATCAAAAGTGTAAGGTACACAGAGTGCGTGTGGTGCCTAGAAGAAGACAAGCTTCAAGGTCGGGGCAGGACACACACTTGAACAAAGACCAGGACAACGTGCGGGGCGGGGGCGGGGCGGGGGGCAGGAGGGTGCCTGGCTCACAGACGTGGACGGCTGGGCACCTGTTCGCCGTCTTTCCTCTCCGTGGGCTGAGAGGCGGGAGTCGGCCAGTGTACACAGGCATATATGGATGGGGCCGATGGCCACTCGATTCGCTCACTTGACACGATTAACCAGCATTGGCTGGGGATGGAGACATGGCTGGAAAGGCAGCGGTTCGGGCGCATCAAGAATCCCCGAATATGCAGGACCAGGTTAACCCACTTCGGGTCTCAGCTCTGGGGAGTCCATCTGGCCGTGCCTGTCGGTCGTCCGTCTCTGTGATGTAGATGCCAGTTAGGTTTGTGCTGGTTGACAGTCCACCCCCGGGGAGTCCGGGCGTGTCCGCTAGCACACTGCGGCTGATGCAGCATGAGGGCTGATAGAAATCCACTCCACGTGAAAGAGCTGATACAGAAGTGCCGTGCAAATATGAGTCACTATGGGAGTTCCCACTGTGGCTCTGCGGTAATGAACCTTCTGGTATCCATGAGGGTGCAGGTTCCAGCCCTGGCCTTACCCCGTGGGTTCAGGATCAGGCGTTGCAATGAGCTGTGGTGTAGATGGCAGATGTGGCTCAGATCCTGCATTGCCGAGGCTGTGGTATAGGCCGGCAGCTGCAGCTCCGATTGGACCCCTAGCCTGGGAACCTCCATATGCCTCGGGTGCAGCCCTGAAAAGACACACACACACACGCACGCACACACACACACACACACACACACACACAAAATCATTTGGATTTTTCTGACTCTAGAGTCTACATTGTCCCTCACTTACAAGACAAAAATTACCCTCTAAAGTACAAATTTACCCCCGCAACCATTACTCCAGGATTTATTTAGCATTTCTGCAGATAGGACCGGTTTCTGGGGTGCATTCCACTAAGCACTTGGGACTTTGAATAAATTCTAACTTTGAATTTGTTTCCCTTGCTATTTGCCTCACATATGAGCAGGTAGGTTGACTAACTTTCAAAAGGAATCTGACTTTTCAGTTTTGAATCATAATAGGAAAATGACAGCCTGAATAATTTGATAAAATAGGCCTTTACCCACACTTCACACCCTGTCATCTGCAGCGGGCATCCACAAGCTCAGACATGCCTCCAGAAATCCCTAAAAGTGGAAGCCAAGCGCATGATAGAGCAGACAGTGGACCCCGTCCCAGACAGTGGACCCCGTCCCAGACAGTGGACCCCGTCCCAGAAAAGGGGACAGCCAGTGACTACTGGGGAAGTGCTGGGCTTAACCCAACAGTTACCAGCACATCAGGGGTTCTGGGGACGCGAACGTGGTTATCGATTCTAGTCCTTTGTTCTAAGTAAAAGAGGAACAAGCTGCTCGAGTGAACAAAGAAAAGTTGCCTCCTGCCAGCCGCATGAGCCCTTCGAATCCAGGAGAATAGAAGTCACTGCAGTTCATTCCAAAAAAAGTGGGGGACACTCTGCCCCTGGATGCTCGGGATCCTGGTGTGAACCGGTATTTGGCGCTTGCCACCTGCCTCTACACGGATTGAATCACAAGCCACTGCAGCTGCTGACCCTCAGTGCCCCCAGAACGAGCGCGGGGTGGAGACCCGGAGGGAGCCCCACCCCGTGCTCTGGGAAAACTGGCAGAATAGGTCTTAGAAAATTAGGCATTTTCAGGAGAAGATTTTCTGAGCCCAATTCTTGCATCTCCTCATATACAGAGAAGCATACAATGCATCACGGTGACGGCTGCACCTCGAGAGTAGCTGTGACCTTCACAAGACCGGCAGTGACCTTCTGTAAACTACATGCATGGTCGCCTGTACCTCCTCACTCACGAAAATCGTATCTATACTGATGGCAATGCTGCATAGACGTGGGACTTCGGTGTGCGATCGTGGGTCTGGTCGGCCGGGCAAAGCAGCCCAGCGTCTTACGTGACCCCCTCTGGCCACACACCAGGGGGCAAGGAGCGGGAGAACGTGGGGACTTTCAGTCCCAATTCTCAGTTCCACCAGGGACTGTCACTCTGCAGACTCAGCAGATGGCAGACCAGACAGTTGTGTCTGATGAGCTAATTCGTTTTCAGCACCTCATTATCACCTCATGATGGCATCTAGGATAAAAGCTTAACGTGCCGCGTGTTTAAGGGGCTTATTTGAATTCGGTAAAGTGTGTTAAGTTAACTTTTCTCCCCAGAAATGGGCTTTATCTGTGCGGGAGACATTGTAAGAGAACGAAGCTTGAGGAGGAGAATGTTCCTGAAGTAGCAGGTCTCTACCTTGTCAATGCTGTAAAAGTGCGATGTGCGCTCCAGACCGAACACGGAGAAGCCACGTTTTGGAGTCCAAAGAAACAGGGAACCAGAAAACCGGAATTCTAGTTTCATCACCGCCCTTAACTGCGTGACCGGAGGCCGCTGAGTGTCTCTGAGTCCCGTTCTTTCATCTGCAAGGTGGCGTCCTCCAGTGACGTGGATGAACCTTACAATTTTCGCCTCCAGTTGGAAAATTCTGTTTCACAAACACCTACTGAAGGTCGACTCCTCGGCCTTCTGAAGCACACCTCTGAGAGGTAATTTTTTTCCAATAAAATAAATTTCAAAATTGCTGAGTATCAAGAAGCTTTTCCTTTCTAACAGAGCCTAGCTGCCTTGGCAGACCCATCTGTCTCCAGCCCCAGCAGCTGGCACCGCAGGTGCCCAAACGCACTGGGTGAGCCGGCAACCTCCTGAGCCTGATCAACAGAAAGCTGGGGGTCCGTGGGGGTTAGATGGCAGCCCTGCTTAAACCCCTTTGCTGGAAATTACACTAGAGACAGCTGGTGCCTAGGATTCCCAGGGCACCTGCCATGCTCGCTGAGCAGGTAAGAAGCCTGGGGGCAGGTGCTGTCCCTGCCTTCTTCCGTGTCTGGCTCCTACACGGTGGTGGATAATTGTTGCAAAGAGACGTGATATGAAGCGTTGTTGCAGCGTTTAAAATGCACTGAGAGGTAGAATATTCCCCTGCTGGAGTCAATTTTTTTCTGACGTGACATAGAAGCTACTGACACCTCCACATGCCAAATGTCTCACCTATGCCTGTTGGGCCCTGACTGATAGCCAGGAGTCACACGTGCCTATCTAAATTTTAATTTGCGTTGATTCATACTGGATGGAATTTAAAATTCCTTTCCTCAGTTGCACCAGCCGCATTTCAAGCATCCTATGGCCACACGTGATTGGCGGGCCCCGTATGGGACGATGCAGGTCTGGACAATTTCCATCATCATAAAAGTTCTCTTGGACAGCACTGATCCCAGTCCAGCCACTCCTGACATCACGAGATTCCTTTTCGGCTGCGGCTTAGAGAACAAAGCCCACACTGAAACATTCTTCGTACGTTAGCAACACTGTGGATATTTTACTGTAACTCACCGGGAGCTGGGAAGGTGCTGTAAGACCAACTAAAATTGGGGAAGCTTAGGTCAGAGTTAGGCTTAGAAAAGAAAAAAAAGAACCCAGCGACGAACTGGTACCCATATCATTATTTCCTAACTTGAAGGCTGGAGCTTATTCACATGCTTCACACACTGGCACTTACGTCCTCCGAGCCAGGAGGTCTGTAAACTGTGGGCGGCTCACATCTGGAGGGAGAATGCCCATCACAACACATATTCGATTTTCTTAGCATTCTCTTTTATTTTTTCATTTCCGTGTCTTACAGTTCCTTGAGTGTGTGATTAGATTGAAAAGATCGGGGGCGGGGGGATGTTGGCCTTTTTGGCCCTCTCATGGAGGGTTTTTTCATTTGACCCCTCTTTCTGGAAAACCTTAATTCATAAAGAATAAACATGCACTGGTGATGGCCTCTCCATGGCCACCAATGCTTTGCTGCTGCTGCTTTTCTTCCTTTGGAAGATCCCCTTCATGCTCCTTTAGTTGAACATTTCTTCTTATTTTTTTAAAAATTGAAATACAGTTGGTGAATAATATTATGTAAGTTCTAGGCATACAATAGAGTAAGTCAGATTGTTTAAAGGCCTTACCCCATTTACAGTTATTGTAAAATGCTGGCTATATTCCCTGTTCCACGATATGTTCTTGTAGCTTATTTTATCCATAGTAGCTGTGCCTCTGAGTCCCCTCCCCCTAGACTGGCCCCTTGCCCTCTCCCCACTGGTCACCACTAGGTTGTCTATCTGTGAGTCTCCTTTTTTTTTGTTATATTTACTAGTTTGTTTTATTTTTCAATTCCATATATAAGTGACAGTATACAGTATTTGTTTTTCTCTATCTTATTTCAGTAAGCATAAGAGCCTCCAAATCTATTCATGTTGTTGCAAACGTCAGTTTTTATGGCTGCATAGTATTCCACTGTGTGTGTGTGTGTGTGTGTGTGTGTGTGTGTGTGTCCCTTCTTCTATATCCATTCATCTGCTGATGGCCACTTAGGTTGTTTCCATGTCTTGACAACCGTAAATAATGCTGCCATGACCATCGGGGTGTATGCACATTTTCAAATGACTGGTTTTGGGGGTTTTTCGGGATGTGTACGTGGGAGTGGAATTGCTGGGTCATGTGGTGATTCTGTTTTTGGTTTTTTGAGAAACCGCAGTCGCTGCACCAATTGTACATCCCTACCAGCACGAGGGTTTCACCTCCTCCACATCCTCGCCGGCATCTGTCTTTTTGATCATGGCCATTCTGACGGGAGTGAAGAGACATTTTATTGCGATTTTAACTTCCATTCCTCTGATGATTAGTGATGCTGAACATTTTTTTCTTATGCCCGTTGGCCATCTGTCCATGCATCCGGCCATCTGTATATTCGCTTTTGAAAAATGTCTATTCAGATCTTCTGCCCATTTTTTAATCAGGATTATTTTTTGATATTCAGTTGTATGAACTGTTTATATATGTTGAATATTAAACATTTATCAGTCATAGCACTTGCAGAAATTTTCTTCCACTAAGTAGGATGTCTTTTAATTTTGTCGATGGTTTCCTTTGCTGTGCAAAAGAATTAAAGTTTAGTTAGGTCCCGTTTGTTTATCTGTGCTTTCATTTCCTTTGATTTAGGAGGCAGATCCAAAAGAATATTGCTACAATTTATGTCAAAGAGTGTTCTGCCTATGTTTTCCTCTAGGAGTTCTATGGTTTTAGTCTCTCGTTTAGATCTTTAATCCATTTTGAGTTTATTTTTATATATGGTGTTAGAGAATGTTCTAATTTCATTCTTTTACATGTAATTGTCCAGTTTTTCCAACACCACTAATTGAACAGACTCTTTTTTCTCCATTGTATATTCTTGCCTCCTTCGTCATAGATTAATTGACCTTAAGTGCATGGGTTTATTTCTGGACTTACTATTCTGTTCCATTGACCTACATTCTGGTTTTGTGCCAGCATCATACTTTGTTTAGCATCATACTTTTTAAAGACTGTAGCTTTGTAGGACAGTCTGAAGTCAGAGACTGTAATTCCTCCAGCTCTGTTCTTTCTCAACACTGTTTTGGCTCTTCAGGGTCTTTTGTGTTTCCATACAAATTTTAAAATTATTTTCTCTAGTTCTATGAAAAATGCCATTGGTATTTTGATAGGTATTGCATTTCATCTGTTGATTTCCTTGGGTAGCGTAGTCATTTTAACAATATCATTTATTCCAGTTCAAGAACACAGTAGTACATCTTTCCATCTGCTCATGTTGTCTTTAATTTCTTCAACCCTGTACTACAGTTTTCCTAGTACAGGCCTTTTACCTCTTTATGGAGGTTGATTCTTAGGTATTTTAGTTGAAGTTTTCTATTTGTAGCACAGTATGGTACATCTTAGTAGCCTCAGCTATATGTATGAATTGCTTAAAATTTCTGCAAATACTCTCTGTTTGTTTGTTTGTTTTTGCTTCTTAGGGCGGCACCGGAGGCATATGGAGTTTCCCAGGTTAGGGGTCGAATCGGAGCTACAGCTGCTGGCCTGCACCGCAGCCACAGCAACTCGGGATCTGAGCCGCATCTGCGACCTACACCACAGCTCATGGCAATGCCAGATCCTTAACCTACTGAGCGAGACACGGGATCGAACCCCAGACCTCATGGTTCCTAGTCAGAGTCATTTCTGCTGCGCCACCACAGGAACTCCAAAATTTCTACAAATACTTTCTTTTTCAAAATAGGGAATTAGAGAATACTCGTTTATATCAGAAAGTATTTTAACTCTGTGAATGGGCTAGCTTTCTGCTCAGAATGAGAGGTGGGTACACACGGTTTTTGTCATCAGTGTCTTTCTCTTCTTCCAGCACTAGTGCCCTCGTTTTCCCCTGGGATCCTCACCTTCTCTTTTCCAGGAGGATAATCAGAACACCCTGTTCGCCTGGCACAGGGGTTGGTTCAAAGACGGCTCCCCGATGAACCAATTAGGGGACCAGCAACCTCAGTCTAACCCTTCAACTTGACCTGGGCATGACTCAAGCCAGGTCTGCAGCTGCTCGCCATGTCCATGGGGATAAATAAAGCCTGACAGAGAACAAGAGCAGAAGAGAGAGAGATGGGAGATAGAAAATGAAAAACTGCAGCCTGGGGACATCTTCTGAGCCCTGAATTCAGCCAGCCTGGCCATCAGTCTCTTTACACCAGTATCTTTCCAATCCTGAGCCCTAGTATATATACAGAATTTCAGTGCATTTCCTCAAAGGGTGTAGTTTAAATTATGAAAATCTTTTGGCAACTATGTTAGTTTGGTAATAATGCCAAGCAAATTATTTCTGAAAACCAGCAGAGATTGTAACAGAGGAAAACTTACCTCAAACTTTCCATTTTGTAGCAGCACAAGAAGACGATTGTGAGACTCTGCTATAATTAATAGGCACATAGTTAAGTGAATTATGCAATATTAAAATATCACTGAGGGGACAGAACTAGAGATATATGTCCTCATCTGGGCTGGATGGAGCTCTTCTGGGGAACCACGTTATAAAGTTCTTTAATTTAAAAAATTACATTTCCGGGGCCTCATATTGTCAGAAAGACAAATAATCTCGCTCAGTAAGAAATATAGATTTAGAGGATCATACTTAAGAGCCTAGCACGGGGTTGTACATCATTGTCAAGTGGAAAGCAGCCGGGACACAGAAGCCACACACCTGGTCCCACGGGGCAAGTGTTGGCAGAAAAGTCATCCTCGTGCGCCTGAGTCTGAGATGCCTGAGCTCAGCGTCTCACAGACGCCCTGCTGGGCTCGCTCGCTGCTTTAACACAGCTGTTAGGGTTGGCGGGGCCAGCAAATCAGGAAATGACACCCATCGGAAAGATGGTTTGCTACCGATCCCAAGAGGAAGCGGCTGCACGCTACACCCCCAGCGGCCACTGGGGCAGCACCAGGGTTGCTCCGGACAGAACCCAGACAGGGTGTGGACAGCTGTAGGCAAGAGCCTTCACTGTGCTTTCACCAGAAAAGAATGGGGCAAGTCAGAGTAAGCAGGTTCAGGATTACCTAGTTCAAATAATCCCAGCAGGCTCTCAGGTGTAGACAGGCTCTAGCTGTCCAGTACCTGCCCTGGCGTGGTTGGAGCCGGAGTGTGGGAGCTAATGGAAGAGAGGATTGGAATGTGGGCTCTGGACTGGTTGATTTGCATGTGAAAGGCTAGTATCTCTAGGGAGGGTCTGTCCAGGGGCAGGGGGGAGGTTAAGGGGCCGTCCCTCCAAGCTCGTCAAGGTCCAGGCATCAAAGCAACAGAAGCCAGAAGGTAAAACTCAGAGAGTCGCTGGCCCACCTGCAGAGCCTGCAAGGGTGGCTGCTGAGTGTCGCCGAGAGGCATGGAGCGGGGCAGCCAGAGGCAGCTGTACCAGTGCCAGCAGGGGACCACAGCGCGAGAGGGAGCCCTAAGGCCTTTGGGGAGACCACTGTAGTCAACAGTCACTCAGGAAGGCCCTCAGAATACTGAAGAAGGAAACAGGCTGGGTAAACAATAGGGCTGTAAATCAAAGCGCGAGATACGCCGCAGTTCACTACATGAAAGATCAGATGGGGCTGCCTTCGAGTTCAGTGAGATAATAATCCTTAGGACCAAAGACAGGCATTTAAGGAAAGGATGACATTCTGAAGAGGGAGACGCTTCTCATGGAAACCTGAGATGATCCGCCACATCTTAGGCCAGTTACCGCCCTTCTGCCGACCTGAGCAAGTGCAGGACAGCCCTGGCCTGGCCTCGCAGGGGCAGATGCTGTCTACCGGACACGGAGGAGGAGCTCACGGCCTAAGGCTGACGCCGCCCGAAGGACGAGGGAGAAGCCGGTCTCCCCTGCCCGCCTGCCCTGGGTCGTTAAAAGGCAGCCGCCCGATCCTCGAGGCAGGGTCTCCTCCTGTCTCGGTAAATCCGCGTGTCTCCCGCCGAGTCTCCTCTGCCCTGAGACGCAAGGAGCCCGAGCCTTGGCAGGTCCAGACACCAGGCGAGTGAGTCTAATTTAAAAAGTGGGTTCGAGTCGCATTACAGGTTCTGGCTGGGCTCCAGTCAGAGGCGCTTCAGTCTCATCACCGAGGGCGCTGCTCCCAGACGAGGACGGCGTCTGGGGGTAGCGACCGGACTCTGCGTTGGGCTGATGCCCAAAGCGGGGCCACCCTGTTCGTCTAAGGGGCCCCTGGAAAGCCTCTCCTCAGGGTCCGCACGCATCAGGCCCTGTTCTTGCTCCCTGAAACGCACCGGGCGTTCTCATTGCAAACATTAATGTCACGTTGATTGCCAGGGATGTCCCCAGCCACAGGCCCCCCGCTCTGTCCCACACCCCTCCTGAGAGGACCTGAACTGCACCACACACTGGGGAGAGGGCGGGCGCTCCCCTGCAGGGGCCCCAGCGCTTTCCAAGCTTCAGCTTCGCCAGAAGATATGTAGGCAGGAAAGGGGGCCACCGTCCCTGTTGTCACGGATCTGGGGAGACCACGGGCTCAGCGCCTCCAGGGAGCTGTCTCAGCAGAGCAGGTCCAGGTCCAGGCCCCAGGCCTCGGGAGCAGCCTGTCTTGGGCGGGCAGACCCGGGGGAACTTGACCCCGCAGCAACCTCTGCCACCGGCGGGGGCGGGGAGGGGTGCAGGGGATTTTTGCAGCAGACCCCAGCCCTACTCCTGCCACTGAGGAAGGGCTCTCCCTGCCGTCAGTCACCCCGGAACGGCCCCCACACTTCTGAATCAAAAAAGCAAAAATGAAGAGTTCCCGTTGTGGCTCAGGAGGTTAAGAACCCCACATAGTGTCCACGAGGATGCAGGTTTGACCCCTGGCCTCGCTCAGTGGGTCAGTATCCTGCGTTGCTGCAAGCTGTGGTGTAGGTTGAAGGCGTGTGTCAGATCCAGCGTTGCCGCGGCTGCGGTGTAGGCCGGCAGCTGCAGCTCTGATTCAACCCCTAGCCTGGAAACCTCCTTATGCCACAGGTTCGACCCTAAAAGCAAAAATGAACAAAAAATGCAGCCTATCAGCCCACAAAAGACTGCCTTTTTGTCCCCATCAAGCCCGGGAAGTAAACAAACAGAGAAAAATTAATTTTCTTTCTCTTTCACCCCTGCCCCAAGGCCCCAAAGAGGCAGAAGGAAGGATAAAACCCAGGTCGCACCGAGTGCGTTAAACTGAAGGGAACAGGATGTCCCAGCGATCGGGGGGGGGGGGGGACGCAGCAGCAGAGGCAGGGCCGCGCCCTCCTCACCAGACATCTCAGGACATCAGAGGCCGGGCAGACCCGCGGGGTTCTGACTCAGTTGGTAAGGGCTGCAGCCTGGGTGTCGAGAGGTTTTTAAAGCCCCCCTGAGACGCTAATGTTTAGGCCAAGCTGAGAAGCAAATATATAAGAAGATATCGCAAAACATTGTTTCTGGGTTTTTTTTAATGTAATAAAGGAACTGGAAAATAGAATCAAGAGTTGTGAGTGGAGAATTCACAACGGTCACTGGGGTCCTCACAGCAGAGCAAAGCGCGCTAAGCACCGGAAATCATCTTTCTTGTGCAGTAAAGGCTTATCTAGCACTTGCACATAAGGCCCTGTTAGGGGGGCTTTGCAGGTTTTCACTGGATTTACAGCGGCGGTGAGCCTCGGCCGTGGGTCCTCTTAGCCGCCTTCGGTAACGACGAGATGTGAAATGTGGCTGGTATTGAGGCGAGAATGTCTACCCGGTCCAGTCTAATCAAAATCCCAACAACGTGAGAGGAAAGCTGAGACCACGGACGGCAGCCTCTCAGTTCTCAAATTAAAGCCTTTCTCAGCTTGGCACAACTCCATTTTGAAAATAGTATAAACACCCAATAACCTGCATTTACATGTTTATGTAAGTAAGTTATAGTTGTTCCATGTAGTGCTAAAAGGCAAGCAAAAACTACTGCTTGGACTAGAGTGGTAAACTTCTAAATTTTCTTTTTTAATGTTATGATTAGAAAAAGTACAAGAAAGAAAATCCTGGTGGACCATGGAGTTCTAGGCATTCTTGTTTTGCGTCACCGGCCCTATATTGTGACATGAGCCACGCGTAGGCATGGAATCTGCATCTGCTCCTTTCCTGATGACCAGCTCCTATTTCTTCACGTCTTGGCCCCAGCTGCCAAGGCAGCAAATGAGATTCCCAGTATCGGTCAGAAAACTGGGGTTAGGCCTGTTATCGGCTGAATGGTTCGTGAGAGCACTTTTCTCCAAAGCAAGTGGAAGTTGGCCGGGAACCCAGGATGTTATGGGCCTCGATCCTCCTCCACCGTCTTGCTCAGTTAAACCAAAGACAAGACAGGAGTTCCCTGGTGGCTTAGTGGGTTAAGGAAGCGGCATCGTCATGCTGTGGCTCAGGTCACTACTGTGATACAGGTTCAGTTCCTGGCCTGGGAACTTCTGAAGACCTCAGGCATGGCCCCCCCCCCAAAAAAAGGGAAAACAAAAGAAAAAAGCAGACAAGATGTTAGTGTACAGAAACGCAGCAGATTTCTATATATTAATTTTGTATCCTGCAACTTTCCTGAATTCATCAGTGAGCTCTAGTAGTTTTCTGGTGGAGTCTTTAGGGTTTTCTGTGTATACCATCATGTCATCAGCAAACAGTGACAGTTTTGCTTCTGTTCCAACTTGGATTCCTTCTATTTTTTTCCTTCTCTAACTGCTGTGGAATGCACTTCTAAAACTATGTTGAATACAAGTGGTGAGACTGTCCTGCAACTTTTCCAGATTCACTGATGAGTTCTAACAGTTTTCTGGTAATATCTAGGATTTTCTATGTATGGTATTATTATGTCATCTACAAACAATGGTGGCTTTACTTTTTCCTTTCCAATTTGGATCCCTTTTATTTCTTTTTCTTCTCTGATTGCTGTGGCTATGACCTCCAAAATTATGTTGCGTAAAAGTGGCAAGAGCGGACATCCTTCTCTTGTTCCTGATCTTAGCGGAAATTCCTTGAGCTTTTCACCATTGAGAATGAGGTTAGCTGTAGGTTTGTCATGTATTCATATATAGCCTTTATTATGTTGAGGTGGTTTCTCTCCGTGCCCACTTTCTGGAGAGGTTTTCTTTTTCTCTTTTTACTGCTGCACCTGCAGTGGCAGACAGAAATTCCAGGGCTAGTGGTCAAATCAGAGCTTCAGCTACAGGCCTATGCCATAGCCACAGCAACGCCAGACCCTTAACCCACTGACCAAGACCAGGGACTGGTCCCACATCCTCGTGGACACTATGTCAGGTTCTTAACCCGCTGAGCCACAGTGAGAACTCCAGAGATTTTTCAAAATCATAAATGGATGTTAAACTTTGTCCCATGCTCTTTCTGCAGCTACTGAGATGATGAAAGCAGGGGGTGGAAGGCCCTGCTGCATCCTGGAGTGAGCCCCTCTAAGAGTCAGCATCAAACTGCTGAAGAAAGTCCACCTCTGACTTCCCCGGCTTGACCGTGGGCCTCTGTTACTGAGAGACCCTCACCACTCCTCTCTCCTCAAGGTGCTGATGAAAAAGCTGACACGTCTTCCCATCTTCACCCACCCACCTCGTTTCACCTTCTCCCTGAAATACAAGATGCAATTTTCTTTGTTTAAACAAGGTGCATTCACCGCCTGCAACAAGGCAGACCATTATGACTTTCTGGTTAGGGTGCATCATTTTGCAGTGCTCACTGCTGTTTCTCATTTGTTTTTCTTTGAGATCTTTGTCCTGACTGAATTTCAGTCCCCAGGCTGAGCACTTCCATGGGACGTTTCCTCGGAAAACAAGCCGCTTCCTTCTTCCCGAGTCCTTGCCAGGCTGCAGCGTCTCTGGAAGGAGGATCTTTGGATGATGAGGTGTCTTCCCAGGCTCCCAGGTGCATTCCACCAGGGCTGTGATGACACCTGCCAGCTTCCAGCTTCAGTGGCCTGTCAGCATTCCATACCTGGCTAATGTGTCCAGACTGGCCTTTTGCCTTGTCCTGAGCTGTGTGAAGGTCACAGACTAGACTTGGATCCCACGTTGCTGAGGCTGCAGTGTAGGCCAGCGGCTGCAGCTCTGATTCAAACCCTAGCCTGGGAACCTTCATATGCCATGGGTGAGGCCCTAAAAAAGACAAAAAAGAAGAAAGAAATAAAAGACATCCGTATTGGAAAGGAAGTCAGACTCTCTATTCCCAACTGACATAATCTTTTACACAGAAAACCCTAAGTAAGAAACACACACACACACAATTAAAAACTAATATAACTCATAAATGTATTCTGCATGATTGTCAGACACAAGATCAATACACAGAAATAGAATACAAGATCATTCAAAAATCAATTCTATTTCTATTCTCTATAAATGAATAATCTGAAGAGAGAGTTAAGAGACTCGTATTTATAAAAGCATCAAAAAGAACACGACTAGTGCCAAATTCATACACTGAAATTTATGAAACTGCTGAAAAATGAAAGATTTAAGTAAGTAGACGACTTCCAGTTAAATCTGCGAATCTTACCGTATCCTGGTTACCGTGGAGCCCAGGTCTGTGATCAGCCACCACCGAGGACGGCCGTGGGGCTGCCTGAGCCCCCCCAGCTCTGCACCTCGCACTGCACGTGGACGGCCGAGGTCTGAAGGTGGGACTGGAGCCAACGTCGTGGCCATTGTTACATAAGGGCTTTGGTTTGAGGTTTTAAGCAAAGACCACGTCACTCTTTCTGAGCACTTATCATGCAAACAATGAGCAGGTCCATTTTTTTCCATGCAGGAATGTTGAGAGGTGTAACACCGAGGCCGCTTCAGTGATGTGGGCATTTTAGATGGGAAGGACGCTGCCTCTTGTGTTGTGTCTGATGACATCCGGCAGGTTGTCCTGGCCTGACAGTGAGGCCATTATATTATCTGAAAGGGTGTGCGTTTCCTCAGCGCTTCAGATAATACAGAAGGAACCAGAAGCTGACAGTAAACAGAACCGCGCCTCTTGCAAAGAAGCTGGCACCATGTTAGGGTCTCAAAATAGAAATGTCTGCAAACTGTTACCTTTAGAATGGATAAACAACAAGGTTCTGGAGTTCCCGCTGTGGCTCAGTGGGCTAATGATCCAGTGTCGCCCTGGAGCTGAAAAAGAAAAAGAAATAAAGAGACAAATAAATAAATAGGCAGAAGAACTAAATAGATATATTAAAAAAAAAGAAAAGAAAAGAAAAAACAAGGTTCTTCTGTGGATCATAGGGAACAGGGAGCCCCAGTCTCCGGGGACAGACCGTGACGGAAACAATATGAAAAAATTATATGTAAGTTGGAAACAATATAAAACATTATATGTAAGATAGCACGAGAAAAAGAATGTATGTACGTGTACGACTGGGTCGCTTTGCCATGCGGCAGAAATTGGCGCAGCGCTGTACGTCAACTACACTCGAAGGAAAAAAGGTAAAATGGAAATATCGTAGAGCCGGGATCCCGGCGCAGAAGCACGTCTGCAGCCCCCGGGCAGGTGCTTGCTCAGCCCCACCCGGAGCGCGGGCATCCGGGCATTGCCCCGCCTCCGCCTGCCTCGGAGGGCGCTCACTGGTCTTCTCACGACGTCTGGAGGCGTCCACCCCCAAAGCATCGCGTCCACAGCCCCCCGATCTCCCTCCACTGCCGCGGCAGTCCCGCTCTCCACACCCCGTGGCAACCCCACGGCGCTGCCCCCACGAGCCTTCTGCAGCTCCGCAGCTGGCCGGTCACCCCAGACCCCTGGACTCCCCAGGGACGGCTTTTAATCTTCCCAGCGGATCTGTCCCGCTTGACAGGCGGGCACGGCGGACGTACCTTCAGGTTGATGCGGGTAGGAGCGGGCGGACCGCGGACCGGTCCTGCAGCCCAGCCACACCCGTGGCCTCGGCTTCCTCCGTCACCCGTGCGCTCTGAGTCCCGCGTGCCTCTGGGCACACTCGCCCCCTCCCGACACTTCCTCGGGCCTTCTCTGCCCAAAGCACCCCTATGACGGCCCAGGCCAAAGTCAGCCCTCCTCTGACCCTTCCCTGACCCCTCAGAAGCTGCGGCTGACCTTCGCCTGAGCTTGGCTTATGTCTCTGGGAAACTGGGACCGTTCTGTCAGTGTGGCCTGTGTGGGCTCAGAGCCTTTGGACCTTGGCCATCCCTTTTCCATCAAAGCGTTACAAGGAGTAGAAATCCAGTCTCATTTTTTGGAAGAAGTGAGCCTGGAGGTTTTCCCAGCCATGCTGATGAGCTTTTCCTGGATGAGCAGCATTACCTTGAAATTCACGACTTGGAGCCTGACTCACTCGGATTAAGGAATTTGTGAGTCTTAAACTGGAAGGCACCGTACGTTGAAGGCCCTTTGTGAAACACCTTGGCCCACAGGTGAGAATTGCCAGGGATGGGCCCCTCTCCGTCCCACAGGGCGCTTCGACCCTTTTGCTCAGCAGCTCTGGCCTCTTTCAGTTCTTAGGACCCCGCTCCGCTTCCCACTGTGCAGGGACAGCTCCCCGGCCGGAGCCGTTCTTCTCCCCGTGGTTCTCCTCAGACACGACCGGCCGGACAGACCTGTCCTGACCTTGCGGGCCGGCCGGGAGCCTCGAGCCCTCTGTGCTTTCCCTCACTGATCTGTCACCGCAGCCCGCGGGTGCAGCACGTGAACTCGGCTGTTTCATCTCACTCAGAACATAAGCAGAGCTGCGTCCACCGCTGCGTCCCCAGGTCTGATAAGCAGGCTTTGCGTCCTCTGCTCACTTAGTATCTGTTGAATGAAATTAGTGACTAGGTAAAATCATCTTTTGGATTTTGAAATTCTGTTCTTATATCGAGTCTCCACCACATCCCCGCACCTGCTCACTTGCCGGCCTCGTGCATCTCGGCTCTGGGCTCAGACTCGCGGTGCTCACTTTCCCGCTCTGCCGTCTCCTGGTGGTTATGACTGAGTGTGTGTGTCCCCCCCAGATCCAGCGCTGGGATCTTAAGCCCCCAGGTGACGGGGTTAGGAGCAGCTTTGGGGAGGTGCCCAGGTCGCGAGGTGGCGCCCTCAGGAACGGGATTAGCGCCCTTCCAGAAGGAGGCAAACAGCTTCCTCTCCCCTCCACTTGCAAACCCAGAAGGGGGCTCCCACTAGAAACGGGATGTGCCAGCCACTTGGCCTGGGCTTCCAGCCCCCAGAACTGTGCGCACTGAGCGTTTGCTGTTTGAGGCCCGGCTGCGGCACTGGGACAGAGCAGCCTTCCCCGGGCTGACTTAGATCCTGGCAGGCGACCTGCACAATGTCCCTCCCCTCCTGTTTTCCCACGAAGGAGCCGGGTCCCCTCTCACCTCTCTCCCGAGACACTCTGCGTTGCTCCTGCAGCCCGCGGCATTTGGCGTTTCCTCAGCAGGCTCACCACACACTGTTAACTTCCAAACGGAACCAAACCCTGTCTTTTTATCCCTTCTTCTGTTTTGCTCCGTCTCCCAACTCCAAGTCACAGGCTCTCCTCTCAGACAGCTCACCTTTCCGTTGTCAGCTGTGTGACCGTGGCTGCCTCCCTGTCTCTGACCTTGACCGCTCCCACCTGTAAAATGGGAGTGGCAGCACCTCTTTCGAGATGGCTGTGAAGAAGAGATGACATCGTTCAGCCATGCCCGCCAGGCACAGCCCAGCACCACCGGGGGAAGGTTCACGCCAGCGCAGCTGCAAAGCAGAGTCCGGGCGTCTGCGGAAGCCCTGAATACGGTTTCAGGTTTGCATTTCTTGGAAGTTAAAGTAACATACAACTTGTTAGTACATTTGGAAAATACAGAAAAATTAAAAAAAAAACAAAAACAAAGACTCTTTAAGACCCACCACTGGGAAACAACCACTGTTAAATTCTGTTTCTTTTTTTCTTTTTTAAAACCACACCTGCAGCATACGGAAGTCCCCGGAAGAGGGGGTGTGGCTTGGGGCCCTTTAACCCTTGACGGGGATTTTTTATTGGAAACTGATAGGCAGACGTGTCCTCACTGCATGAGGGCATGTGTGGGAAGGTGCCTGCCCTGCCCTGGGCATTGAACCTGGGGGACTGTACCCTCCTCTGGGGCTCCAGCAGCCGTCTGGGCCTGGCTGGGCCTGTAAGAGACCCCTGACTGTCTTTAAAACATGTCGCTATTAAAACCCTGGACAAGCAATTTCTACTGGTCCTGAGCCCATGAAGAGAGAGAAGATTTAGATGAAGGCTGGACACAAAGCAGGCTTTTAGACCCTTGGCCTGGGAAATCCTTATGCTCCTTTCACATGGTTTTCATCCAGGGCTGCAGGGCGCGGCTTTCAACAGGGACGCTGCTTCCCTGCCAGAAGTTCTGCCGAGACCCAGTTTCTGAGACGAGGCTCCCGCCTTCAGACGATCATCCCTTCGTGATGCGAGCTCACAGGGAGGCTTCAGAGGCTTTTATCATCTTTTAGACATTTTCTAGGGAGCCCCCCCACCCCGCGCCGGCCACCCGCATCCCTGGATCTGTCCACAGACACTTAAAGTCACTCTGGCCCACAGGGGCTTGGCAGGCTTCGATTGTTTATAGTTAATTAATTAATTAATAATTTGCCTCGGGACTGTCTTTGTATTTTAAGGACTCAGAAAGCTCAGCCATCAAGGAGTGATCAGCATTATCAAGGAGCAGATTATACGCAAAGGCTGGATTAGACAGGGGTATGATTTTTTTTTTTTTATGGCCGCACCCATGGCGTATGGAAGTTCCCAGGGCACAGACCGAATCTGAGCCACGGCTGCAGCGATGCCAGCTCCCTTTAAGGCACTGATCACAGCCAGGGATCAAACCCGCATCCTTACAGACACTTACTATGGTGGGTTCTTAACCCCACTGACCATAACAGCAACTCCCTGAAGTTGGATTCTTAACACACGGCGAAAGGGCGGGCCCTCGGCCAGGCCACGCCTTCTCCCCACACCCAGTGGCTCAGAGCTCACCCGGTGCTGGAGAGAAAGGAGAGGAATCAGGATTCCCTTGGGAGAGCCGTCCAGCTTTTCACCGGGTGGGATGAAACTACGGTGCCGGAAGAGAGGGAGGACCCGCCTGGATGAGCAGGGGTGTGGGGGCGGCTGGTGATGACCGCCTGCAAGGACAGTGGCGTTCGTGAATTCATTCCACCAGAGTCTGCCTGTTCAACATCCCCCGATGCTGGAGCAGGAACTCTAAAGTGGCCTCATCACTTTTCTCGGGACATCTCTGGCTGAATGTAGAAAGCAAAGAGGTTGAGGCAACACATTAAGAAAGTGCTAGAAGTTTGGAGTAATACCTCAGGGAGGCAGAAAAGGGAGCCCTGTGCTTCTAGGGAATCATCCATCGGCATGGTGACCGGGCCACAGGCAGAGACGACAGGGCGGCAAAAGGAGCTTTGAAGGGCCCTCATGTCCTAGACAGGGTCCCAGATGGAAAGCAGGGCTGGCGGGAGTGGGAGAAGCAACAATGCAGGGACACGGGGCTCTTTGAGACTAAATGAGTTGACCCGGAGCTGTTCTGGATCCTGACCTGATCGAAGAGAACCGTGGTCCTGAGAGGCAGAGGTAAAAGAGAGGTGACGTGACTGAGCTGAAGCAGTTAAAGAGCAGAAGTTCCTGTAGACATTGAAAGTGCAAGGAGAAAAGACTCGGGTCCTTTCCAGTCTCAATAAATGGAAGAGTGTTTGGTGGCAGGGAGAAGAAAGGGATGTCTGAGTCTGTGAAATGGGAAGAAGGGGCCTTTGTAGAGGCAGAAAGCACCCCAGGAAAAGTGCAAGGGGAAGCTAGGAAAACAGCTCAGTTCCTACCAAGACGTGTGTACCTGGGGCGTAAACCAGTGGGCGGGCATTTCCAAAGGACCGCCCAGGAAGCGGTGTCCGCAAAAGCAGTCCTTCTCCGCCAGGACAGGCAGCTGGGAGAAGACGCAGGGGTAACCACACAGGGCCCCTCAGCACCCACCCAGGACACCCCCACCCCATGTCCTTCGCCTGCCTCCTGTTTTGTAGAAAAACTTTAGCCTCCTAGACCTTCCCTGAGTTCCAAACCATAAGCATAATCAGAGAAGTGAGAAAATGCAGAAACAAAGGAAAACAGTCAAGCAAAAAAAAAATCTTTATCATTTAGCCATTAAAGTCAAGGACTTGTAGTTCCTCCTCGAGGGCTAGAGAGAGTATTCTGAGCCACGTCCTAGGTGCTGTTTGCAGGTGCTGAACCCCTACCAGGTGGAAGAAGTTACACGTCTGCTCCCCCCCAGCGCTCAGAACCCAGACTGGTTGGAACCAGAAGGTTGATGATGTTGACTCGTGATGACGTCACCATCAGCCAATCAGAAGAAGGTCCTCGAACTGGCCATGTACCACGTCACAACCCTCTCCCTCATGTCATCTTTTAAAAGCCTCTCCCTGCCATCCATCAGGGAGTTCAGGTGTTTTGAGTGTGAGCTGCCCATGCCCTGCAGTGAGCGCTACACTTTCCTTCGCCACAAGCCAGGGTCAGTCCCCGGATTCACTGCGCACGGGTGAGTGAGCCCGGGTTCGGTTCCATGACCCAGGGACTAAGATGAAGAGAGAAGAGAGCTGGCTGTCGTGCAGGGTGGGCAGGTCAGCTGGGACAGCCCGACTCACGGGGGAATGAAAGGAAATCACGGAACAGAAGAGGACTGAAGAGCAAAGGAAACTGCATTTGCGGGTCCTTCAAAGAGTCGAAGGCTGAAGGGCTTACGTGTCATCCTCGGGCTCTGAGCCACCGCAGACAGGTAGGCTGGGATCCACCTAGGGCACTGGACCCACGGCGCCCCGTCCGTCAGTGTCGGGGGACGTGCTCCACGTGTATTTTAGGTTCACTCAAACCTCATTTTTTTTTTCTGTTTAGCATAACATATTTATTTGGACTTTGGCAAACAATTACTGAACCAGCATTGGGATTTCATTACAAACTTGTAGTTGCCTCACTATATGTGAGGCGCCAAATCCGTCAAGTCTAAGACTGGTGGCCACTCACTCAAACTTTAAAAGATAGAGATCCTTCTGGAGGAAGGAGTCAGGCCACTTTCCTTCTCAGTCTGTCAGCCGCTTTGTCCCGGGCTTCCCCCAAGGGAAGCTTGTGAGTGTGGCAGAGCTGAGAGGCTGATGACGGAAAACTCCCCTTGCGAAGGAACCTTCCAGAGTTCAAACTTACATATGGAAGGAAATGCTGATACTCACCACTTTCTCCTTTTATCATTGAAACACAGATACCACCTTATACACAGCTTATGAATCCAAACACGTTTATGGGTTTTTTTTTTTTTTCCTATAACAGTCCACCTTTTAGAATTGCTGAAGTTGGCAGTACCTTTATATAAACAGCATAAGGACAGGCCCCGCTTATGGAACCTCCCAATTATCTCACTTCACTGTTGAGATGACCCCACAAAAACCCCAGGAGGTAGGTACGCGTCTCCCCATTTTACAGGGAGGAAAAACTATCTTCTTGTCCGAAATCATGTAGCTGATGAGTGTCTCCTGACTCAAAACGCTACTGCTCCCGTTATTTTTCTCTCTGTATTTCTAAAAAACATGGCCAAAGGAACTCTTCTGACTGTAATTTGAAATAAGATGGAGAAAAAAAAGATTTTTTTCATTTGAAGTGAAAAAGTCATTGACACTGGGGGGGAAATTATTGCCCATCTGTTGAGTCACCGCCTGGAGGCCTGAGCGCCTTGCCTCCCCGCCCCGGCGCCAAGCGCTAGCACAGAGTTCCGCTTTCAGAGAACAGGAGCCGTCCCCTCACCTCCCACTGCAAGGCTTTCCTGTTTGCCGGCAGCGATAACAGTGTCTGCCCATCTGCTTGTTTGCAACAATGTCTTTTCCAACCATTGCTGATAGAAAGTAGAAAGTATCATCGTTTCTTTCAAAGGCAGGCGGCAAAGCCATATGACCGATCTGTGAAAGGCATTCCCTTTACAAGAGAAACAAAGACATTCAGACAGCCCTCCTTCAGAGGTCGCTTGTAAAGAAGAGCTAAAGCTGTGTTTGCCCAGCAGGGGTTGATGCGGGGTGAAAATCACCAGGCAGAATGACACTTACCGAAGAAACGGGCTTGGCTTTCTTCCCCGCCTTCAGACTGGCTGGATGGGCCTGGCTTCGGCTACAACGTTCGGTAAAGCCCATTTCACCCTCCCGACTTTTCTAGACTCCCGTCCCAGTCCTCAGATTTTGTAATTATACACCACTGCTCCAGCCGGGCAAATTCACCCCACATCCCACTCAGGGTCACACTCTGCTCAAGTCCCTCAGGGCCTGAAGTTGCAGACCCTCCGCTGACACCCCTGCCGGTGGAGGGGGCCAAAGCAGGGGAGCAGGGCCGGCGGGTGTCCGAGGGATGTGCATGGCTGTGAGATGGCCTGTTCCGCCTCTGGTTCCTTTTGTGAGCCATCTGATTCGGGATTGCGCCTCCGTGGCCCCTGGTCCAGCTACTACTGTGCTTCCCCGACAGAGCTGGCTGAAGGGCAACAACTCGACCAGTGAAATTGAATATGAAACAATCATGAACGAGGAATAAACGAACACAAGGTTCACAGTCAATAAAAGAGAGACCTTCCGGAGTTCCCACTGTGGCACAGTGGGTTAAGTAACTGGCATTGCTGCAGCTGCAGCCTCGGTCGCAGCTGCGGCTCAGATCTAATCCCTGGCCTGGGAACTTCCATATGCCACAGGCGCAGACAAAAAAATAAAGAGAGAGACAGATCTTGCCCCGAATGTGACCGAGCGTGAGGCTGGGAAGACGACTGCCCTTGGCCTCTGTCCCCTCCACGCAGCCCGCCTGGGGGCACAGAGCCCTCCGCACTGAGCAGTCATCCAGCCAATCCCTGTGAACTTCTTGGCTTCTGACTTACTTCACTTAGAATGAGAATCTCTAGTTGCATCCTGCAGTCGTATTCTTAACCCCTGTGCCGAGGGAGTGGAATGGACTGGGAGTTTGGGGGTAGCAGATGCAAATGCTGACATTAGGATGGGTAAGCAACGAGGTCCCACTGTGCAGCAGAGAGAACTATATCCAGTCTCTTGGGATAGACCATGATGGAAGATAATATAAGAAAAGGAATGTATATTATGTTTGACTGGGTCACTTTCCTGTGAGTATAAGTTGGCACAACATTGTAAATCAGCTATAATAAAAAATACGTGCATAAAAACACTTTATATCCGTTATCCATAAAATAGGGTTCACCCCTGAAAAAAGGGCGGAAGACTCCAACTGTAGTGGCCCAGGTTGCTGTGAAGGCACAAGTTCAACGCCCAGCCTGGCACAGTGGTTTAAAAATCCCACATTGCTGCAGCAGTGGTTTGGATTCAAGCCCTGGCCCAGGGAACCTCATGTGCCGTGGGTGCGGTCAGAAAGAAAGGAAGAAAGGAGGGAGGGAGGGAGGAAAAGAAGTAAGAACGAGGGAAGGAAGAGAGGAAGGAAGGCAGGCTAAGCTAACTGATGCATTATATTTTTCCTTATTTGTTTCCTTATTTTTTTAATAAGCTTCTAGCAGAAATCTGTGTGTATCAGTCAGGGTTTCCCAAAGAAACAGAACCAGCTGTGTGTGTGTGCGCGCGTGCTCATAGGCTGACATTTCTGGAGGCTGAGAAGCCGCCAAATCTGCCATCAGCAAGTTGGAGTCCCAGGAAAGCTGGTGGCGTTATTCAGCCTGAGTCCACTGGCCCAAGAACCAGGAGTTCCAGCGGCCAAGGGCAGGAGCCGATGGACGTCCCAGCTCAAGGGGAGAGAGGAAACTCACCCAGCCATCACCCTTTGTTCTGTTCCGGCCCCCACACCCCTGGTGGTGCCGCTCACACTGCTGAGGGCGGATCTCTCCACTCCGCTGGGTCAAGTGCTCGTCTCTTCCAGAAACACCTGCACAGGCATGCCCGGAAATAAGGCTTTACCAGCGCCCTGCACATCCTTCAGCCAAGTCAAGCTGACACATGAACCATCGCATCTTTTAAAGAGGAGCTTCAGGGGTGCATAGGCAGAGGGAGGGGCTTACGCGCAGAACAGCTCGGCCAGCTCTCACGGTCACCTTGAAATCAGCCATGCAGTGGCCTAACCAGCGTCCTCATGATTGTTTTAAGTACAGTTTAGTCTTCAGTTCCAGGGTCAGATTTTTCCCATTTCCTTGTGGCAGCTAATGTCACAGCTACAGCCTGGCCATCACGCTGTCGACCTCTTCCACCTGGCGGGGGCTTCAGTGTCTATAAAACAGCTCACAGGACACAGCTCAGAATATTATCTACGGCCCTTTAGCAGGAACTAAAGGTCCTTGACTTTGCCCAATGACTAACTTATTTTTGTTTTGTCCTATTTGACTGCTTTCCTTTGCTTCTGTATTTTCTCACTTCTCTGGTGAAGCTTATTCTTTGGCTAAAGTTTTTCTACAGACAAAAGGCAGACAGAGGACATGGGTGGTGGAAGGAAGGACCATAGATAGGGTCCTGCTCCATTTTATTAGGTTTCTGATGAATAGGCAAAGACACCCGTGTGGAAAGAGCTTTGCACATTTTCTGCTACCCCAGAAATTGTACCGAGTCAAAGATTTGGAAGGCCCCTGCCTGGAGCCTAGCTGCCCTTTAGTGACTGTTCGAATCTAAAGGTCAGGACTGGGGCAGTAAAAATCAGCCATGACCAGTCGTGTTCATCCAATCTTTCATTCAGTCTCCATTAATTTTAAGTGTTCACTGAATTAGCACTTAGCCAAGCCTTAGGATGTGCCTTATGAGGGGCTGTGACGTAGCCGAGGAGACAGAAAGCTATGTCAATAACTCCACTGCACAGAGTGGTGTCGTTAGAAAGACTTCCACCAAGAAGAAGACACCGTTATGGGCTGAATGTCTGCGTCTCTTCAAAGTTCACACGAGAAGTCCTAGCTCTCAGCGTGATGGCGCTTGGAGACAGGGTCTTTGGGAAGGGGTCGGGGTTAGATGAGGTCATGAGGGCCAGACTCTCGTGAAGACATTGGTGCCCTTATGAGAAAAGGAAGACCCCCTCCCTCTCTCTCTCTCTGTCTGCCTCTCTCCCCCCTCGTGGGCAAACACAGGAAAAGCAGGGTGAATACACAGCAAGAAGGCTACATCTGCAAGCCAGGAAGCGGTGCCTCACCAGACACGGAATCTGCTGGCACTCTGATCTGGACTCCCCAGCTTTCATAACTGTGAGAAATCGATTTCTGCTGTTTAAACCACCCAGTCTGCGGCGCTCTGTTACAGCAGCCTGAGCTAAGACAACATTCCACCTGGGTCATAAACCGTGATGGGTTTCGCCCAGCGAAGATGGACAGGAAGGTCATTTCACAAGAAGCACATGCCAGGGATCTCCGGATGTGATGAATCCTGAGGTTATTAGGGAGCATAAAACATGTGACAAGAAGCAGAGCAAGATCAAGTGGGAAAGGTGAGCGTGGGTCCCGTCTTTAAGGGACTTCTGTGTCCTTCTACAGAATTCGCTTCTTAAGCAGATACGAGACAGTGAAGATTCGATCCGCGTCTTTTTCAGATGTATCTGGCACCTTGGTGGAAGACTGATTAAAACAGGGGACAGAAAAATTGCCGTGTGACAGAGAACCCAGCTGCTTCACAAAATGAGGGGATGGACTAAAAGGGACCTGCAACTGATAGAAGAAGGAGAGGGACCTAGCTGTGTTTTGCTGGCACTGCATGAAAAGCATGTTAAAACGTCAGCTTCTGACCCAGTCGCGGGGGAAGCTTTAGTTTCCCTTCAGCATGATAAATGAGAAAATTAAGAATCAAAACAATTTTTTCTCATGCAACTTTGCTTTTATCTTCAGTGACCTAACGAATTGTTTGTCACAGCTAGCAGACTCACCTGCCACCTTGCTATTTAGGTCAACCTGACCTGGGATGACAATGTTTCAAAAATGGATTCTCATCTTGACAATAAGTAACAGACACTTTATTTAGAACGGAGGCACCATTTGTGGTCATTGACGTTTAGACTGGGAAGTGGATTAAGCTCTTGCTATTTTTTAAATTAAAGTGTAGTTGGTTTACAATGTTGTATCAATTTCTACTGTACAGCATAGTGACCCAGTAATGTATACATACACATTCTTTTTCTCATATTACCTTCCGTCATGTTCAATCCCGAGAGACTGGATATAGTTCCCTGGCTGTACAGCAGGACCCCACTGCTTATCCACTCCTAAGGCTGTAGTTTGCTTATAACCCCAAACTCCCAGTCCATCCACTCCCTCTCTCTCCCTCTTGGCAACCACAAGTCTATTTTCTTTGTCTGTCTGTTTCTTTTCTGTAGATAGATTCATTCGTGCCATACTTAGATTCCACATATAAGTGCTATCATATGGTACTTGTCTTTCTCTGACTTACTTCACTTAGTATGAGAATCACTAGTTGCCTCCATTTGCTGCAGGTGACATTATTTCATTCTTCTTACTGCTGAGTACTATTCCGTTTTATATATGTATCCCTTCTTCTTAATCCATTCATCGGTTGAGAGACATTAGGTTGTTTCTGTATCTTAGCTATTGTGAATAGTGCTGCTATGAACATAGTATGCATTATCGTTTTGAATTATAGCTTTGCCTGGATACATGCTCAAGAGTGTGATTGTCAGATCATACGGTAGCTCGATATTCAGTTTTCTGAGGAATTTCCATACTGTTCTCCATAGTGGTTGTATCAATTGGCATTCCCACCAACAGTGTAGGAGGGTTCCCTTTTCTGTCTTAGGCTCTTCTGAACCCCACATTCAAGACTTGCATCTTCCAAAAAGCAAGGGATCTACACAGACTCCTGCCAGGAGAGTGCAAGGCAGGAAGCACTGGGACTAGTTGAAGTGAAAGACTCAAATACAATGAAGAGAAGCTGTCTGGGAGCTGACCTAAAGGAGAGCGTCTTTAGCCATCCCTTGTTACCTTATTCTTGCCTTTGAGTCTTCTGGCTCTTGCAGTTTTGTTTGTGAACATGCTGGATGCTCTTCCCGTGCGCTACACTTGGTTGGTTAAAGTAGGTCTACAGTGGGCGCTTAATATTGACGGCACCTTGGAAACATGCCGGCCATTCATAAAGGCACATCTGTGTGTATGACTCTTGAGACGTCTTCTCAAGACAGTCTAATGTATCCTACTAATTAGAAATTCCGTGAAATCCATAGGCTTCATGGGAAGACTTAGAGGATACCCAGATACACCAGACAGCCCCTATGCTAATGGGCAGCTGCTGTGTACCATCAGATCTCAAGGGCCCACAAGACAGCCCGCTGAGATTCTGGAAGGCATGTAAGTCCCCTTGAGTTCAGTGAACACAATAGGTACTAATCAGATAGTGAATACTGCCTTCCCAGGTCCCATCATTGCCATGAAAACAGAATGACAGTGGAATTTCCAAACATTCTTGGCAGTAAAGATACAGCACACATCTGTGGCGGATCTCCTTGGTCTTGAAATGCTGAACTGTGCTTATGTTCTGGATCCAGAAAGCCTTGCCCTGAAGGCCCCAAATGAAACCTGTACCAAGAGAGGGCATGGCCAGCACCAGATGACCAGCAGACCCGTGGGTGACAAGACTGTTTCAGGAAAAGTTGCTTTCATATATCCCATCAGCTGTCCATTGAAAGCAAGGTCCCATTCTTGTCTAGACTTCCCACTTCTCATAAAAGTGGCCAGCCACTCACAATGGGCTGAATGCTAGTAGAGTAATGAGGGACTTGCTGAACTGAAACTAAGATCTAAAATGACGGGGTGAGGCCAGTCAGAATGGCCATCATTAAAATTCTACAAATAACTAATGCTGAAGGGGGTGTGGAGGGAAGGGAACCCTCCTGCACTGCTGGTGGGAACGCATATTGGCGGAACCACTGCGGAAAACAACACGGATGGTCCTCAGAAAACTACATATAAAGCTACCATATTCTCCGATAACCCCGTTCCTGGGCATCTATCCAGATGAAACTATAATTCAAAAATATGATGCATGCTATGGTCACAGCATCACCATTCACAATAGCCAAGACATGGAAACAACCTAGTGAACGGCTACAGAAAATGTGCTGCATCTTCATGAATGTGTATACAATGAAATACTACTCAGCCATAAAAAGAACAAAATGATGCCATCTGAAGCAGCATGTATGCAACTGGGGATTCTCATGCTACGTGAAGTAAGAAAGAAAGACAAATACCATATAATATCACTTACCTGTGGAATCTAAAATGTGAAACATACTAACCTGCCTACAGAACAGAAACGGACTCACAGACATGGAAAACAGATTTGTAGTTGCCAAGGGGGAGGGAGAGGGAGTGGGGTGGCCTGTGAGTTTGGGGTTAGTAGAGGCAAACTATTACATTTAGAATGGACAGACAATAAAGTCCTACCGTACAGCTCAGGGAATTATACCCAGTCTCCTGGCGTAGGCCATGATGGAAAATAATATTAAAAAGGGAATATATTTATATTATAAAATATAAAAATAATATTAAAAAGGAATATTATTAAAGAAATATTAAAAAAGGAATATTATTAAAAAAGGAATATATTTCTATTATAAAATAAAAATATAAAAATAATATTAAAAAGGAATATATTTATATTATAAAATATAAATATAAATTATATATTATAAATATATATTATGACTATTATATAAATGTATACATATATATATGACTGAATCACTTTGCTGTGTAGCAGAAATTGGCACAACATTGTAAATAACAATACTTTAAAAGTAAAAAAATAAATTAACCAGGCGAGGGGATTCAGCTCCATAAACTGTGCAATTTCAGCTCTTCTAGACTGCCCTGGAGATGGTCATAGTTTCACTCTGCCACTTCTGGGTGTTATAAGGTCAAGGGTTTTCCAGTGTTCCGCCTTCAGTCCATTGCCTGAGACAGAGAAGGCTGCTAAGCAGAGATGCTGAGTGGGACTGGGGCTGGTTTATGTCTTTGAGTTTGGACAGGCCTCCGTCTGAATTCTTCCTGGAAGGTAAACTAATTCTTACTTTGGGTATTTGACTTGATGCATGTAAGTCTCAGTCAGACCCCTTTAAAATTAGAATAATTATATCTACAGAAGCCTTACAAAAATTGTAACTCACAGCACGTATATTGAAAATGGTAGGAATTACTATTTATTACAGTAGTTCTAGGCAAGAGAACTTTACTGAACAATCTGGAGAAACCAGTTCATTGAAACTGAGGCAGTTTCTGTCTCACCAAATGACTTTTCAAAAAATTTCCCTTGAACTCTCAATGAGGCACTCTCAAAAACAAGGTAATTAATTTCAGTACTTGTAAAGGTGTTTTTGCAGACCACTCTGTGGTCATCACCCCACCAAGATGACTCTTTTTTTTTTTGGCAAGCATGTGGTACAAAGAAAAGCCAAATGGACGAATGTGTCTGGCAACAGGGCGGCCACTGCAGCTTCCAGGGTGTCCCGCGCCATAAAGACTCTGAATGACTGAGCTAGAATTGCTGTGGAATGTCGGTCTGAATACAGGAGTTTATGACTTGTACAAGGCAGGGGGGAAATGAAACTATAAATCAAAGTCCCCATGGTAATTTTATTGGACATGCTGTGCCCTCAGCGTGTGGGGAACAGGCAGCCATTGGGATAATAAATGGGTCCGCCTAAAACCCCAAAGTGGGAGGATTTACCTCAAAGGAACTATATTCACTCCAGCCTCCTGCCTTTCCAAATAGCATTCTATTGGAAATGTGCAAATAACATTCTAGAAATTAGCACTTGGTTACTGAATTTAAACTGAGATACAGCTGTAAGGTTCCCATGCACTAGCCTTGACTCATCTTGAGAAACCGAAGCACAAGAATATACACACCGCCATACATACCCCTTCCCTGGCATGCAAATAATTCGGATTTCCATGCCTCCCTCGCCACCAGAGCTGTATATATTGTTGTCTGTCTATCATCAAGGAGAAGACAGAGCTACAACTGAATGGCAGTGGCTTCTAATGCTGGCTCTGAACAGGAGGTCAGATCTTTCCAAAGACACGTGGACCTGGTGCTTAAAACTCCACCAGACATGTGCATGCCTTAGTGTGTGAAAGACATGTAACGCTTGTCCCTTTGGCACGGATGGGCAAACCGTACCTCTCAGAAGTTGAGTGGCTCCTCCAAGATCCGTAGAAGCTGTGAACCAAGGAAGGCAGACCTGGAGCAAGGTGAACCCTGCGATTTGAAAGAAGAGACGCTCAAGGCTAAATGATGTGATGAGAATAGAAGCGCCAAGATGGCGGGGCTCTTTGCACCTGCAACTGACACCTGCATTTTCGCTCGAGGCGTGGGATTGTCTGCTCATAGGAAACCTCGCAGATGGATCTCAAGTCTAACACTGGAAAAGGGCCCAACACCAAACCTACCTTTTCCACCTCCTGAAGTCCCTGGGAGAACGTGTCATCCACCGTTCACTTTGATGGAGAAACAGGAAGGAAAATAGTGCCCTCCTCTTACCAGTATCCGTTCTGAGCTGAGCGAGTAGCCATTTGAGAAATGACTGCATTAATTGGGCTTAATGAATCCCCTCTGGGTTCTCTGCAGGCACAGGAGAGAAAGCTTCTCTCCAAAGGTCACAGGGTGTCAGACATTTAGAGGTTTTGCCAAAAAAAAAAAAGCAGAATACTTTTTTCCTAATTACCGAAATTACTGTAATTCACACAGTAATCTGAAACAGCTGGTCATCTGTTCAGGCGACAATTTCACATCATCATGTGAAATCAACCTGTGCCAGGATCCCTGTATTTGTCTATTCTTGCCTGCATTATCTCACCGTTGGAAGAAATAATAGAAATAGGTTGTCTTCCATGTGTGGATCACGGGCTTTCTTTGCCATTTTGTGTATTTTACAGCAGGAAATCTTCACAAACTTTTAGCTGGTAAAACAGAAAAGTCATCTGAAGACTTTCTATATGAAAACACCCACTTCTTCCCGCAACTGTGAGAAGACAATTAGTGATTTTATCTCAACTTCTTTAAATCAAGATGATTGGAAGATCTTAGGTCGAGAGCAATGGTGAGTTTGGGGAAAAGAATGCTGGGTCCCGCCTCCTCTGAGGCACTGAGGTATTTCTTGTACCTGCGTGAAAAGGAAACAAGAGCACAGCTGGGGCAGCAAAAGAGACGTGAACAGAGGGACTTTCTTGCTGGTGATTTGCAGCAGGCGGTTATGAAATGGTATCTGGACAAACATCTCCACGATGGTCAAAAATTTTATCCATGACGTCAATAGAAAATGTTAGGAAACAGACTAGAAACTTCTAGCAGCACTGTGGGTGCAGTCAGCTCTGACTCGGTCTAGGGGAGGCAGAGCGGCAGAATCGCAGTGCAAATACCCCGTCGGAAAGACACGTGAAGCCTGTGTCACAGCAGCCTCTGCAGATGGTGCAGGTGAGAACAGAGCGGGGAGATGGAGCCGTGAGATGGAGCTGACGGTTTGAGACTTTAGGGAGATCTTAGGGCCCAGAGGTGAAGTTATGTTCAGTGTCCTCAAAAGCAGATGAGTCAGAATCATCCGTGGTGTTGCCAGGCACCGAAGCCCTCGGGATGCACCCCAGGACCACCTGAGCGTTAACCTTCCCCCCCAGGAGAGGACCCCCTCCGGGTCCCAGGCAGGTGAATTCTTACATGTTGCCTTTACATTGAAGAACAGAGAACTGTGTGATGGTTTACGTTAAATTTTTCTCTTGTACAGGTACTGCCTGAATGGCTGTGGTGACCACTGTGGGTTTATACTTGGCCCCACTAAATTAAAAAAAAAAAAAGCATTTATCCTACAAACACAAATTCGTAGAAAAAGGCATCCATCCACTGAGGTCGTTGCCGGGCTGCTGCAGAAGCTGCTCCGTGTTCAGTTGCTACAGACAGGGTGGCACTCACTGTAACTGAAGAGAATTCACAGGGCCCGTTATTTCCAGAAATCTGAACTTTAGGAATTGCGGAAATAGCCAGTAGGGTTTGCAGAGAATCAGAGTAAGGACGGCTCTAAGGTGGAACTGTCAGACTTAACAACCGAAAACACAGGCTGTCCAGATAAATTTTTTGAGAGTCCAAAATAAACCCTTACTTTGTTGTCAATTGATTTTTTTTTTTTTTTGGTCAGGCCCATGGCATGTTAAGGTCTTGGGCCATGGATTGCACCTGCACCACAGCAGTAACGCAAGCCACTGCAGTGAAGTGACAATGCCAGATCCTTAACCCTGAGCTACCAGGGAACTCATTCAATTGATTTTTAATTGCAGTAGAGTTGATTTACAATCTTGCGTTAGTTTTAGGTGCACAGCAAAGTGATTCTGATACATATATGTATATTCCTTTATCTGTTCTTTTCCATTAGTTTATTACAAGGTATTGAATATAATTCCCTGTGCTAAACAGTAAATCTTTGTTGTTTATGTATTTTATATATGGTAGTATGCATCTTTTAAACCCAAACTCCCAATTTACCCCTCCCCTCCCCCCTTTGTTAGACATAAGTCTGTTTTCTATGCCTTTGAATCTGTTTCTGTTTTGTAAATAAGTTCATTTGCATCATTTTTTTTAGATTACCATGTACCGTTTTTCTTCCTCTGTCTGACTTACTTCAGTTAGTGTGATAATCTCTAGGTCCATCCATGTTGCTGCAAAGGGCATTATTTTATTCTTTTCTATGGCTGAGTAATGTTCCACTGTATACCTGTACACATCTTCTTTATCCACCCCTCTGTTAAGGGACACCTAGGTGGCTTCCATGCCTTGGCTATTGTAAATAGGCTGCAGTGAACATTGGGGTGCATATATCTTTTCTAATTCGAGTCTTCTTGGGATAGATGCCCAGGGCAGGAATTACTGAATCACATGGCAACTCTATTTTTAGTTTTTTGAAGAAATTCCATACTGTTTTGCAGATAATGTTGATTTCAGTACACATACATAATTTGTCAGTAGAAGTATGTATCAAATATCTGTGGCACTAAGTATAAAGGCACCGAGATAGGCAGAGGCATTGCATGCCATGTGTTACACGGGAAGCCTTGTTCTATGGTGAAGTGTTTGGAAACTAAGAACATGAATCCCCCACCCGGAAACCTGACCCCCTCAGTGCTGATCTGGCCGAGGAGTTCCACCACGTGCAGACGTGAGCTGTCCCTAGAGGGCTGTCACAGTGATGCATCTTCAGGTGTGACTTTACCAGCCTTTTAGATCTGACACCCGACCAGGGGTCCCCAAGCATTCGAGTTGATGGCTGCCAGCCTCAGCTGCCTGGTTCACCAGGATGAGGACTGCTGAGCCTACAAATCGCAAGCACACACCTATCTAAGTGCTATCTCTTTCAGATTTGAGAGAAGAAGAAAAGAGGGAGAGGAAGAGGAGGAGGAGGAAGAAGAAGAAGAGGAAGAGGAAGAAGAAGAAGGGGAAGAAAGCCTAGAAGCGACAATGGATTCTGAGCGGGAGCAGCTGAGAGAACCATTCCATTCTGAGAACACTCTGCGTTTTGTGCTTAAAGCGCCGAGGGAAAGAGAGAGCCGCAGATTCTCTGTGCGCCGGCTCCTCCTCCTGGGGGAAGCGCACTCTGTCTCCCACTTGTCGCTCGTGCAGGATTAACCAGCAGCATCATGACATAGGCAGCACTGGGTTCTCAGTCCCATTCTTTTAATGCACAAACCTTATTTTCAGAGAAATTTCATGTTCACAGCAAAACTGAGCAGAAAGTCTTCACAGGAGCTATGTCTGCACAACCTCCCCCGTTACCAAAATCCCCCACCGAAACGGTACATTTGTTACAACTGGTGATCATACGTTTGCACATCTTTGTCACCTGGAGTTTGCAGATTGCTTACAGATCCCTTCCCCGCTGACCCTGGGCGGTCGCTGATCCCTCTGCTGTCTCCATATTTTCCTTTTCCAGCAGGTCAGAGAGTTCGCAGTATAGAGCATGCAGCCTTTTCACACTGTCTTATTTCACTGAGCAATATACGTTCAAGGTTGTCTTTTCATGACCTAACAGCTCCTTTCTTTGAATGCTGGATAGCAGTGTTGTCTGGATGTACTGCTGTTTATTTATCCACTCACCTACTGCGGGGCATCTTGGCGGCTTTCAAGGTTTGGCAACTGTGAATAAAGATATTATAGAAATTAATGTCTGGGTATTTGAGTGGACGTAGTTTGTATTTCACTTGGGCAAATACTCAGGTGCATAGTTTCTGGGTTATGTTAAGAGTGTGTTCTATAAAAGTCTGTCAGTTATATTGAGTAAGCTTTATAAAAGTCTGTCAAACTGCCTTGCAAAGTGACTGTACCCTTTTTAATTCCCATGAAAGCTCCTGCTGCTCTGTATTCTTGCCAGCGTTTAGGATGGTCAGTGTTTTACATTTTGGTCACTCTAATTCTTAGCGGTATTTCAATTTTTTTTATTGATGTATAGGCGCTGTACAATATTAAGTTACAGGTGTACAATGCGGTGATTCACAATTTTTAAAGGGTGTACTCCACGTACAGTTACTATAACTTGTTGGCTATATTCCCTGTGTTCTACAATATACCCTTGTAGCTTATTTTATACTATATTATATTTATATTATTTATTATATTATATTTACATTATTTATTATATATATTATTTTATAATAATTCATACCTCTTACTCCCCACCCCTGTATTAGCCCCTTCCCTCTCTCCACTAATAACCACCGTTTGTTTTCTATATCTGCGAGTCTTTTTCTTGCTTGTTATATTCAATAGTTTGTTGTATTTTTTAGTTTCCACATATAAGTGATATCCTACAGTATTTGTCTTTCTCTGTCTTATTATTTCACTTAGCATGATGCCCTCCAACTCCATCCATGTGGCTGCAAATATCAACATTTCATTCTTTTACTGTGGCTGAGTGGCATATATGTCTATATAGAGGTATTATGTCTGTATTTACCACTCCTTTCATCAGTTCATCCGCCAATAGACACCTTGGTTGCTTCTGTATCTTATCAATTGTAAATAATGCTGCTATGAACATTGGGCTGTGCATACCTTTTCAAATCAGTGTTTTGGGGTTTTTCAGACGTGTACTCGGGAGTGAAATTGCTGGGTCATATAGTAGTTCTATTTTGGGGTTTTTTTAAGAAACTTCCATAGTGTTTTCCATGGTGGCTGCATGATCTATAGTCCCATCAGCACAAAGGCTCCCTTTTCTCCACATCCTTGTCAACATTTGTTATTTGTGTTCTTTCTGATGATGGCCATTCTGATGGGTGTGGGGTGTCTCCTTTGTGCTCGTGGTTTGTGTTTCCCTGACGATCACAAATGTTGAGCATCTTCATGTGCATTTTCCTCTTTGGAAAAATATTTGTCCAGCTCTTCTGCCCATTTGTTGATGGAGTTTTTTTTTATGTCGAGTTGTAAATTTGTTCCATTTCTATACACTAACAATGAAGTAGCAGAAATAGAAATTTAGGAAACGATCTCATTTAACATCACATAAAAAAGACCTAAATGTGACACCAGATACTATAAACTCCTAGAGGAAAACACAGGCAGAACACTCTTTGACATAACTCACAGCAGTATTTTTCTGGATCTGTCTCCTAAAGAAAAGGAAATAAAAGCAAAAGTAAACAAATGGGACTTAATTAAACTTAAAAGCTTTTGCACAGCAAAGGAAACCACCCACAAAATGAAAAGACAACATGCTGACTGGGAGAAAACATTTGCAAATAAAGTGACTGATAAATGATTAATAGTCAACATACATAGCTCATTTTTAAAATTTATTTGCAATTCCCTAATGACATCTGACGTTGCACAACTTATCATGTTCTTGTTTTCCATGTGTAGAGCTGCTTCTGTGAGGTGCCTGTTCAGGTCTTTTGCCCATTTTTTTTTCCTTGTTTAGGGTTGCACTTGCAGCATATGGAAACTCCCAAGCCAGGAGTCGAATCAGAGCTGCAGATGCTGGCCTACAGCACAGCTGCAGCAATGTGCATCTGAGCCGTATCTGTGACCTACAGCACAGCTCACGGTAACCCCAGATCCTTACCCACTGAGCACGGCCAGGGATCAAACCCACATCCTCATGGGTACTAGTCAGGTTCTTAACCTGCTGAGCCACAGTGGGAACTCCTGCCCATTTGTTTAGAGTTTTTTTTTTTTTTTTTTGAAGTATAGTTAATTTACAAGGCTGTGATAACTTCTGCCTTACAAAGTGACCCAGTCGTATATATACTCACATCCATTCTCTCTCAGATTTTTTCCCCACATTTTTAAAATAACTTTCTGCATTTTTTTATTGTTGAATTTTTTAAGTTCTTTATATATTTTAGATTACGGTTCTTTATCATCTGTGCCTTTTGTGATATTTTCTCCCATTCTGTAACTTGCTTTTTCATTCTTTTCCATCATCTTTCATAGGGCGGAAGCTTCTAATAACAGTGAAGTCCAGCTGACCAGTTCTTTCTTTCTTTTTTCCTTTTTTGGCCACACTTGCAACATATGGAAGTTCCCTGGCCAGGATGGAATCTGAGTCACAGCTGCAGCAATACTGGATCCTTAACCCGCTATACCACAGTAGAAACTCCTTATGAATTCTTTCTTTCATGAATATTGCTTTCGGTGCTATATCTGAAAAGTCATTGGCACACACAACCGAGGTCAGCTATGCTTTCTTCTGTGCTATCTTCTAGGAGTTTTATATTTTTGAGTTTTACATACAGGTCTGTAAACCATTTTGAGTTCATTTCTGTGAAGGGCGTAAGGGCTGTGTCTCTCGAGTCATGCTTTTCCATGTGGATGTCAGTTGTTCCTGCGTCATTTGTGGAAAAGTCTCCCTTTGCTTCTTTTGTCTTTGCTCCTTTGTGCAGGATGAGCTGACTGTATTTACGGAGGTCTGTTTCTGGGGTCTCTCTTCTGTTCCACGGATCTGTTTGTCTCTGGTCTCCCCAACACCACAATGTCTTAATTCTTGGAACTTTAGAGTAAATTTTGACCAGATAGTTTCTATCCTGAAACTTTGTTCTTCTTCTTCAATATTGTGCTCATTTTTCAGGGTCTTCTGCCTCTCCTTATAAATATTAGAATCAGTTGTTAATATCCACACAATAATTTGCTGGGACTTTGAATCTATAGGTCCAGTTTGGAAAAACTGACCTAAAAATATCCAGTCTTCCTATTGTTAATATGGATTAACTTTCCATTAATTTAGTTCTTTCTTGCCATCTTTCATCAGAGTTTTATAGTTTCCCTCATACAGGTCTTATACATATTTTGTTAGATTTATAGAGAAGTATTTTTTTTTTACTTTCTAATATAAACCGTAAAGTATTTTTAATTACAAATTCCACATGAACATTGCTGGCATATAAAAAAGGCAGTTGATTTTGTATTAAACTCCTATCTTACAGCTCTGCTATAATCACTAATTATTTCCAAGAGTTTCGTCTGTTATTACAGATTTTCTACGTAGATGACTATGTCATCTGTGAACTAAGACAGCTTTATTTCTTCCTTCCCGATATGTATACCCTTTATTAACTTTTCTTGTCCTATCTCATTAATTAGGACTTCAGTTACCTTGTTCAAAGCAGTAACGAGAGGATGCATTCTGACCTCGATCCTAGTCTTTGCTCATCACCATTGAGTATGGTGCTATATGTACATATTTTGTAGACCTTCTCTAACAAGTTGAGAAAGTTTCTCTTTATTCCGAGTCTGCTGAGAATTTTTATCATGAACAGGTGTTGGGTTTCGCCCAGTGTTTTTCTCGTGTCTATGGATGTGGTCCTATGATTTTTCTTTCCTTATCCTCTTGATATCATGAATTACATTAATTGGTCTTAAAATGTTGAACCAGCTTTGCATAACTGAGATATTTCCACCTCATCTTGGAGTATAAGTCCTTTGATACATTATTGGATTTTATTTTCTAACATTTTGCTGAAGGGTTTTCATCTGTGTTCATGAGGAATATTGGTCTATAGTTTTCTTATAATGTCTCTGTCAGATTTTAGCATTAGCGTGATGCTGGCCTCAGAGTGAGTTAGAAGTAGTCTTTCTATTTCTATTTTCTGGAAGATACCATACAGAATTGATATTGTCTTTTCCTGAATTGTTGGTAGAATTCACCAATTACCTCACCTGTGCAGTGTTTTCCATTTTGGAAGGCTACGAACACTGATATAATTTATTTAATAAATATAGGCTCATTCAGATTGTCTGCTTATTCTTTTTTGACTTTTGGCAGATTGTGTCTTCAAGAAATTAGTCCATTCCATCAAGGTTATCAAATTTGTGAGCATACAGTTGTTCACTATAATTTGACTGCCCTTTTGATATTTCCACTTTCATTTTTGATATTAGTAATTTATGTCAACTCCCTTTCTTTCTTAGTTTTTCATGTGGCTAGTCGTTTCTTGATTTTCTTGATTTATTTTTTCAAAGAATAAGCTGCTGGTTTCACTGATTTTCTCCATTGTGCTTTTATTTTCAAAGTTACTGTTTTCTGTTCTGCTTTTCATTATTTCTTCTTTTTTGCTCATTTTGACTTAGTTTTCTCTTCTTTTCCTAGTGTCCTGTGGTGGAAGTTTAGATTATTGATTTTAGAGCATTATTCACTTCTAATATATTCAGTCAGTGCTGTAAATTTTCCTCTAAGCACTACTTCTGTTGCGTCCCACAGATTTTGATATGCTGTATTTTCCTTTTGTTCAAAATAGTTTAACATTTCTCTTGAGATTTCTTTTGTGACCCATGTGTTACTTAGAAATATACTGTTTAACCTCTAGATATTTGGGGATTTTTCCAGGTGTTTTCCTGTTATTAATTTTCTGGTTTAATTCCACTGTGGTCTGAGAGCAGACACTGTAAGATTTGTATTTTTTTAATTTGTTACAGTGTGTTTTTTGACCCGGAATCTAATCAGTCTATCTTGGTGAAGTCCAATGTGAGCTTGACAAAAATGTGTCATCTTCTGTTGTCGGTTGAAGTCGTCAATATGTGTAAATTCTATCCAGTTGATTGATGGTGCTGTTGAGGTCAACTGTGTCCTTACTGATTTTCTGTCAGCTACATCTGTCCGTCTCTGATAAAGGCGTGTGAAATTCTCCAGCTCTAGCGGTGGATGCACCTGTTTCTCCTTGCAGTTCTGTTAGTTTTTGCCTCATGCTTTTTGAGACTCTCCTGTTAAATGCCTGCACATTAAGGATGATTATGTTCTCCTGGAGTACTGATCCCCACATGATCATGTAATGCACCTTCTTGTCCCTAATAACTTTCCTTGCTCTGAGATCTGCTCTGTCTGAAATTAATACTGCTACTCCCATTTTCTTCTGATTAGTGCTAGCATGGTATATCTTTCTGTATACCTTGACTTTCCATCTATATTTATCTTTGTATTTATACTGGATTTCTTATAGACAGCGTATAATTGGGTCTTGTTTTTGGTCCACTCTGACAATCTCTGTCTTTTAATTGGTATACCAAGGTGTTCAAAATGATTATTGCTACTGTTGGAGTACTTTATCTACCATATTTATTACTGCTTTCTGTTGTTACTCTTGTTTTGTGTTCTTACCTTTGTCTTCCACTCTTTTTTTTGCCTTTTGTGATCTTAATTGACTATTTTATATAATTCCATTTTCTCTCCTGTTTTAGCATATCAGTTATTCTTCTTCTTTTTATTTTTTGCAGTGGTTATACTAGGTTTTGCTGTATATATTTACAATTAATGCCAGTCCACTTTCAAATAGCGCTGTACTGCTTCATGGGTAGGTCAAGTACCCTGTAATAACAAAAAAATATATCCCTAATTCCTCCGCTAATCCCTTGTATAATGGCTGTCACTCATTTAACTTATATATAAGCATACATAAGCAATATCTATATGCTTATGTGTATGTATATGTATTACATATTTATATAGGAATATATGTGTGTGTGCACCCTTGTGTGTGTGTGTGTGTGTGTGTATACTATACAGCCTACATAATCAAATACATTGTTATTATTGTTTTGAACACACTGTTATCTGTTAGATAAATTAAGAATAATAAAAATGAAAGATTTTCTTTTACCTTTGTTTTTCATTCTCTGGTGCTTTTCCTTTGTGTACATCCAAGTTTCTGGTCTATCCATTTCCTTTCTCTCGGAAGAACCTCTTTTAACATTTCCTGTAAGGGAGTTCCACTGCAAATTCCCTATATTTTTGTTTGTTTAAGAACTTCTTTAGTTCTCCTTTAACCTTTGAAGGATCGTTTCCCAGGATACAGAATTCTAAGTTGGTGGAGTTGTTTTCACTCAACACTTTAAATGTATCACTCCACTCTCCTCTTACTGTGTAGTTTCTGGTCAGATGTAATTTTTATCTTTCTCTTCTGTAAGCAAGGAGTGTTTTCCCCTCAGGCTTCTTTCTTGATTTTTTTCTTTCGCTAATTTTCTGAAGCATGAGTATGTTATACCTACATGCAGTTTTTGGTGTATATCCTGCTTGGTGTTTCCTAAGCTTCCTGGATCTGTGGTTTGATGTCTCATATTAACTGGAAGAAATTATCCACCATTATACTGCTACAAATATTGTTTCTGTTTATCTCTGTCTTTCTTCTTCTGATATTCCTACTGTGCCTTTCCTACACTTTGTGTGGTTGTCCCACAGTTCTTGGACATTCGACTCAGTTGTTGTCATTGTGATTTTTCAGTCCTTTTTTGCTTTGCTTTTCAATTTTGGAAGATTCTATTGTCGTTATCCTCAAGCTCAGAGATTTTTTAGCCCTTTCCGGCCCACTAACGAGCCCCTCAAAGGCACACTTCATTTCTATTGCAGTATTTTGGTCTCCAGCATCTCTTGTGTACTTTTTTTTTAAAAGTCCTATCTCTCTGCCTGCATTACTCATCTATTTGTGTATTGCCTTCTTTTTTTTTCCATTAAATCCCTTAACATTTTAATTGTAGTATTTTGAATTGTTTGTCTCACCATTTCAACATTCCTGCTGTATCCGCCTCTGGTGCTGCTGCTTGCTTCCTCTCTTCAAACTGTGTATCTTGCTTTTCAGTGTGTCTTGTCATGTTTTGTTGAAAAGCAGATGTCATGCACCAGGGAGAAAGCAAATGCAGCCAACAGACCTTCCATGATCGACTAGGTCTCAGCCTTCTGGTGACCTGAGTCCTGGACCGTGAACTTCACCAGTGCTTCTGAGGTCTTGTTTCCCCCTTAGGTGGGACAGAATTAGGTATTTACCTTCTAGAACTAGGTATTTCCCTTCTCCAAGGTAGGCTAAGCTCTGATAAAACGCCAACACCTTAGGTTACCATCAGATAGTTTCTTAGAAGGCCAGTCCTTGTTCAGAAAATCAGAATGCTCTGACCTACTTCAAAATGCTTTCTTTCCCTCTTCCTCTGCTGGGAACAGAGGACTTTTCTCTGATAATTCACTGAAAGGACCTGGTAGAGCTCCATTGTTGGGGCCCCTGTGACCGAGTCCCCCTGCAGTTTTGAAGCTTCAGGTGGCCACCCTGGTCCTCCAGGGACTAGTCAATTACAGTTCAAGTGTTTCTGCCCCAGTCCTGGTGCCCAGGGAAGTTTCAGCTTTGAAAGTTGTGATTCTCTGTCCCCGCCTATCAATCTCTCCATGTTTTTGGGGTTTTTTTTTGGGGGGGGCATCGGTTTTCCCTGTGACCTCACTTCTCTGATAGATCTAAGATTTTTTTTTTTTAGTTTTTCAATTTGTTCAGCTTTTCACTTGTTGTTGAAATGAAAGACATCTAAGTCACTTATGTGCCAGAACATAAAAGAGATGGCCTCTCCTCAATTCTTTTTTTAAGGTTAAAGACTATATGAAAAAATTCTTTTTAAAAAAAAAAAATTCTCTTCAAATATTGATTATCTGTGGCTAAGAGTGGCTTATCTAGTCTTTAAGCAGGAAAAACCGCTCTGAGCCTGAGCAGGAAAACTGACTCTTTCCGACATCCTTTACAGCCTCTTTCAGTAAAACATGAGAGTCGCCACCTTCTTTGTGTCTCTGTCTTTACATAAACTGCAAGAAATGGAGAGTTAAGTGTCCATGGCCTTCAAGTGGCTCTCTCCTTGACTGGGATTGCAGACACAGGCCTCTCTCCCAGGCTCTCCTCTCAAATGTAGCCTTATTTCTTTTCTCTCTGAGATAACGATTTCTTTCTTATAATTGGCCTCAAGTCTTTTGTTCAAATCGTTTTGATATTAACACTCAATCTTTTAAAAAGCCAGTTGTCTTTCTAACATGGTCTCTTGATAAACTAAGGGTTCTTCAAGAAGATACTTAAATCAACCAGCGCCAGTTCTGGAGACACCAGCCGAGATGGTCTTCTCTGCATGTAGGAACCCTGAGAAGGGGAGGGTCTCACCCCAGAAAGTAGTGTCAGCCTAGCAGAGGCAGGGCCGCCGAGGGGGGTGCACAGAAAGGAGGGCACACTTTGCCAGCCGAGGACTAAACTGAAAAGTTTTATTAACTGACCTTTAAAGAGAAGCCTAGGTAGCTGCGAACACTTCGCACTGAAAGCCCAGTGCTGGCATCACTAAATTCCACGAACCAGTGCAAACCTCTGCAGGCGCGCTGGGGCCTGAGCGCTAATGGACCCTGACAGCGGTGTGAAGGTCAATCCTGCTTCCTGCGGAAGCATTTTAGAAAAGGGCCCCTCACCGGTCAGGGCTTAGCATAAGCACAGAGGAGAGTCAGAGAGCCCCGGTTTTCTGGGGGCTCCAGAGGAACACACACAGACTCTAGGCCTCTGTGGAGACAGGCAGCCCGCGGTGCTGACCTCAACCCGGGTCCCAGCTCTGAGAGAGGCCCACGGCCCCGTGCCCTCTGGCCATCAGTGCTGCTGTCACGAGCATCCTCACCCAGCCTCAAGCCAGGGTTCTGCGCAAGACGTGGCCAGGTGGTGCAGGAAATGTACGGAGAAAGCCTGAGGGGTCTCACTGTATCAGAAAGCAAAGATGTCATCGGATGCTTCTGGGTCAAAAAAGGGACAGAGGGCTCCACTAAGGGACATTTTGAACCAGGGAAGGGGCATAACTGCAGTGAACCGGAGCAGCTGATTAAGTAAACACCACACACACACACACACACACCCTGCTTGTTTCTGAGCAGAGGCTGTCAGGGCACGGAAACCCATTATTAGCAAAACTAACAGAGAGAAAATTACCTCGTCTGTCCCGGGTGAGCCGTACTTCAGGGTAACCAGATAGCTATGGAGGAAAAGTCGTTGTGTAGAGAAAAATGCCACCTAGTGATTCAGGACGACACGCAGAACTTGAAAAGTCACTATTATGAAAGCCCTGGTGACGCAAAGGACTTGGGGCCACAGTCGTCCGGGCGCGGGAGCGGACAGGATGGAGAGGACCTTAGAGTGCGGGTCCGAGCGACACCACGGCACCCGCGGACCCTGCCCAGCGTTACAAAGGGACGGTGGAGGTGGGCCTCCAGGGGGACGAGGACGTGACACGGTCCCACCCCTGATACGTGGACGAGCACCAGTAACTCCCAGTGCATCCCCACAGAAAGGAGGCGCCGGGCACGTGGCTCGCTGCGGGGGCCTGGCGGGCCTGACCTGAGCAAACAGCAGGGGCTGAGTTATTTTCTCCCGGAGTGAGGACCGGGAGGCGGGACCGGGAGGCGGGGCCGGGAGGCGGGGCCGGGAGGCGGGGCCGGGAGGCGTGACCGGGAGGCGGGGCCGGGAGGCGGGACCGGGAGGCGGGACCGGGAGGTGGGGCGGAGCCTGATGCGGAAGAGGCCTGAGGCGCTCCCCGCGGGGGCGAGGGCGCTGAGCCCCCGGGCCACGCCTGCTGGAGAACGTGGAACAGGGCGCGGGTCTCTCCACCACCTCGCAAGCATTTTAACCCCCAAATGCCAAAAAAAAAAAAATACACAAAAGCAGCAGGGAAAGATCTTAAGGCCAAAATACTGGAGTTTGTGGCAACGAAGGCAGACTCCCCTGGGGACAGCGCCAGCGGACGCCACGGAGCAGCGGAGAGGAAGAAAATAAGAACCGCGGGTATTCGACAAGTCAGAAGACAGCGCCGTCCTCTTTCTGTCTTGAGGGCCAGCCGTCCCGCGGGCTCCTTCTTCTTTTGCAGAGTCTCGCCAAGGAGGACAGTGTCCAGCGTCCGTCTCGCCAAGGGGGACAGTGTCCAGCGTCCGTGACATGGTGGCTGCAACATTCCAGACAGCCAGGCTGTACGCACACTTTAAAGTGGCATTTGCAGCAAACGAAAGGAAGTCGTTTCGTCCTTTCCCAGGCTAACGAGAGGGGGCGACTTGGTTAAAAGAGTCAGTCAACGGCCAAGAAAACAGTAACCTCAGGCTTTCGGATTAGTAGCATCTGGGTTCCCGTCTCCGTTCAGGGCTTCGAGCCCTCCTGCCCGCACCTGCCTCCCTCCCGGAGCTTGGAGCCTTGGCCCACGGGCTCTGATTTATCAGGAAAATGAGGCAGGAGGGGCGTTTCAAGTCTGTTTTGCAGACGGAGAATGCGTCACGCGAAAGGGCTGGCCTTATTCAACGGCCTAAATCTCTGCCATTAGTAGCATCTTGAACCAGAAACGAACCAACCAATCTTTCACTAGCTCTTAAAAACACAGATTTCCGTTTTCTTCCTCTCTAGGTATTTATATTTTTATTTATCATGTCGCTTTATTTCCTTATCAATCGCAGTTTTCATCAACATCCCAGAATTTCCTTGGAGTGACACTGCAACATAGAGAAAAATGGATTGCGAGAGGCTGGAAAGATGTAGGCCCCTGACTTAAAAAGCTGTGATTCTGGTTGACATCTTATTGGCAGGGAGCCCGATGGGCACCTGGACTGCACTGTCAGAGGCCAGGTAAGGAAAGGGCCGAGGGAGAGGGGACGGTCCCCTGCCTGGAGGCAGCAGCAGCCTCACCTCCAGCCCAGCCGAGACAGCTGACTGTGACTTCAGCTCCTGCCTCTGGATTATAAAACAAGGCTGTGCCTTCAGATCCGGTGTGGTCAGATCTGCCCATTTTTGAGAAAAGGGAGGATGCGGGGTTACTACAGGCCATCTCCAAACTTGTAAGTACTGTCAACTCTTTCGGTTCCTTTTCGGTTCCCTGAGGCTTCGGTCCGGGGCAGAGGAAGGGGTCTGCAGGCCGAAGCTCAGGGGCCCCCAGCTGGCAGGCCCAGGCTGCATCGAGGTCTTCTGTTCTAGAATCAGACGTTGGTAAAGGACCTGCGGGCCCGCCCTTAGGTGCTGTGAGATGGGACCGGAGAGCTGGCTCCACTGGTAAGGCCATGTCACCTGCCACACTGTCACCAGGTCTCAGTCAGCATCACCGTCCCGGGGGCCTCTGCCCTTGAGCTCAGTCCCAAGCTGGCTCCGTCCATCTCAGCTGCTCACTACCGGTCTTTTTTTTTTTTTTTTTCCTTCCATTTTGGTTGCCCTGCAGCACATGGCGTTCCCAGGCCAAGGATCAGATCCGAGCCAGTATCGACCTAAGCCGCAGCTGCAGCAACGCTAGATTCTTAACCCACTGTGCCGGGTCCCAGGGCTCCCAGGACGCCACAGGCCCCATTGCGCCACAGTGGGAACTTCCTGACTACCAACTCCTGATCTACTCGGTTCCATTACAGAAACACAGCGGACATGGAACCCCCACGCCCACGAAGTGTCCAAAGCCAGATGGAGTCGCCAGCCTCAACCTAGAAGAATGCCCCCCCACTGTCAGGCGGGTGACAGCAGCCACGCAGACCATCCTTCAGCACAGACGCAGAGCAGACCAGCCTCTCTTTTGCCAGCTGTGCCCCCCTCAGCCCCGCGCACCCCAGCTGGCTCCACCCCCTCGGAGGGTCATTGATTTCATTCCTTCATCCATTCACTCGGGCGGGGCAGCCTCACGGCCTGTTTGATGCTCTGCGGCACCATCTCGAAATTTAATAATTGCACCTTTGACCTTGGTTTTTGGTGAGTGAAATCTGCTGGGGGGTTGAAATACACGTAGAAGCGGAGGCGAGCCAAGGACAGAAGGAAGGAGCCGGCGTCCCCGTGCAGTCGGTGCGCGTCCCGCTTCCTTGGAAGCAGGACCCGCATTTGCATTCTGCACCTGCCCGAAAACTGGGGACCCGGTCCCTCCTGCAGACACTGCCTTGAGCCTTTGGTCTCTCTTTATGAACCCACGCGCAGCCTGGGGCAGTGCCTGCACCCACCGGGACTGATTCTTCCAAGGAGGAAGCCTGCATCGTCCTAAAGATCATTTTGAGCCTGAGCTCCCTCACAGCTTTGCCTCTCCAGGGTCAGAAGGCCCCCAGGAAGCTGGGCCTCCCTCCGCCCCGTCCTCGCCGCCGTGCTCTCCTCCGCCCCTCGGCCCTGACCCGCCAAACGAGAGGACGCGGGGAGAGCCAGCGGCGGGGCCTGGCGTTGGGCGCGGCTCAGCAGGTGTCAGACGACGCTCCTCTTGCAGAGCCCAGGTCCCAAGGGGGCTGACGCGGGGTGCCTTTCGGAGGGAACGGCAGCGAACTCTGCCCCACGCGCTGCTCCGTGCGGACGTGCGGACTGGCGGGGATGCTTTCCTCCGGCGTCCGCTTGCTGCGTTCTCTGCGGTCGGAGCGGCCCGCGTTGTTTCTGTTTCCTTCGCATCACCCAGAAGTTCTGTCTGGGAGCCCGGCGTACTCGGGCAGCCCTCCGACTGGCCCCCTGCGGCTGTCCTCGCTCTCCCCAGCCAGGGTTGAGACAGACACACCGCTGGTGAAAAGGCTAGTTCAACTGCTGCGGAAGCAAGTGGATAGAGACGGAGTGAAGTAAGTCAGACAGCGGAAGGCAGAGACGGTCATGATGCCACTTACATGTGGAATCTCGACTATGGCACAGATGAACCTTTCCACAAAACGGAAACAGACTCACAGACATAGAGAGCAGACCTGGACTTGCCAAGGGGGAGGGGGAGTGGGATGGACGGGGCTGTGGGGTCAGTAGATCCAAACTATTACATTTAGAATGGGTAAGTCTTGGGGTCCCACTGTGCGGCAGAGGGAGCTATACACAGCCTCTTGGGACAAATCACGATGGATGAGAATATGAGGAAAAGAGTGTACATATGTGCATGACTGGGTCACCGTGCTACACAGCAGATATTGGAGAGACATCGTACAATTATACTTTAATAAAAAAATAAAATTTGTAGCTCCCAGTGTGGCTCAGCAGGTCAGGAACCCGAAACAGTGGCCCTGAGGATGAGGGTCCTGGACTCGCTCAGCGGGTTAAGGATCCAGTGTCGCTATGGCATAGGTCGGAGATGTGGCCTGGATCCGGTGTTGCTGCGGCCGTGGTGTAGACCAGCAGCTACAGCTCCAGTTAGACCCCTAGCCTGGGAACGTCCATGTGCCACAGAGGCGGCCCTAAAAAGCTTTAAAAAAATAAGTAAACATTTAAAAAATAAATAAATAGAATTATTTTTCTTTCTAAAAATTAAAGAGGCAGAGAGGAAATAAAATAAAAGAACCTAAGGTGACCCCCGTCACTGCAGGCCCAGCTGTTTCTCGCGGGAGCACTGAGCCTACAGCAGGTGGACCTACGGGCAGCTCCATCAAAGAGCCTCGCGGAGCTGGAGACCCCTGAACGTGTGTTCCATCCTCGACCCCCTCCACCCTCAGGAAACTCGGCCTCTCCCCAAACCCCGCTGACCGCCGCTCCCTACTCGCACCCTTCGTTTATACGCCTCTCCTGGGGTCAGGCGCGGCTTGCCCCAGCCGGCAAGGATTCGCTTGATAAACAAGAAAGTATAGGCTAGAAATTAGGTGCGAAGTGTGAGCCTGGACCACCGCCAGCAGCTCCACGCGCAGCGGCAGCCGTGGCTCTGAGCACCCAGGTCCCTGCTCCCTTCATTCCGCAAACGTCCAGTGCTTCTCCTCCCAGGAGAGAAGGGTGGCGGTGACAGGACCCCCGGGGTCTTCAGAGGAAAGGTGACTGGTGCTGACAGCAGGCCCGGGGGAGTGTCCCCCGCGGGCTCTCCGGAAAGCACCCGTGACAATAATCCATGTCTCCTGCCTCCGGTCCACTCACTGCCCAGTGAAGGATGGACACGCTTGCACTTGCTGACCTGAAATATTAAAATGAGGACAATAAAACTAGTGGATTTGCTTTTCTCTGGGCCCTGCATCTCTCTCCACCTCTTTTGATAAAATCACAGGTTTTAACCTGAAAGTAGATTTTTCAATGTGTCTTTCCCAAGCCGTACCTTTTCAGGGGCGCCCGCGGGCAGAGGCCAGACAGCAAATGCATCGGGCTTTTGATGAGAAGGTTTTGGGGATTCCTGCTTCATCAGTAAGACCTTCTCTTCTGTGGAATGCATGTGGGCATTTTTCTCCTGCGTTATTGTCAGGAGAAAATAATGGAACCCAAGAGATGAAACGCACCCTCTAAGGACCTGCTTGTGCTAAATGTGGGTCTCTGCACGTGTGGATTTTATTTAAGTGGCTTCTTCCAGGAGCCCGCATGGCAGGTTCGCTGCCACTCCCTCCTCTGTGATCCCGTCTCACTTTCTTTGGGGTAACCCAGCCCGGTATCGCAATGCACACAGCCACTCCTGGAATGGAGCGGTGATCCTCGGAGCAGGTTTCCGGAAACAGAAAATAAATAATTGCAGGAATTAATGACTATTAGTAGGTTTCACCGAGAATCATTTTCCTTTAGTTTTTGCTGCTTAAATACACTAACTTTTAGCCCTCGGAGCTAAGTAGGTCCAGCAGGGCTTCTGCTAAGAGAGTCAGCCTGAAAAACAGAGGCAGGAATCTCTTTAATCCTCCATCTATTTACCCACCCCGGAGGAAAGCAAAGAAAATACTAATCCTTTGAAGGTTATGTCTGAATCACGGCCCTGAGCCGGGGACGCCCGCACATCCGGCCAGAGCGTCTTCTCACGATCAGACTCTCGACCCGCGTGGTTTAGGAAAAGATATTGTTGTTGAACCAGCGATTGAGTATTTCCTAGTGAAACGCTTTTTCGAAAACTTCGCTGTGCTGCGTCCAGGTTTGGGGACGCTTTTTCAGGATTTCTGTGGTGCGGCAGCGACATCCAGTGGCGAGAGGCCCTCGCAGGCTGCAGGAATCTTTTTCACCCCACATTAGCGAAGGGGATTACCAGGGTGAGGACGGGCTGAGAAAGACTCCCCAGAAAACAAGATGACGAAGGCAGGATGGGCCCCCATGTGGGACGGGCACAGGGGCACCATGGCCTGGTGACACCAGCCCAGGCTTGGCCCATCCCGTCCCAGGGCCGACTTCCACAGTGAGATCCAGGGAACGTGGGGCCACCGGGAGGATGCCTGTGAAGCGGGTGTGGAGGGGACCAGGTTGTCGAGGCTGGACCAAGCCTCAGCTGTCACCAAGGCAAAGAGAGGTCACAGCGCACGCGCTGCACATCAGCCAGTGACTCTGCAGCTGGTACAGAAACCCGGGGCTTTTCTCCATGACACCCAACACAGGGCAGTGAACTTGAGGGAATATGCAGGAGGGTGTGGGAGGAGGTTCGTGCAGCTTCCGTCTTTACAGGATTTTAAACTAATGCTGAAATACTTAATACTGAGAATTAGCACAGTCCTGCCTATAAGTCGCCACCGG